>SNQJ01S0006695.1:154525-165394 GCA_010110895.2 Picea sitchensis | reverse complement strand
GGGGGGGGGGGAGAGATAAGGCTAGAGAAGGAGGCAATAGAAGGGAACCTAGAAACAAAAGGATAATCAAGAGGAAAGATGATGGATAACAGACTTCGAGGATTGGCTAAGTTTGTAGACATCTTCTCGGTTGAAATTGTTGGGATGTTTTTCAATTTCCAAAGCTTCACGAATCAGGCGAGAGGTGTAATGAGGTTCAAAGGCTAAAATTTTTGTTTGGTCGAAGAAGATAAGATGTTTGGATTTGAAAGAGTGATCTGCAAGGGCGGATTTAGAGACATTGTTGTGAGAGGTATCAACAATATGCTCCCTGAGTCTGGTAGTGAAGGATCTACCGGTTTGGCCAATATATGATTTTCTATAGGAGCATGGAATTTGGTAGACTCTTGGGCCAAGCATAGGGTCAGACTTGTCTTTAGTCGTTTTAAACAATTGTTTAAAGGTTTTGTAGGGTTTGAAAATGGTCTTAATATTCTTTTTAGCTAGGAATTTAGAAAGATGATCGGTGGTACCGTGGATGTAAGGGAGAGAGATGAGACCTCGGGGAGGAGAGGAAGGGGAAGAAGTTTTCTGAGGGGGGTTGCAAGCTGAGGGAAATGCTTGGTTGATTTGAGAGCAGGAGTACCCATTGGACAAAAAGGCTTTGGTGAGGTGGGATTTTTCTTTTTCAAGGAATTGGGGGGGCAGAAATGCGATTGGCCCGAGTAATTAAAGTTTTAAGAACACCCTCCTTTTGGGAGAGATGATGGTGGGAAAGGGCATGAAGGTACCGATCCGTATGGGTTTTCTTCTTAAACACTTGATATGCCAAGGACCCATCAGGAAGACATGATATAAGAACATCGAGGAAAGGGATAGAGTTATTAGATTTAGTTTCCATAGTAAATTGGATATGAGGGGAGATGTTGTTGAGATGGTTGAAAAAGGATGTTAAAGTAGAACTACCATGGGGCCAAATGACAAAGGTGTCATCTAATCATTTAGGTTTGATATGATAGCTTTCTAGGGCTAAAGTCTCAAAGTATTCCATGAAAGATATTGGCTACTACGAAAGATAAGGAGGAACCCATGGCGGTACCTTCAGTTTGTTCATAGAAAACTCCTTTAAAGGTACAAAAGGTGGAGGAGAGGCAAATTTCAATGCGAATAAGGGTTTCAGGGTCTACGAGATTGGAAATTAATTTTAGGGCTTCATGAACAAGAATTTTGGTAAATAAGGACACAACATCAAAGCTGACCAATATGTCTTGATCAGAAAGGTGCAAATTCTGAGTTTTTTGGATAAAATCAATGAAATCTTTAATGAAGGAGGAGGTGGTGCCTGGTTCTGAGAGGAATCTCTATTTTATGAATTTTAGGCTGTCCATAAATCCTAGGGGTCGGGCGTTATGGGGAACAAGACGTTTTTGGATATTAGGGTCCAAAAAAGAATATTTAATGGCTTTGGTGACTAAATTGGTTATCGTGTTGATGGGGTTTTTAGCTAAGGGTTTATAAGTTAAGGAAGACAAGAGGTCAATCATTTTATTCATGATGACAGTGGCATTGCCTTTATCAACTTTAAGAACAATAATATTGGGGTTATCGTTGAGACACTGAATAAAATGGAGTTGTTCATTAGTTAAGTTGGGTTTAGGAGGCTTGGAGTGCCGAAGGATAGAGACACACTCTTGTGTAATTTCTTCGGCTTCATGTGGTTGAAGATTGGGGGTAATGGATTCAATGGAGCAAATCAAGCCTTCTCAAGAAGTATCGATCAAGCCTTCTCAAGAGGTCTAGCTATTACTAGGTTCACCTATACTACTATTGCTAGGGTACACACTCTAACTACTACTTTTATTGCGTAGGTAATGTTCCACTACGTAGTCAGTCCTAACAAGGAGGAGGAAAAAGTTTGGAGGGAAGGAAGAATTTGAAGAAGGTTGAGAAAGGGACGAGGGATCGAGGAGTTCCAGAGACGTGTTTTGGTTAAGTTTGGAGGAAGCGGGAGGCGAAAACGTTTCATTATTAGGGTTAGGGTTGGGAAACCCATCCAATTTAAAATTTACGTTTTTTTAAGATCTGGCTGGGTGTCACTATTGGAAATCAAATCGCAGTTATTAGCAACAGGGCTGGGATCTTTGTATGAGAGCGAGGGGGTTGAAGGGCTTTGACGGTGAAAAGAAGAAGATTTGGGAGAACAAGAGAGCGAAGAAGGAATATCATGAAGCGTGCATTGTTGAGCACGTCCAAATTGATGAGAAGCAGAGAATCGAAGGTCGATATGATGGGAGCATTGAGGAGAGCGTCTGGGTTGTAGATTAGAAGAGGATTGTGAGCCAACAGAGGAGGGGAATAAGAGAAAATTAAGGTGCGGGTTAGGTTTATCAAGTTCAGAAATCTGGAGGTTAGTTTCAATGGAAAAGTAAAACTACGGCTAAATATAATAACCCGTTGCGTAGAATGGAAATTGAACCAATGACCTTTTATACAAATGTACTCAAACGTTAATAAAAAAGCTCCACATTTTTTAATTTGAGTAACTAATAATCTTGTGTTTTTCTTTTTCTCTTGCAATTCATTCTCCCCCTCTCACAATAATAAGATGTGCATTTTGTAACTCCAATCTTGATACCCGACCATGCATACTCTATCTCTGACCATAACAGTAAGAAATAGAAACCACAGTGATAAAACATAACTATTAAGGAGTCGCCCTCGTTTCATAAATATTTCCACATATTTAAATGTACAGCTCCTTGCAAAACGCAACCTGTCAAAGGCCTGGGACTATAGCAATCCATTCAAAGGCTTGGGACTATAGCAATCCGTTCATGATTAACCAGATATTAGTTTAGGTTGATTTTTAAATTTTATTAAATTTTTCAAAGTTTAACATAATAGTTATATTTTTTCAATTAAATAATAAAATTAATATTAATTTTCTATAAGATTAAAAGTGTTATTGCACAACTAACGGCACAACATAATAGTTTTTCATAGTTATGTGGATTTTAATTTTGTTATGTCATTGTCCTGCACTATCCCATGTCAACGTCGTTGATTTGATTTCATCTGGGCAAATCGAAAGAATACTTACCATCACCCCGTCAGCAGCGTCAATGACCAAGACGACACCGGAGAGCTGCAGTCATCTCGTCGGAAAAGTTGACATGGCCTGGGGTATCCATAATATTGCAGAGATAAGACTTGGCATTGCCGTCCTCCAAAACGAGAGACGTGGGCACTGCCTTGATGGAAATCTGCCTCTTGGCTATTTATCCAGTCTTCTTCATTACAGTACAACAGAGAGTATTTCATTCATATTGCAGGCAAGTGTTTGCTCTTTAATTCATTTTTTCATAATGGGAAAAGGAGATTTTCCATGAACATGAAAAACCCTGTTCATGGACATGAACATTTACAACATGTCCATGAACAGGGTTTTTCCATGCTGAAGGTGCCCGACAAGGGCCACATTTCTGACCAGCTTAGGGTTTGACATCAAGCACAACAAGAAATCAGTGGAAGCATATGTGGTGGAGTCTTTGACACCCATCTCGAATTTAATGTTTCTGATGGGCTTGACGATCGGCTATTCTAAAGGCTGGGCGTCCTCCTCCATGACCAGAGTTTCCACGCCCTCGCCGTAGACTTCCTTTGTAGTGGGATAGTATTTCTTGTCCTCTGTAAGAACCATTTGGCCTTCCATGTCGACATCGTCATCGTCGTCGGGGCCATGGGTGCGAGCGAGCCAGGCAACGTCTCCATCCTCGTTTGCGTCTTCTTCGTCGCGGTCATGCATGTGAACATCGTCCTGTTCTTCATCCTGCTCCGACTCCTTGTCGGATTCGATCTCTGGACCGATGTAGTTCCCGAATTCGTCATACAGACTATTGTCCATGTCTGGTGAAACAACAGCGGACGGTCGGGGAATTAGTCGGTGTCGTTGTTTCAAAGGATCTCTGCTAAATATGTACCACTACCCTTGTATATTGTATTCCATCGACAGTTGATAACTGCCATACAAATTACCTATGTCCTAGTATCAAATTACCTATGTCCTAGTATATGGGACTCTAATGTGAGTGATCTGAATGCCCCTTCACAAGAACAAAATATCTGAATGCCCCTTCACAAGAACAAAATCCAAAAAATAATATTATTTCTAGACTTTGTACTCCGAGAATTTCTCAAATAATCGGTTGGAAAGACGAGTGGCATGGCATGGCAGCTTAGTTCAATAATAGGCAGGGACTAAGCTGCACTTGTTTCATCTTCATTCAACCATATGTATGATCACATCCAAATACTAGAGGTGCAAATTAAAATACAATACCTATAGATTAAACAAAGCGTTAAAATTATATATGTGATGGTGTGTCAAATGACCATCATGAAGATTTAAGCACTTCCACATTTAAAGTTCTTTTGTCATCTAATGAGATTTACCTATCCAATAAGCTTTGATTTAGTAAACACAAAAGGTTAGGAACTAAATTATATAAAAATATTGATACCATAAACCTAACACATATTATAATGATATCCAACATAAAGACTATAACATAAACTTGGTCAAGTACTCAAGATTAAAATGAGCCAAAAGGTTGACAACATTTAAGAGGGCTTTGTAATTGGACAAATTCTTTCCAAGTCGGTTCACTTATATTCCTTGAAATGGAGATATTTTTCATTTTCTCTTTATACTCAACAAATTTGTAAAAATATGTTATGAGTTTATATCTAATTTTTTTTTTCCGAGTGCACTGCACTATTGGTTTTATACAATAGTGCACTATTGATTTTATACAATATTTTTTTAAATGTGAGGGATTATTAATCTTATTCACAACATGAAATCAACCCATAATTAGTTGTCAATACATTGTTTGAAAATAAACATTGAAATTATGTTAATAACGAGTGTCGAGAACAAAAGTACATATGTTTGACACTCATATTGGTGACATCAGGGCATGTCCACGATGTTGATGGACAAAAATGTGGCAACGAGGTGAGCCCGAATGCGCTCACGTAGGAACATGCACGTGTTCCTGATGTAACAGGTTCAATAAATCCCAATCCGCCACCCATGATGCCACATAGGCTTGTTGGTAGGAACAAGTGTGTGTTCGTAGGAACGCACATGCACTCATGTTGGGCCCTATTAAAAGGGTCAATGACCATTTTTTTTGGCCCATTCGACCACTGTGCTACTTGTTTTACAAAGGATTGAGCGGATTAAAGGGAGAGAATTTGTTGATGAAGTGTCCAAAGGATCCTAACACCGTCTCGGAGGGAAGCCAAGTATTATTCCTATTTAATTTCTTGTTTTTTTTCATTTCCTAAACTATTTAATTTCTTATAATTTGTAATTTTCTAAGTTAATTTAAAAAATCAACTTAATTTATATAAACTTCATTATTAAATTGTAGCACAAAAATTAAGATGGAACTTGGACACAACCAAAGGAAGGCACATAAAACCCCAACCCACAACCCCAACCCACAACTGAAAAATGTAAACACATAAATTGATGAAGGGTTGATGTGTCTTAGATCAATTATCCAAGACTTAAGGAGTACATGAGAGCCTAGTTGATTGTAATTGGCCACTCCGTTGGACGCCATTGTATCATCCATTGCAAGTGCCCAAGGAAAATTAACCAGTATTTATGAATACAGGGCTAGGATGTTTAAGTATTACAGGACTAACATCGATGAAAACCAAGTGAGAGACTTGAATATTACAAAACAAGAACTGATGTCATTGTTCATCGATCCTAGATCGAGACTACAATGACCAGACACAAAGAGATGTGTTTGTATGGATTAGTGCATCCACCAACAGTTTAAGGATAATTGGATGGATATATGGTTTATGGTGTTTGAAAAAATTCCCTGCAATAACAGGGAGGTGCCTCTATATTTCCTTAGGAAATTATGGGAAAAGTTTATTTTGGGTCACCATGTCAATTACTTTGAAATTGGTGAATTTCAGGGGGTGGGTCGTGGGTCCACATAGGATAGAGAGAATGCTAGGCGTGACCCAATGCTAGATCATTGTCCTCCTAGGAAAATGCCTAACCCCCCTGATCAACATCCTCCCATCGTGGAAGGCATAAAACATACATGATTATCAATATTAGCGTTGACTTGAAGCTTGGTGCAACATGAAATTTTTGTAGCACTATCTCGTCAAGAGGTGCCTATTGGTGACGTTGGTAGAGGGGTTGTACCTTCAGTCCCTGCAACATAGTGTAATCGGGATAGGGCACATAGACAGAGTAGGCGTTCATGTGAGCCCCGTAGATGCTCGAGTTGTGAGTAGATTTGTTATGGGCTGATGGAGGCCAATAGACATGAGAGTTTCATGGAGGAGGTCAGTTTCTTGACCATCTCTATATTTTTCATGATATATATATATATATATATATATAATTTTTTTCTATATATTTTTCCATATCTTATTTTATGATGTTTTGTAGTTGCTACGCCCCTATAGTAGACCCTCTATGTCGGTAGATGCATCAATGTCAGTTTCCACCACTGATGCAACAATAGAGGAAGCTTGCTAATTTGGTGTACCGCATACACACCTTCAATATATTCACCATAATGATTTTTTTATTCTCTTCATCCTCAAATATAATGTTCTCGTGTTTCTACAAGTTGTGGTACCATACGATGATGAGCTATTCCCACCAGGAATGGACAAGTCACCACCTTCACAAGTATCACGTGTTGAGTTAAATCTTGTTTAAATGTGAAATTTGTTATATTGTTTTAGTTGAATTTTACATTTTGGTACTAATAAAAATATTATAAATATGTATGCAGGTTGCTTCATCCACTACCAAGTCATATGTACAACCCTCTTTCATTCACCACCACTACCAACATTCCACCCATCATTTTCCCCCATATACATGGCTAGTCCAACCCTTGGCCACCTTGCCCTAACTCTTGGGATATCTCTTTCCACCCCAAGGATTTTACCATCCCTCGTACAACCCATGGGAGTTTATCGTTGCTCACTCCCACCATGTTTCCTATCCCATCCATCCACAATGGCAGGACCCTTAGGCCACCCACCTTTTCCATCACATCCATCCACAGTGGATGCACCCGTACGCCACCCACCCCACTGCCTTTTCCATCTCATCCATCCATAGTTGATGCACCCATACGCCACCCACCACCCCCACCTTTTCCATCCAATGCATCCACTGAGGCTACCACAATAGATGCTACCTTGGATCAGGTTGTACAAGCGAGTGCTCCACCTGCTAACGACTCTCCATTGTTTCCCAAGTTATTCAAGGTGACATCATCATTTGTTGATGATTTTTTGTATCATGAATGGAATTGATTTTTATGCATTTTTGTTTAAATTTCATGTTTTGTTCCTTGTAATTGTTGCAGGGTGGAATTGCTAAGAGATTAGGGTCACGGAGGAGAGTAACAACCTCACTATTGTCAGTATCATATGTGGTGAGTTGTATTAGCTTGAATTGTGGAATTTTTATTTATAAGAATGTTGTTTCTTTGTCTAGTCTCTAGAGTGACGAACCATGCTCATGCACAAAACCACTCGAGGTGCTTCTTTGAGTAAGAGAAGAAAGATCTAGTTATGGGACGTCCATGATAGTTGCGAGGGTGGAAATGGTCAATGAGTGACCAATGAGTTCCATTTTGTATCTAGGGCACCATATGATACTTTTCCATGTTTGAGCACTTGTCGTCATTTTGTATATTAGGCACGATGTGCCATTTTGTAAAAAATGTACAGTGAAGACCATGTTGAATACACACACACACATTTCATGGAACATGTTTTATGAATTACAATGTTTGTTTATTTTCATCAATTTTTCATCAAAATGTTGTCAAGATAATTGAGAAGGCTTATACACCAAAATGATCAGTGCATTTAAGGAACAAAGTGATTAGATATATTAGTTTAAGGCCTTATATAGTTTTATAGTGGTTCCAATCAAGCTAAGTACCAATTTAAAGAGACAATAAACTAAATGCACATAACATGAACCTAGGAATAAAAGATAAATAATGCATATGCATATGGCTAGAAGGCTAAAATTTGGAACTAAGTATACCTACATACCGCTGTAAATATTGAAGGGTGTCCTTAAGGGATATGCACTGTAGTCCATACAACGAGTGAAAAACAAAGTAAATCTTAAAAAAAAGACGTGCATCTAGTAAAAAGTGTATTGGTGTAGGTTTTATGCTTATCAATTGGGTAATGGTGAAAAACTCCAATGGGTCTATGAGCCAAACCATTGTTGCCTTTGATTCTTGATTTGGAACATGAAACTCTGTGATGCTCCATGTGTAACTAGTGGCATCATGATTATTACAAGGTTGTTTTAGAGTAACTTCAATATAAGATAAGAGTGCATCTAGAATCTAAAAAAGGATTGAAGCAACAACCTTTGATGTTGAGTATTGGGCCAGACTCAAAGACGACATTAAAGGAAGATTGAGCTAGTTTTGAGCACTAAGCTTCAACACCTTGGAGGATTTGTCCACTCGTCCCAATCTATGGTTGGTAATTTTGGAAAGAGATTGAACCCTGTGGCATAAGGATATGTTGGAACACAAGTATTTTTCCTTTTTAATTCCTATTGGCATTGAGTGGCAAATGTTTTGGATTTGTGTTTTCATTGAATCATATACACAATTTCTTTTTAAAGTGAGGGAGGTTGTCATGCATTATGTTCATGCAGTTTACCTATTTTTATTATCGTCAAAATT
Source organism: Picea sitchensis (assembly GCA_010110895.2). Lineage (NCBI taxonomy): Eukaryota > Viridiplantae > Streptophyta > Pinopsida > Pinales > Pinaceae > Picea > Picea sitchensis. Next base: position 156,635 of record SNQJ01S0006695.1, on the reverse strand, counting down.
TGAATCAATTGTTCAACCTATCCTTAGATATCGTTTTCTATGAAATCTTATATATATTCAATATAGCCACCCAATAAAGATACTTTAGGGTCCCTTTTCCTCTCATTACCTTGGCTACACCATGCTTTCTAGTGTGTGATAATATTACAATCATTCCCCTTGGATTCCTATAGTATCCATTCCATTCTTCCTTTAATAATAATCCAATAATTATTATTACCCTTTCTCTCAAGGGATGGATAATTGAGTCATTTTCCACTTCTATGTATTCAAAGCCCTCATATTTGTATAGGATTAGTATTTTTTTATTTCATTGAGCTACTATGTTCTCCTTTGTAGTAGACCACATAAATAATGGACATATATCCCAAATAATGGGTATATAGCTGTGAAAAAACAATCTTGGCATGTACTAGTACAATTCTAACATTTACTGACATTGTTGGCATTTATCAGTGTTTTCCATCAACCACTCCACCACAAGATTCATTCCAAGCATTTCACAAAACAACTAATAAAAACAATAATTCAATATATATTTTTTTAATTCCAATTTTTGTTTCATATACCTAAATAAACAAATGGTGAGGACTAAGAAACTACTTTATTACTAGATATATACCTATTTATACCATGTATATGTTTGGATTAGATATTTAAAAAATATATTAGCACAACACCATACCATCACCTCCATCTCAATGGATCATCATAATCTCCCCATTTCATCAACTATACACAACTTGTGTCATCACTAAAGTAATAATCTTCATCAAACCTTTCAAGCCTGCAACAACAAATAATTACGTGTTTCACAATAGAATATATAGTTTTTTACTCAACATACTATAGATGATTATCAACTAACATCTATTCCAACAGGAAACAACATCAAGGCACACTTCCACAAAAAATAGGCTACAAAGATTCCAAATAAGGGAAACAACACCTCAGGTTAATCATTGTTTATCTCACCATGTAAAGGTTCAACCTCAACAAGCTCAAAGTGCATATTTCAATCTACCTCAGAATATTTCTAAGCATGCAAATATTTCAACCAAGACAAGAATATCCTTGCCATTATTAATCTATACCAACCTCTCTTAGTTTACAAGATCAACATCAACCTAGAAAATCTTGGATCATATCCGTGTGCAAAGTCAGATTAGTATCTTCAACTATGCTAGCAAATGATTTCAATGTCAACATTTTTTACATCCTAGAAATATTTTACTACATCAACATTCTAAGCATGTACATCTAAAAATACCTAAGTGATCATCACCATAGAGTAGCAATGTAATTACAATACAAAGATCAACATCAACTTAATGTGTTCTACAACAACAAAAAAAAACCACTACATGCAACCTACAATAAGCATGACCTACAACAACATTACAACAACAAAATTTTCAAAAGGAAAACGTAAAAATTTCAACTTTTTTATAAGAAACAAACCTCCATGTTTCAAATCATCTATATAATTTTTTTTTTTAATATAGGTCTTCATTACATCAACAAACCTGCTCCATCAATCACTCCCACCATCACCACACCTCCAAATCACATATTTTTTGGTTTTAATATACATTTCACTTGTTCATCCACCTCCATTCATTTTCACTTCATATATCATCCAAGTACTCATTAAATTAGCCATCCACAATATCCACCCACAAAACGATGCAAAATCATCCATTTACATACTTCAAAACTAGACATTCTAGAAAACCCTTATAATTAAATACAAAATCCTTGAGGCAGGGTAAGGGTTGCATCATGAAAATGTGTTTCACTTTATCAAAAAGGGTGGAAAGAAAATGTATGTTGCACACTCTCAATAAAGATTTTGGGTAAACTATTAGTAGAGTGTAATGATCCCAAGCCATTATGCAAGGATCATCACTGTTTTGGTGTCCTTTTAAAAACTTTTTCCTGGTTGTGGTATTTCGTCAAACAGTTTGTTGATCTATTTGTTTAGATGTGTTTATATGTGTGTATGCAGCAAATAACATAAAGAGATAACCATGGAACATACCTCAACCATATGCAATAAGATAGACAAGACAAAACATCTCAAATCTTCTTTATTCATAAAATAGAAGAA
>SNQJ01S0006695.1:128091-154515 GCA_010110895.2 Picea sitchensis | reverse complement strand
TCTCCATGCCCTATCATGATGATCACGCGAAAGGAAGGGTCTCGCCCCATAGGACAAGTACCTGCAGACCCACTCCAAACCAAACCAAGGTGGAGTGTGTGGCTCTCTAGTGCAACCTGGGTCAACATGAGCATCGTGCTAACTAATAATTGAAGATCAAAACCCTAGGATAATCCAATTGTAAGCCTTTGTCAAACCTTCTTAATCCTTCCTTTGGGATTCTAACAAGAATTATCCAAGGAAACAAGATAACATGCACTTATTACCACTTTAATAGAGCATTTACTTAAATACCATGAAGAAAACATAATTACTTGGAAAAGACCACTTACTAGACCAAGTTTCTATGTATGAAGAAACCCTAGTTTCATGAAACATCCACCAAAATAAGAAAAACATCCATAATATCACTCTAAAAAGTGTGCATAAGATCTCCATGATGAAAAAATAAAATAATAAAATAAGGGTACAAAACATAATATGATCTTCAAAATCGACCCTTAGTTCATAAATTGCACTGTGCCTCATTGAGAAAAACTCTAGTTTTGGAGATCATAAAAAAACTATTTTTTGGGAAACATAATCATAGGGGAGGGGTACCCCTAGCTGTAACCTGGTGTCAGGAGTCCAATGCAACTGATGATTCATCCATTGGAGGACTGATGATAGTTTTATGGTGAGTTGCAACTCGCCTTCTCAAGCCATTGAAGGACATATTGCCAATTTTGTCTGGGGGCATAAAATCCAAGCTAAGTGGCATAAATGAGTTTCGTAAAATCCCACAAGTGTGTTTTGATAAGGCCCATGTGACCACGCTACCCACAATCATCCGACACAGTTTTCTTCAAAATCAACCCCTAGTTCTCACTAAATAAAAACCTAGTTCAGGAGATCCTCCAACAAACCATTTTTCAGGAAAGAAAATCATAGGGGAAGGGTACCCCTAGCTGTAACTGTTTTCAAGAGTCCAACACAACTGATGGTTCGTCCATGGAAGAATGGTTAGAGTTTTATGGCGAGTTGCAACTCACATCCTCAAGCCATTCAGGGACATATTGACAATTTGGTCATGGGGCATAAAATCCAAACCGAGTGGCATAAATGAGTTCTGTAAGCTCCCGCAAGTGTGTTTTTCCAAGGCCCACGTGACCACACTAACCTTAATCGATCGCCACAATGTTCTTAAAAATTGATCCCTAGTTTAGAAATTGCATTGTGCCTCACTAAGAAAAACCCTAATTCCAGAGATCCTCCAACAAACCATTTTTCGTGAAACAAAATCATAGGGGAGGGGTACCCGTAATTGTAATCTGATGTTAGGTTTCCAACACAACTAATGATTCATCCATCAGAGACCCGGTTAGAGTTCTATGGCGAGTTGCAACTTGCCTCCTCAAGCCATTCATAGACATATTGCCAATTTGGTCCAGGGGCATAAAATAAAAACCAGGTGACATAAGTGAATTCCATAAACTACCACAAGTGTGTTTGGCCAAGGGCCATGCGGCCACGCTACCCACAATTTCCCAACATATTGCTCTTCAAGATTGACCCCTAATTAAAAAATTGCATTATGGCTCACTGAGTAAAACTTGAGTTCCAACGATCCTCCAACAAACCATCTTGTAGGAAATGAAATCATATTGGAGGGGTACCCCTAGCTGTAATCTGGTGTTAGGATTCCAATGCAATTGACAAATTTTCCATCGGAGGCATGGTTATAGTTTTATGGTGAGTTGCAACTCGCCTCCTCAAGCCATTCAAGGACATATTGACAATTTGGTTCGGGGGCATAAAATCCAAACCGAGTGGCATAAATGAGTTATGTAAGCTACCAAAAGTGTGTTTGGATAAGGCCCACTTGACCATGCTACCCACAATGACCCGACACAACGTTCTTGAAAATTGACCCCTAGTTCAAAAATCACATATGCCTCATTGAGAAAAAACCTAGTTTTGGAGATCCTCCAAAAAATTGTTTTATAGGAAATAAAGTCACGGGGGAGGGGTACCCTTATTTGTAATCTGGTTCTAGGATTCCAATGCAATTGATGGTTCATCCATCAAAATCCCGGTTAGAGTTTTATGACAAATTGCAAGTTGCTTCCTCAAGCCATTTAGGGACATATTGACAATTTGATCCGGAGGCATAAAATAAAAACCGAGAGGCATAACTGAGTTTGGTAAGCTTCCACAAGTGTGCTTATATAAGGCCCACATGACCACGCTATCCACAATCACTCGACACATTATTTTTCAAAATAGACCCCTAGTTTAGAAATTGCATTGTGCCTCACTAAGAAAAACCCTAGTTCTGGAGATCCTCCAACAAATTATTTTCCAGGGAAAAAAATCATAGGGGAGGGGTACCCATATATGTAATTCAATTCCCCAAGGCCAATACAACCAGTTATTAATCCATCTAAGGCCTTATTTTTTTTTTTATGGCGAGTTGCAACTCGCCTCCTCAAGCCATTCAGGGACATATTGACAATCTGGTCTGGGGGCATAAAATACAAACCGAGTGGCATAGATAATTTCGGTAAGTTCCCGAAAGTATTTTTTGCCAACACTCATGTGACCATGCCATCCATAATATCTTGACACTGTGTTCTTCAAAATCGACCCCTATTTAAAAAATTGCAAAAGTGACCCGAAGTTGAGAAAAAGTGGCCCAAGAACTACACGTCTTCGCCAACAATTTGAGAGTTGTGTACAACTCTCAAATGGGTATCCAAATATGATTTCATACATGGAAATGAAGTACTTTTATTTTCAACCCATAATCCCACTTCGTTCAAACTTGGGCCTAGAACGTGGCCCGAAGTTGAGAAAACGAGGCCCAAGAACTACACGTCTTCGCCCGCAATTAAGAATATAGTGTATAACTCTGAAATGGGTATCTAGATATGATTTCATACGTGGAAACATAGGACTTTTCTTTTCAACCCATAATACCACTCTGTTCAAACTTGGGCCTAGAACGTGACCCGAAGTTGAGAAAAAATGGCCCAAGAACTACACGTCTTCGCTCGCAATAAAGAATGTAGTGTACAACTCTCAAATGGGTATCCAAATATGATTTCATTTGTGGAAACATAGAGTTTTTCTTTTCAGCCCATAATCCCACTTCGTTCAAACTTGGGCCTAGAATGTGACACGAAGTTCAGAAAAAGCGGCCCAAGAACTACACGTCTTCGCCCGCAATCAAGACTGTAGTGTACAACTCTCAAATGGGTATCCAAATATGATTTCATATGTGGAAACATAGAACTTTGCTTTTCAACCCATAATCCCACTTCATTCAAACTTTGGCCTAGGACGTGACCCGAAGTTGAGAAAAAGCGGCCCAAGAACTACACGTCTTTGCCAACAATTTGAGAGTTGTGTACAACTCTCAAATGGGTATCCAAAATATGATTTCATACGTGGAAACGAAGTACTTTGCTTTTCAACCCATAATCCCACTTCGTTCAAACTTGGGCTTTGAACGTGACCCGAAGTTGAGAAAAAGAGGCCCAAGAACTACACGTCTTCGCTTGCAATTAAGAATATAGTGTACAACTATGAAATGGGTATCCAAATATGATTTCATATGTGGAAACAGAGGACTTTTATTTTCAACCCATAATACCACTCCATTCAAACTTGGGCCTAGAACGTGACTCGAAGTTGAGAAAAAATGGCCCAAGAACTACACGCCTTCGCTCGCAATAAAGACTGTAGTGTACAACTCTCAAATGTGTACCCAAATATGATTTCATTTGTGGAAACATAGAGTTTTGCTTTTCAACCCATAATCCCACTTCGTTCAAATTTGGGCCCAGCACGTGACTCGAAGTTCAGAAAAAGCAGTCCAAGAACTACACGTCTTCGTTCGCAATCAAGATTGTAGTGTACAACTCTCAAATGGGTATCCAAGTATGATTTCATACGTGGAAACAGAGAACTTTGCTTTTCAACCCATAATCCCACTGCGTTCAAACTTGGGCCTAGCACGTGACCCGAAGTTGAGAAAAAGCGGCCCAAGAACTACACATCTTCGTTCACAATCAAGACTGTAGTGTACAACTCTCAAATGGGTATCCAAATATGATTTCATATGTGGAAACAAAGAACTTTTCTTTTCAACCCATAATCCCACTTCGTTCAAACTTGTGTCTAGGAAGTGATCTGAAGTTGAGAAAACGTGACCCAAGAACTACACGTCTTCGCCTGCAATCAAGAATGTAGTGTACAACATTCAAATGGGTATCCAAATATGATTTCATATGTGGAAACGAAGAACTTTGCATTTCAACCCACAATCCCACTTCATTCAAACTTGGGCCTAAAATGTGACCTTAAGTTGAGAAAAAGGGGCACAAGAACTACACGTCTTTGCCCACAATCAAGCATGTAGTGAACAAATCTCAAATGGGTATCCAAATATGATTTCATACGTGGAAACGAAGAACTTTGATTTTCAACTCGTAATCCCACTTCGTTCAATAAAACATGACCCGAAGTTGCGAAAAAGCGGAACAAGAACTACACGTCTTCGCAAACAATCAAGACTGTAGTCTACAAATCTCAAATGGGTATCCAAATATGATTTGATACGTGGAAACAAAAAACTTTGCTTTTCAACTCATAATCCCACTTCGTTCAATAGAACGTGACACCAAGTTGAGAAAAAACGGCCCAAGAACTACATGTCTTCGATCACAATCAATATTGTAGTGTACAACTCTCAAATGGGTATCTAAATATGATTTCATATGTGGAAACAAAGAGTTTTGCTTTTCAACCCATAATTCCACTATGTTCAAACTTGGGCCTAGAACGTGACCTGAAGTTGAGAAAAGGCGGCCCAAGAACTACACGTCTTCGCTCGCAATCAAGACTGTAGTGTACAACTCTCAAATGTGTATCCAAAGATGATTTCATATGTGGAAACGAAGAGTTTTTCTTTTCAACCCATAATCCCACTACGTTCAAACTTGGGCCTAGAAAGTGACCCGCAGTTGAGAAAAATTGGCCCAAGAACTACATGTCTTCACTCACAATCAAGACTGTAGTGTACAACTGTCAAATGGGTATCCAAAAAAGATTTCAGATGTGGAAATAGAGAATTTTTCTTTTCAACCCATAATCCCACTCCTTTCAAACTTGGGCCTAGAACGTGACCCAAAGTTGAGAAAAAATGGTGCAAGAACTACACGTCTTCGCTCACAATCAAGACTATAGTGTACAACTCTCAACTGGGTATCCAAATATGATTTCATATGTGGAAACAAAGAGTTTTTCTTTTCAGCCCATAATCCCACTTCATTGAAACTTGGGCCTAGAACGTGACCCGAAGTTGAGAAAAAACGACCCAAGAAATACACGTCTTCGCCCGCAATCAAGACTGTAGTGTACAATTCTCAAATGGGTATCCAAATACGATTTCATACATGGAAACAAAGAACTTTGCTTTTCAACCCATAATCCCACTTCGTTCAAACTTGGGCCTAGAACGTCACCTGGAGTTGAGAAAAAGCGGCCCAAGAACTACACGTGTTCGCCTGCAATCAAGACTATAGTGTACAACTCTCAAATGGGTATCCAAATATGATTTCATACGTTGAAATGGAGAATTGTCTTTTCAACACATAATCCTAGTTCATTCATACTTGGGCCTAGGAGGTAACACAAATTTGAGAAAAAAACGGCCAAAGAACTACACGTCTTCGCCCGCAATCAAGACTGTAGTGTACAACTCTCAAATGGGTATCCAAATATGATTTCATACGTGGAAACACATAATTTTTCTTTTTAACCCATAATCCCACTTCGTTCAAACTCGGGCCTAGAACGTGACTTGAAGTTGAGAAAAAGCGGCCCAAGAACTACACGTCTTCGCCCGCACTCAAGACTATAGTGTACAACTCTCAAATGGGTATCCAAATATGATTTCATACATGGAAACGAAGAACTTTGCTTTTCAACCCATAATCCCACTCCATTCAAACTTGGGCCTAGAACGTGACCGGATGTTGAGAAACAACGTCCCAACAACTACACGTCTTCGCTCGCAATCAAGATTGTAGTGTAGACCTGTCAAATGGGTATCCAAATATGATTTCATATGTGGAAACATAGAGTTTTGCATTTCAACTCGTAATCCCACTCCGTTCAAACTTGGGCCTAGAACGTGACCCGTAGTTGAGAAAAAACGACCCAAGAACTACACGTCTTCGCTCGCAATCAAGACTGTAGTGTACAACTCTCAAATGGGTATCCAAATATGATTTCATATGTGGAAACAGAGAGTTTTTCTTTTCAACCCATAATGCCACTCTGTTCAAACTTGGGCCTAGAACGTGACCCGAAGTTGAGAAAAAGCAGCCCAAGAACTACTCGTCTTCGCCCGCAATCAAAACTGTAGTGTACAACTCTCAAATGGGTATCCAAATATGATTTCATGTGTGGAATCAGAGAACTTTACTTTTCAACCCTTAATACCACTTCGTTCAAACATGGGCCTAGAACGTGACCCAAAGTTGAAAAAAAGTAGCCCAAGAACTACACGTCTTCACTCAAAATCAAGACTGTAGTGTACCACTCTTAAATGGGTATCCAAATATGATTTGATACGTGGAAACAAAGAACTTTGCTTTTCAACCCATAATCCCACTTCGTTCAAACTTAGGCCTAGAACGTGACCCGAAATTGAGAAAAAACAGCCCAGGAAGTACACGTCTTCGCCCGCAATCAAGACTGTAGTATACACTTCTCAAATGGGTATCCAAATATGATTTCATACGTGGAAACAAAGAACTTTTCTTTTCAACCCATAATCCCACTTCGTTCAAACTTGAGCCTAGGACGTGATCTGAAGTTGAGAAAAATTGGCCCAAGAACTACACGTCTTCGCTTGCTATCAAGACTCTAGTGTACAACTCTCAAATGGGTATCCAAATATGATTTCATACGTGGAAACAAAGAACTTTGCATTTCAACCCATAATCCCACTTCATTCAAACTTGGGCCTAGAAAGTGACCCGAAGTTGAGAAAAAATGTCCCAAGAACTACAAGTCTTTGCTCGCACTCAAGACTGTTGTGTACAACTCTAAAATGTGTATCCAAATATGATTTCATATGTGGAAGCAAAGAAGTTTTCATTTCAACCCATAATCCTACTTCATTCAAACTTGGACCTAGAACGTGACCCGAAGTTGAGAAAAAACGGCCCAAGAACTACACGTCTTCGCCTGCAATCAAGCTTGTAGCATACAACTCTAAAATGGGTATCCAAATATGATTTCATATGTGGAAACAAAAAACTTTGCTTTTCAACCCATAATCCCACTTCGTTCAAACTTGGTCCTAGAACGTGACCCGAAGTTGAGAAAAAGCAGCCCAAGAACTACACGTCTTTGCCCGCAATCAAGCCTGTAGTGAACAACTCTCAAATGGGTATCCAAATATGATTTCATATGTGGAAACAAAGAACCTTTCTTTTCAAACCATAATCCCTCTCGGTTCAAACTTGGGCCTAGAATGAGACCCGAAGTTGAGAAAAAGCAGCACAAGAACTACACGTCTTCGTCCGCACTCAAGACTGTAGTGTACAACTCTCAGATGGGTATCCAAATATGATTTCATACAAAGAAATTTTCTTTTCAACCCATAATCCCACTCCATTCAAACTTGGGCCTAGAACGTGACATGAAGTTGAGAAAAAGCGGCGCAAGAACTAGACGTCTTCACCCGCATTCAAGTCTATAGTGTACAAATCTCAAATGGGTATCCAAATATGATTTCATATGTGAAAATAGGGAGTTTTTCTTTTCAACCCATAATCCCACTCGGTTCAAACTTGGGCCTAGAACGTGACCTGAAGTTGAGAAAAAGAGGTCCAAGAACTACACTTCTTCGCTTGCAATCAAGATTATAGTGTACAACTCTCAAATGGGTATCGAAATAGATTTCATATGTGGAAAGAAATAATTTTTCTTTTCAACCTATAATCCCACTCCGTTCAAACTTGGGCCTAGAATGTGAACCGAAGTTGAGAAAAAACGGCCCAATAACTATATGTCTTCGCTCGCAATCAAGACTGCAGGGTACAACTCTCAAATAGGTATCCAAATATGATTTCATACGTGGAAACGAAGAACTTTGCATTTCAACCCATAATCCCAATTCGTTTAAACTTGGGCCTAGAACGTGACCTGAAGTTGAGAAAAAGCAGACCAAGAACTACACATCTTCGCCCGCACTCAAGACTGTAGGGTACAATTCTCAAATGGGTATCCAAATAGGATTTCATATGTGGAAACAAAGAACTTTGCTTTTCAACCCATAATCCCACTTCGTTCAAACTTGGGCCTAGAACGTGACCCGAAGTTGATAAAAAGAGGCCCAAGAACTACACATCTTTGCCCACAATCAAGCCTGTAATGCACAACTCTCAAATGGGTATCCAAATATGATTTCATGCGTGGAAACAAAGAACTTTGATTTTCAACCCATAATACCACTTCATTCAAACTTGGAACTAGAACGTGACCCAAAGTTGAGAAAAAACGGAACAAGAACTACACGTCTTCGCCTGCAATCAAGCCTGTAGTCTACAAATCTCAAATGGGTATCCAAATATGATTTCATACGTGGAAACAAAGAACTTTTCTTTTCAACCCATAATCCCACTTCGTTGAAACTTGGGCCTAGAACATGACCCGAAGTTGAGAAAAAACAACCCAAGAACTAAATGTCTTCGCTCGCAATCAAGACTGTAGTGTACAACTCTCAAATGCGTATCCAAATATGATTTCATACATAGAAACGAAGAGCTTTTCTTTTCAACCCATAATCCCACTTCGTTCAAACTTGGGCCTAGAACGTGACCTAGAGTTGAGAAAAAGCGGCCCAAGAACTACACGTTGTCACCCGCAATCAAGACTTTAGTGTCCAACTCTCAAATGAGTATTCAAATATGATTTCATATGTTAAAATGGAGAACTTTGCGTTTCAACCCATAATCCCAGTTCGTTCAAACTTGGGGCTAGGAGATGATTTCATACGTGGAAACAAAGAACTTTGATTTTCAACCCATAAACCCACTTCGTTCAAACTTGGCCCTAGAACGTGACTCGCAGTTCAGAAAAAGCGGAAAAAGAACTACACGTCTTCGCCTGCAATCAAGACTGTAGTGTAAAACTCTCAAATGGGTATCCAAATATGATTTCATACATGGAAACAAAGAACTTTGCATTTCAACCCATAATCCCACTTCGTTCAAACTTGGACCTAGAACGTGACCCGCAATTGAGAAAAAACGACCCAAGAACTACACGTCTTCGCTCACAATCAAGACTATAGTGTACAACTCTCAAATGGGTATCCGAATATGATTTTATATGTGGAAATAGAGAGATTTTATTTTCAACCGATAATCGCACTCCATTCAAACTTGGGCCTAGAACGTGACCCAAAGTTGAGAAAAAACTGCCCAAGAACTACACGTCTTCGCTCGCAATCAATAATGTAGTGTACAACTCTTAAATGGGTATCTAAATATGATTTCATATGTGGAAACAAAGAGTTTTTCTTTTCAACCCATAATCCCACTTTGTTCAAACTTGGGCCTTGGGCCTAGAACATGACCCGAAGTTGAGAAAAAACGACCCAAGAACTACACGTTCTCACCCGCAATCAAGACTATAGTGTACAACTCTTAAATGGGTATCCAATTATGATTTCATACATGGAAATGAAGAACTTTGCTTTTCAACCCATAATCCCACTTCGTTCAAACTTGGGCTTAGAACGTGACCCGGAGTTGAGAAAAAGCGGCCCAAGAACTACACGTCGTCGCCCGCAATCAAGACTGTAGTGTGCAACTCTCAAATGGGTATTCAAATATGATTTCATACGTTTAAATGGAGAACTTTGCTTTTCAACCCATAATCCCAGTTTGTTCAAACTTGGGCCTAGGAGGTGATTTCATACGTGGAAACGAAGAACTTTGATTTTAAACCCATAATCCCATTTCGTTCAAACTTGGCCCTAGAATGTGACCCGAAGTTGATAAAAAGCGGAATAAGAACTAGACATCTTCGCCTGCAATCAAGACTGTAGTGTAAAACTCTTAAATGGGTATCCGAATATGATTCCATACATGGAAACGAAGAACTTTGCACTTCAACCCGTAATCCTACTTCGTTCAAACTTGGACCTAGAACGTGACCCGAAGTTGATAAAAAGTGGCACAAGAACTACACGTCCTCGCCTGTAATCAAGCTTGTAGTGTACAACTCTCAAATGGGTATCAAAATATTATTTCATATGTGAAAATGGAGAACTTTGCTTTTCAACCCATAATCTCACTTCGTTCAAACTTGGGCCTAGAACGTGACCCAAAGTTGAGAAAAAGCGGCCCAAGAACTACACGTCTTCGCCCGCAATCAAGACTGTAGTGTACAACTCTCAAATGGAAATCCAAATATGATTTCATACGTGGAAATAGAGAACTTTGATTTTCAACCCTTAATACCACTTCGTTCAAACTTGGGCCTAGAACGTGACCCAAAGTTGAGAAAAAGCGGCCCAAGAACTACACGTCTTCACCCAAAATCAAGACTGTAGTGTACAACTCTTAAATGGGTATCCAAATATGATTTGATACGTGGAAACGAAGAACTTTTCTTTTCAACCCATAACCCCACTTCGTTCAAACTTGGGCCTAGAACGTGACCCGAAGTTGAGAAAAAGCAGCCCAAGAAGTACATGTCTTTGCCCACAATCAAGACTGTAGTATACACTTCTCAAATGGGTATCCAGATATGATTTCATACGTGGAAACAAAGAACTTTGCTTTTTAACCCATAACCCCACTTCGTTCAAACTTGGGCCTAGGACGTGATCTGAAGTTGAGAAAAATCGGCCCAAGAACTACACGTCTTCGCATTCTATCAAGACTCTTGTGTACAACTCTCAAATGGGTATCCAAATATGATTTCATAAATGGAAACGAAGAACTTTGCATTTCAACCCATAATCCCACTTCGTTCAAACTTGGGCCTAGAAAGTGACCCGAAGTTGAGAAAAAACGTCCCAAGAACTACACGTCTTCGCTCGCACTCAAGACTGTTGTGTACAACTCTCAAATGTGTATCCAAATATGATTTCATACGTGGAAACGAAGAAGTTTGCATTTAAACCCATAATCCCACTTCATTCAAACTTGGACCTAGAACGTGACACGAAGTTGAGAAAAAGCGGCCCAAGAACTACACGACTTTGCCTGCAATCAAACTTGTAGCATACAACTCTCAAATGGGTATCCAAATATGATTTCATATGTGGAAACAAATAGTTTTTCTTTTCAACACATAATCCCACTCCGTTCAAACTTGGGCCTAGAACTTAACCCGAAGTTGAGAGAAAGCGGCCAAAGAACTACACGTCTTCGCTTGCAATCAAGACTGTAGTGTACAACTCTCAAATGGGTATCAAAATATGATTTCATACGTGGAAACGAAGAACTTTGCTTTTCAACCCATAATCCCTCTTCGTTCAAACTTGGGCCTAGAACGTGACCCGAAGTTGAGAAAAAGCGGCCCAAGAACTACTCGTCTTCGCCCGCAATCAAGACTGTAGTCTACAACTCTCAAATGGGTATCCAAATATGATTTCATACGTCGAAATGAAGAAGTTTGCTTCTCAAGCCATACTCACACTTCGTTTAAACTTGGGTGTAGAACGTGACCCAAAGTTGAGAAAAAGCGGCCCAAGAACTACACGTCTTCGCCTGCAATCAATCTTGTAGAATACAACTCTGAAAAGGGTATCCAAATAGGATTTCATATGTGGAAACTGAGAACTTTGCTTTTCAACCCATAATCCCACTTCATTCAAACTTGGGCCTAGAACGTGACCTGAAGTTGAGAAAAAGCGGCCCAAGAACTACACGTCTTTGCCCGCAATCAAGCCTGTAGTGCACAACTCTCAAATGGGTATCCAATTATGATTTCATACATGGAAACAAATAAGTTTTCTTTTCAACCCATAATCCCTCTCGGTTCAAACTTGGGCCTAGAACGAGACCTGAAGTTGAGAAAAAGCGGCACAAGAACTACATGTCTTCGCTCGCACTCAAGACTGTAGTGTACAACTCTCAGATGGGTATCCGAATATGATTTCATACATGTAAACAAAGAACTTTGCTTTTCAACCCATAATCCCACTCCATTCAAACTTGGGCCTAGAACGTGACCCAGAGTTGAGAAAAAGTGGCCCGAGAACTACACGTCTTCACCCGCAATCAAAACTGTAGTGTACAACTCTAAAATGGGTATATGAATAAGATTTCATAAGTGGAAACATAGAACTTTCCTTTTCAACCCATAATCTCACTTCGTTCAAACTTGGGCCTAGAACGTGACCCGAAGTTGAGAAAAAGTGGCACAAGAACTACACATCTTTGCCCGCAATCAAGACTGTAGTGTACAACTCTCAAATGGGTATCCAAATATGATTTCATATGTGAAAACGAAGATCTTTGTTTTTCAACCCATAATACCACTTCGTTCAAACTTTGGCTTAGAACGTGTCCCAAAGTTGAGAAAAAACAGACAAAGAACTACACGTCTTCGCCTGCAATCAAGACTGTAGTGTACAACTTTGAAAAGGGTATCCAAATATGATTTCATACGTTGAACTAGAGAACTTTTATTTTCAACCCATAATCCCACTTCGTTCAAACTTGGGACTAGAACGTGACCCGAAGTTGAGAAAAAGAGGCCCAAGAACTACACATCTTCGCCCACAATCAAGACTGTAGTGTACAACTCTCAAATGGGTATCCAAATATGATTTCATACGTGGAAATGGAGAAATTTGCTTTTCAACACATAATTCCACTTCGTTCAAACTTCAGCCTAGAACATGACCCAAAGTTGAGAAGAATTGGCCTTAAAACTACACGTCTTCGCCCGCAATCAAGACTATATTGTACAACTCTCAAATGGGTATCCGAATATGATTTCATAGGTGGAAACGAAGAACTTTGCTTTTCAACACATAATCCCACTTCGTTCAAACTTGGGTCTAGAACGTGACCCGAAGTACAGAAAAAGCGGCCCATGAACTACACGTCTTCGCCCGCAATCAAAATTGTACTGTACAACTCTCAAATGGGTATCCAAATATCATTTCATAAGTGGAAACAGAGAACTTTGCTTTTCAACCCATAATCTCAATTCGTTCAAACTTGGGCCTAGCAGGTGACGTGAAGTTGAGAAAAAGTGGCCCAAGAACTACACTTCTTTGCCCGCAATCAAGACTGTAGTGTACAACTCTCAAATGGGTATATAAATATGATTTCATACGTGGAAACAAAGAACTTTTCTTTTCAACCCATAATTCCACTTCGTTCAAACTTGGGCCAGAACGTGACCCGAAATTGAGAAAAATCAGCCCAAGAACTACACATCTTCGCCCGCAATCAAGACTGTTGTGTACAAATCTCAAATGGGTATCCAAATGTGTTTCCATATGTGGAAACGAAGAGTTTTGTTTTTCAACCCATAATCAAAATTCGTTCAAACTTGGGCCTAGGACATGACCCGAAGTTGAGAAAAAGTAGCCCAAGAACTACACGTCTTCACTCGCAATCAAAATTGTAGTGTACAACTCTCAAATGGGTATCCAAATATGATTTCATATGTGGAAACAAAGATTTTTTCTTTTCAACCCATAATCCCACTCCGTTCAAACTTCGGCCTAGAACTTAACTCGAAGTTGAAAGAAAACGGCCAAAGAACTACACGTCTTCGCTTGCAATCAAGACTGTAGTGTACAACTCTCAAATTGGTATCAAAATATGATTTCATACGTGGAAACGAAGAACTTTGCTTTTCAACCCATAATCAATCTTCGTTCAAACTTGGGCCTAGAACGTGACCCAAAGTTGAGAAAAAGCGGCCCAAGAACTACTCGTCTTCGCCCGCAATCAAGACTATAGTGTACAACTCTCAAATGGGTATCCAAATATGATTTCATACATCGAAATGAAGAAGTTTTTTTTTCAAGCCATAATCACACTTCGTTTAAACTTGGGCGTAGAACATGACCCAAAGTTGAGAAAAAGCGGCCCAAGAACTACACGTCTTTGCCTGCAATCAAGCTTGTAGCATACAACTATGAAAAGGGTATCCAATTATGATTTGATACGTGGAAACAAATAACTTTTCTTTTCAACCCATAATCCCTCTCGGTTCAAACTTGGGCCTAGAACGAGACCTGAAGTTGAGAAAAAGCAGCACAAGAACTACAGGTCTTCGCTCGCACTCAAGACTGTAGTGTACAACTCTCATATGGGTATCCGAATATGATTTCATACGTGGAAACAAAGAACTTTTCTTTTCAACCCATAATCCCACTCCGTTCAAACTTGGGCCTAGAACATGACACGAAGTTGAGAAAAAGCGGCCCAAGAACTACACATCTTCACCCGCATTCAAGAGTGTAGACTACAAATCTCAAATGGGTATCCAAATATGATTTCATATGGGAAAACATAGAGTTTTTCTTTTCAACCCATAATCCCACTCGGTTCAAACTTGGGCCTAGAACGTGACCTGAAGTTGAGAAAAAGCGGTCCAAGAAGTACACTTCTTCGTTTGCAATCAAGACTATAGTGTACAACTCTCAAATGGGTATCCAAATAGATTTCATATGTGGAAAAAAAATAGTTTTTCTCTTCAACCCATAATCCCACTCCGTTCAAACTTGGGCCTAGAACGTGAACCGAAGTTGAGAAAAAGCGGCCCAAGAACTACATGTCTTCGCTTGCAATCAAGATTGTAGTGTACAACTCTCAAATGGGTATCCAAATATGATTTCGTATGTGGAAACAAAGAGTTTTTCTTTTCAACCCATAATCCCACTCTGTTCAAACTTGGGCCTAGAACGTGACCCAAAGTTGAGAAAAAGCAGACCAAGAACTACACATCTTTGCTCACAATTAAGACTGTAGTGTACAACTCTCAAATGGGTATCCAAATATGATTTCATATGTTGAAACAAGGGGTTTTTCTTTTCAACCCATAATCCCACTCCATTCAAACTTGGGCCTAGAACGTGACCCGAAGTTGAGAAAAAGCGGCCCAAGAACTACACGTCTTCGATCGCAATCAAGACTGCAGTGTACAATTGTCAAATGGGTATCCAAATATGATTTCATATGTGGAAACATGGAGTTTTTCTTTTCAACCCATAATCCCACTCCGTTCAAACTTGGGCCTAGAACATGACCCGAAGTTGAGAAAAAGCGTCCCAAGAACTACACGTTTTCACTCGCTATCAAGACTTTAGTGTACAACTCTCAAATGGGTATCCAAATATGATTTCATATGTTGAAACAATGAACTTTGTTTTTCAACCCATTATCCCACTTCGTTCAAACTTGGGCCTAGGACGTGATCCGAAGTTGAGAAAAAGCGGCCCAAGAACTAAACGTCTTCGCCTGCAATTAAGACTGTAGTGTACAACTCTCAAATGGGTATGCAAATATGATTTCATACGTGGAAACGAAGAACTTTGCATTTCAACCCATAATACCACTTCGTTTAAACTTGGGCCTAGAATGTGACCCGAAGTTGAGAAAAAATGGTCCAAGAACTACACGTCTTCGCCTGCACTCAAGACTGTAGGGTACAACTCTCAAATGGCTATCCAAATCTGTTTTCATACGTGGAAACAAAGAACTTTTCATTTCAACCCATAATCCTACTTCGTTCAAACTTGGACATAGAACATGAACCGAAGTTGAGAAAAAGCGGCCCAAGAACTAAACATCTTCGCCTGCAATCAAGCCTGTAGTGTACAACTCTCAAATGGGTATCCAAATAGGATTTCATATGTGGAAACAAAGAAAGTTGCTTTTCAACCCATAATCCCAGTTCATTCAAACTTGGGCCTAGAACGTGACCCGAAGTTGAGAAAAAGAGGCCCAAGAACTACATGTCTTTGACCGCAATCAAGCCTGTAGTGCACAACTCTCAAATGGGTATCCAAATATGATTTCATACGTGGAAACGGAGAACTTTGATTTTCAACCCATAATCCCACTTCGTTCAAACTTGGCCCTAGAACGTGACCTGAAGTTGAGAAAAACTGTAACAAGAACTACACGTCTTCGCCCGCAATCAAGACTGTAGTCTACAAATCTCAAATGGGTATCCAAATATGATTTCATACATGGAAACAAAGAACTTTTCTTTTCAACCCATAATCCCACTTCATTGAAACTTGGGCCTAGAACATGACCCGAAGTTGAGAAAAAACGACCCAAGAAGTAAACGTCTTCGTCCGCAATCAAGACTGTAGTGTACAACTCTCAAATGGGTATCAAATATGATTTCATACATGGAAATGAAGAACATTGCTTTTCAACCCATAATCCCACTTCGTTCAAACTTGGGCCTAGAACGTGACCTAGAGTTGAGAAAAAGCGGCCCAAGAACTACACGTAATCGTCCGCAATCAAGACTGTAGTGTCCAAATCTCAAATGAGTATCCAAATATGATTTCATACGTTAAAATGGAGAACTTTGCTTTTCAACCCATAATCCCAATTCATTCAAACTTGGGCCTAGGAGATGATTTCATACGTGGAAACGAAGAACTTTGATTTTCAACCCATAATCCCACTTCGTTCAAACTTGGCCCTAGAACGTGACACAAAGTTTAGAAAAAGCGGAACAAGAACTACACGTCTTCACCTGCAATCAAGACTGTAGTGTAAAACTCTCAAATGGGTATCCAAATATGACTTCATACATGGAAACGAAGAACTTTGCATTTCAACCCATAATCCCACTCCGTTCAAACTTGGACCTAGAACGTGACCTACAGTTGAGAAAAAACGACCCAAGAACTACACGTCTTAGCTCACAATCAAAATTGTAGTGTACAACTCTCAAATGGGTATCCAAATATCATTTCATATGTGGAAATAGAGAGATTTTATTTTCAACCCATAATCGCACTCCGTTCAAACTTGGGCCTAGAACATGACCCAAAGTTGAGAAAAAGTTGCGCAAGAACTACATGTCTTCGCTCGCAATCAAGAGTGTAGTGTACAACTCTCAAATGGGTATCTAAATGTGATTTCATATGTGGAAACAAAGAGTTTTTCTTTTCAACCCATAATCCCACTCTGTTCAAACTTGGGCCTTGGGCCTAGAACATGACCCGAAGTTGAGAAAAAACGACCCAAGATCTACAAGTCTTCGCCCGCAATCAATATTGTAGTGTACAACACTTAAATGGGTATCCAAATATGATTTCATACATGGAAATGAAGAACTTTTCTTTTCAACCCATAATCCCACTTCGTTCAAACATGGGCCTAGAATGTGACTCGGAGTTGAGAAAAAATGGCCCAAGAACTACACGTCGTCACCCGCAATCAAGACTGTAGTGTACAACTCTCAAATGGGTATTCAAATATGATTTCATACGTTGAAATGGAGAAATTTGCATTTCAACCCATAATCCCAGTTCGTTCAAACTTGGGCCGACGAGGTGATTTCATACGTGGAAACGAAGAACTTTGATTTTCAACCCATAATCCCACTTCGTTCAAACTTGGCCCTAGGACGTGTCCCAAAGTTGATAAAAAGCGGAATAAGAACTAGACATCTTCGCCTGCAATCAAGACAGTAGTGTAAAACTCTTAAATGGGTATCCAAATATGATTGCATACATGGAAACGAAGAACTTTTCATTTCAACCCATAATCCTAGTTCGTTCAAACTTTGACCTAGAACGTGACCCTAAGTTGATAAAAAGTGGCCCAAGAACTACACGTCTTCGCCTGTAATCAAGCATGTAGTGTACAACTCTAAAATGGGTATCCAAATATGATTTCATATGTAAAAATGGAGAACTTTGCTTTTCAACCCATAATCCCACTTCGTTCAAAGTTGGGCCTAGAACGTGACCCGAAGTTGAGAAAAAGAGGCCCAAGAACTACACGTCTTCGCCTGCAATCAAAATTGTAGTGTACAACTCTAAAATGGGTATATAAATAAGATTTCATACGTGGAAACAAAGAACTTTGCTTTTCAACCCATAATCCCACTTCGTTCAAACTTGGGCCTAGAACGTGACCCGAAGTTGAGAAAAAGCGGCCCAAGAACTACACATCTTCACCCGCAATCAAGACTGTAGTGTACAACTCTCAAATGGGTATCCAAATATGATTTCATACATGGAAATGAAGATCTTTATTTTTCAACCCATAATCCCACTTCGTTCAAACTTCGGCTTAGAACGTGTCCCAAAGTTGAGAAAAAACGGCCCAAGAACTACACGTCTTCGCCTGCAATCAAGACTGTAGTATACAACTTTGAAAATGGTATCCAAATATGATTTCATATGTGGAACCAGAGAACTTTTATTTTCAACCCATAATCCCACTTCGTTCAAACTTGGCATTAGAACGTGACCCGAAGTTGAGAAAAAGAGGCCCAAGAACTACACATCTTCGCCTGCAATCAAGACTGTAGTGTACAACTCTCAAATGGGTATCCAAATATGATTTCATAAGTGGAAATGGAGAAATTTGCTTTTCAACCCATAATCCCACTTCGTTCAAACTTGGACCTAGAACATGACCCAAAGTTGAGAAGAATTGGCCTAAGAACTACACGTCTTCTCCCGCAATCAAGACTATAGTGTACAACTCTCAAATGGGTATCCAAATATGATTTCATAGGTGGAAACGAAGAACTTTGTTTTTCAACACATAATCCCACTTTGTTCAAACTTGGGTCTAGAACGCAACCCAAAGTACAGAAAAAACACCCCATGAACTACACATCTTCGCCCGCAATCAAAACTGTATTGTACTACTCTCAAATGGGTATCCAAATATCATTTCATAAGTGGAAACAGAGAACTTTTCTTTTCAACCCATAATCCCAGTTCGCTCAAACATGGGCCTAGGAGGTCACGCGAAGTTGAGAAAAAGCGGCCCAAGAACTACACTTCTTCGCCCGCAATCAAGATTGTAGTGTACAACTCTCAAATGGGTATCCAAATATGATTTCATACGTGGAAACATAGAACTTTACTTTTCAACCCATAATCCCACTTCGTTCAAACTTGTAATTAGACTGTGACCCGAAGTTGAGAGAAAGCAGCCAAAGAACTACACGTCTTCGCTTGCAATGAAGATTGTAGTGTACAACTCTCAAATGGGTATCCAAATATGATTTCATATGTCGAAACAAAGAGTTTTTATTTTCAACCCATAATCCCACTTCGTTCAAACTTGGGCCTAGAACGTGCCCGAAGTTGAGAAAAAGCGGCCCAAGAACTACACCTCTTCTCTCTCAATCAAGAATATAGTGTACAACTCTCAAATGGGTATCCAAATATGATTTCATATGTGGAAATAGAGAGTTTTGTTTTTCAACCCATAATCCCACTCTGTTAAAGCTTGGGCCTAGAACGTGACCCGAAGTTGAGAAAAAGCGGCCCATGAACTACACGTCTTCGACCGCAATCAAGACTGTAGTGTACAAATCTCAAATGGGTATCCAAATATGATTTCATATGTGGAAACAGAGAGTTTTATTTTTCAACCCATAATCCCACTCTGTTAAATCTTGGGCCTAGAACGTGACCCGAAGTTGAGAAAAAGCGGCCCATGAACTACATGTCTTCGCCCGCAATCAAGACTGCAGTGTACAAATCTCAAATGGTTATCCAAATATGATTTCATATGTGGAAACGTAAAGTTTTTCTTTTCGACCCATAATCCCACTCCGTTTAAGCTTGGGCCTAGAAAGTGACCCGAAGTTGAGAAAAAGTGGCTCAAGAACTACAGGTCTTCGCAAGCAATCAAAACTATAGAGTACAACACTCAAATGGGTATCCAAATATGATTTCATATGTGTAAACGAAGATTTTTTCTTTTCAACTCATAATCCCACTCCGTTCAAACTTGGGCCTAGAACATGACGCGAAGTTGAGAAAAAACGACCCAAGAACTACACGTCTTCGCTCGCAATCAATACTGTAATGTAATACTCTCAAATGGACATCCAAATATGATTTCATATGTGGAAACAAAGAGCTTTTCTTTTCAACCCATAATCCCACTATGTTCAAAATTGGGCCTAGAATGTGACCCAAAGTTGAGAAAATGCGGCCCAATAACTAAACGTCTTCGCTAGCTATCAAGAATCTAGTGGACAACTCTCAAATGTCTATCCAAATATGATTTCATATGTGGAAACGAAGCGTTTTTCTTTTCAACCCATAATCTCACTCTGTTCAAACTTGGTCCTAGAACTTGACCCAAAGTTGAGAAAAAGCGGCCTAAGAACTACATGTCTTCGCTCACAATCAAGACTGTAGTGTACAACTATCAAATGGGTATCCAAATATAATTTCATATATGGAAACAAAGAGTTTTTCTTTTCAACCCATAATCCCACTCCGTTCAAACTTGGGCCTAGAACGTGATCGGAAGTTGAGAAAAAACGGCCCAAGAACTACGCGTCTTCGCCCGCTATCAAGACTGTAGTGCACAACTCTCAAATGGGTATCCAAATATGATTTCATACTTGGAAACAAAGAACTTTGATTTTCAACCCATAAACCCACTTCGTTCAAATTTGGCCATAGAACGTGACCCGAAGTTGAGAAAAAGAGGAACAAGAACTACATGTCTTCGCCCACAATCAAGACTGTAGTGTGCAAATCTCAAATGGGTATCCAAATATTATTTTATATATGGAAACAAATAACTTTTCTTTTCAACCCATAATCCCACTTCGTTGAAACTTGGGCCTAGAACATGACCCGAAGTTTAGAACAAACAACCCAAGAGCTACACGTCTTCGCCCGCAATCAAGACTGTAGTGTACAACTCTCAAATGGGTATCCAAATATGATTTCATACATGGAAATGAAGAACTTTGCTTTTCAACCCATAATCCCAGTTCGTTCAAACTTGGGCCTAGAACGTGACCCGGAGTTGAGAAAAAGCGGCCCAAAAACTACACGTGTTTGCCCACAATCAAGATTGTTGTGTACAACTCTCAAATGGGTATCCAAATATGATTTCATACATGGAAACGGAAACATTGCATTTCAACCCATAATCCCACCTCGTTCAAACGTGGGCCTAGAACCTGACCCGAAGTTGAGAAAAAGCAGCCCAAGAACTACACGTCTTCACCTGCAATCAAGACTGTAGTGTACAACTCTCAAATGAGTATCCAAATATGATTTCATACATGGAAAAAAATAACTTTTCTTTTTAACCCATAATCCCACTTCGTTCAAACTCGGGGATAGAATGTGACCCGAAGTTGAGAAAAAGCGGCCCAAGAACTACACGTCCTCGCCCGCACTAGGGACTGCAGTGTTCAACTCTCCAATAGGTATCCGAATATGATTTCATACGTGGAAATGAAGAACTTTTCTTTTCAATCCATAATTCCACTCCGTTCAAACTTGGGCCTAGAACGTGACCTGAAGTTGAGACAAAGCAGCCCAAGAACTACACGTCTTCACCCGCAATCAAGACTGTAGTGTACAAATCTCAAATGGGTATCCAAATATGATTTCATATGTGGAAACAGAGAGTTTTTCTTTTCAACCCATAATACCACTGCGTTTTCGCTTGGGCCTAGAACGTGACCCGAGGTTGAGAAAAAGCAGCCAAGAACTACACGTTTTCGCTTGCAATCAATACTATAGTGTACAACTCTCAAATGGGTATCCAAATATTATTTCATCTGTGGAAACAAATAGTTTTTCTTTTCTACCCATAATCCCACTCTGTTCAAACTTGGGCCTAGAACACGACCCGAAGTTGAGAAAAAGCGGCCCAAGAACTACACGTACTTGCTTGCAATCAAGATATTAGTGTACAATTCTCACATGTGTATCCAAATATTACTTCATATGTGGAAACATAAGAGTTTTTCTTTTCAACCCATAATCCCACTCCGTTCAAGCTTGGGCCTAGAACCTGACCCGAAGTTGAGAAAAAGCGGCCCAAGAACTACATGTCTTCGCCAACAATCAAGATTGTAGTGTACAAATCTCAAATGGGTATCCAAATATGATTTCATATGTGGAAACAGAGAGTTTTTCTTTTCAACTCACAATCCCACTCCGTTCAAACTTAGGCCTAGAACCTGACCCGAAGTTGAGAAAAAGCGGCCCAAGAACTACACATCCTCGCTTGTAATCAAGACTTTAGTGTACAACTCTCAAATGGGTATCCAAATATGATTTCATATGTGGAAACAAAGAGTTTTTCTTTTCAACCCATAATCCCACTCCGTTCAAACTTGGGCCTAGAACGTGACCCGAAGTTGAGAAAAAGCGACCCAAGAACTACACGTATTCGCTTGAAATTAAGACTGTACTATAAAACTCTCAAATGGGTGTCCAAATATGATTTCATATGTGGAAACAGAGAGTTTTGCTTTTCAACCCTTAATCCCACTTTGTTCAAACTTGGGCCTAGAACGTGACCCGCAGTTGAGAAAAAATGGCCCAAGAACTACACGTCTTCGCTTACAATCAAGACTGTAGTGTACAACCCTCAAATGGGTATCCAAATATGATTTCATATGTGAAAACAAAGAGTTTTTCTTTTCAACCCATAATTGCACTTCGTTCAAACTTGGGCCTAGAATGTAACACAAAGTTGAGAAAAAGCTACCCGAGAACTACACGTCTTCACTCTTAATAAATATTGTACTGTACAACTCTCAAATGGTTATCCAAATATTATTTCATATGTGGAAACAAAGAGTTTTTCTTTTCCACCCATAATCCCACTCCGTTCAAACTTGGGCCTAGAACGTGACCCGAAGTTGAGAAAAAGCGGCCCAAGAACTACACCTCTTCGCTCGCAATCAAGACTGTAGTGTACAACTCTCAAATGGGTATCCAAATATGATTTCATATGTGGAAACATAGAGTTTTGCTTTTCAACCCATAATCCCACTCCGTTCAAACTTGGGCCTTGGGCCTAGAACGTGACATGAAGTTGAGAAAACGCGGTGCAATAACTACACATCCAAATAGGATTTCATATGTGGAAACAAAGAACTTTTATTTTCATCCCACACTCCCACTTCATTCAAAATTGGGCACACAACGTGACCTGAAGTTGAGAAAAAGCAACCCAAGAACTACATGTCTTCGACTGCAATCAAAACTAAAGTGTAAAACTCTCAAATGGGTATCCAAATATGATTTCATACATGAAAACAAAGAACTTTTCTTTTCAACCCATAATCTGACTTCGTTCAAACTTGGGCCTAGAACGTGACCCGAAGTTGAGAAAAAGCGGCCCAAGAACTACACGTCTTTGCCCGCAATCAAGATTGTAGTGTACAACTCTCAAATGGGTATCTAAGTATGATTTCATACGTGGAAATAGAGAACTTTGCTTTTCAACCCTTAATTCCACTTCATTCAAACTTGGACCTAAAACGTGACCCGAAGTTGAGAAAAAACGGCCCAAGAACTACACATATTCGCTCGCAATCAAGACTCTAGTGTAGAACTCTAAAATGGGTATCCAAATATGATTTCATGCGTGGAAACATAGAACTTTTCTTTTCAACCCATAATCCCACTTCGTTCAAACTTGGTCCCAGGACGTGATCTGATGTTGAGAAAAATTGGCCCAAGAACTACACGTCTTCGCTTTCTATCAAGACTGTATTGTACAACTCTCAAATGGGTATCCAAATATGATTTCATACATGGAAACAAATAACTTTTCATTTCAACACATAATCCCACTTCGTTCAAACTTGGGCCTAGAACGTGAACTGAAGTTGAGAAAAAACATCCCAAGAACTACATGTCTTCGCTCGCACTCAAGACTGTAGTGTACAACTCTCAAATGGGTATCCAAATATGATTTCATACATGGAAACGAAGAACTTTGCATTTCAACCCATAATCCCACTTCGTTCAAACTTGGACCTAGAACGTGACCCAAAGTTGAGAAAAAACGCCCCAAGAACTACACGTCTTCGCCTGCAATCAGGCTTGTAGTGTAAAACTCTCAAATGGGTATCCAAATATGATTTCATATGTGGAAACAAAGAACTTTTCTTTTCAACCCATAATCCCACTTCGTTGAAACTTGGGCGTAGAACGTGACCCGAAGTTGAGAAAACGTGGCCCAAGAACTACATGTCTTTGCCCACAATCAAGAATGTAGTGCACAACTCTCAAATGGGTATCCAAATATGATTTTATACGTGGAAACAAAGAACTTTTCTTTTCAACCCATAATCGCACTCCGTTCAAACTTGGGCCTAGAACGTGACTCAAAGTTGAGAAAAAACGGCCCAAGAACTACATGTCTTCACCCGCACTCAAGAATGTAGTGTACAACTCTGAGATGGGTGTCCGAATATGATTTCATACATGGAAACAAAGAACTTTTCTTTTCAACCCATAATCCCACTCCGTTCAAACTTGGGCCTAGAGAGTGACACGATGTTGAGAAGAAAAGGGCCTAAGAACTACACGTCTTCGCCCGCATTCAAGACTGTAGTGTACAAATCTCAAATGGGTTTCCAAATATGATTTCATATGTGAAACTAGAGAGTTTTTCTTTTCAACCCATAATCCCACTCAGTTCAAACTTGGGCCTAGAACGTGACCCAAAGTTGAGAAAAAACGGTCCAAGAACTACATGTCTTCGCTTGCAATCAAGGCTTTAGTGTACAACTCTCAAATGGGTATCCAAATATGATTTCATATATGGAAACAAAGAGGTTTTCTTTTCAACCCATAATCCCACTCCGTTCAAACTTGGGCCTAGAGCGTGACCCGAAGTTGAGAAAAAGAGGCCCAAGAACTACACGTCTTCGCTCGCAATCAAGACTGTAGTGTACAACTCTCAAATGGGTATCCAAATATGATTCCATATGTGGAAACAGATAGTTTTTATTTTCAACCCATAATCCTACTCCGTTCAAACTTAGGCCTAGAACGTGACCCGAAGTTGAGAAAAAGCAGCCCAAGAACTACACGTCTTTGCTCTCAATCAAGACTGTAGTGTACAACTCTCAAATGGGTATCCAAATATGATTTCATATGTGGAAACAAAGATTTTTGCTTTCCAACACATAATCCCACTCTGTTCAAACTTGGGCTTAGAACGTGACCTGAAGTTGAGAAAAGCGGCCCAAGAACTACACGTCTTCGATCGCAATCAAGACTGTAGTGTACAACTATCAAATGGGTATCCAAATATGATTTCATATGTGGAAACAAAGAGTTTTTCTTTTCAACCCATAATCCCACTCCGTTCAAACTTGGGCCTAGAACGTGACCCGAAGTTGAGAAAAAGCGGCCCAAGCACTACACGTTTTCGCTCTCAATCAAGACTTTAGTGTACAACTCACAAATTGGTATCAAAATATGATTTCATATGTGGAAACAAAGAGTTTTTCTTTTCAACCCATAATCCCACTCTGTTCAAACTTGGTCCTAGAACGTGACCCGCAATTGAGAAAAAATATTAGGGTCCTAACCCGCACATAGGTAGATCAATATATTCGGATGTAATAAAGGTCAATATTAATAAGGCCTTTCAATAAAATAGAATAAGGCAGATGTAAGAAGACCTAATAGAATCTTCTGCTTCTAGAAGGATCTTCTTCTAGATGCTTCTCTTGATAGACATATTTAGTATAAATAAGGGTCGAGGGTATGAAAACCCTAGCTTGGATATTATTGTAACAGAGCGTTGCTCGATTGGAGGTTGCCCCCTCAAAGAGGCCTGTGAACATTGCTTTCTTAATCAAAGTGTTATTTATGTTGTTGTTCTTATATCATTTTTGTGTTATTGTGGAGATTATGTTGGATATATTACTGTTATTCTGCCATTTCTAGCATTTTATTTATGTTCTGCGTATTTATTATATCTGGTATCTTGCAAGTGGTATCAGAGCACTTTCCTTGGCAGAAATTGTGGGAATTTTTTTTTCATGGTAGAGACGTATTCCAGCGTCTTTAAGCCACAGAGATCTGTCATTACGTGCATAAACTCGCGGTTGAGGGATTTATACACGCAAGAAATACAAGTGGTTCTTAAGCACACATCTGTTAGCCACCCTTGTAATCCCTGTTGGTACCCCTTCGAGTGGTAGCGCATCAGAAAACACATGTGTACGGATCGACCTAGATTTCCTGAAGCCCTCTATAGATAAACCTATCGGCCACCGGACTGCTATAGTGTCACTAAGAATAGCACTCGGGAAGATACTCTCTAGTACCTGGGTAGTTGGGTAGTACGGCTAAGGGTACAATCTATCCTCCTTAGTTAGTGCCCTGAAATATTGGTCCGAGTACTACTATTGGACCCCGCACGTATATCA
>SNQJ01S0006695.1:115766-128041 GCA_010110895.2 Picea sitchensis | reverse complement strand
ATAGCACAGGGCAAACCCTTGTCTGTAGAACCCTTGAATACCTAACCCTTGGGGGACAGAAACATAAAAAAATTAAAACAGACCAGATCTATTGCCGTGCAATTGTGTTCGGGTTTCCAAGTAAATACACATTTCTTTCTGGTTAAGCATTTGGGGATTTCATCACTACAGTATTCTTCAGACCGAAGTATAACTCTCTCCACCAAAGTCTGGAAATTTTTTCACCGTTATTTGAGACCTATTCCATTGGATTCATCTCTTTTCCCTTATCACATTCATCCATATCATTTTTCGGCAAAAAAATTTACCCCGCCTGCCCCTTTTCAGTTCACACATCCTCATGGCCCATACCCATAGCCAAGATATGGAAGCTCGCTTCAACACCATGCAATCTGGGTTCCTTGAAACCCAAAAAGAAGTGAAACAACTCAGTGCTACTGTTGCCTCCATTGATTCATCCCTCAATGCTACCATAAATACAACCATGCAGTCCTCAATGGAGGAAGTCAAACAAGAACTGACCACCCAGCTTGAATGTATCTTTGCATCACTCTACACCAAACTGAAGATCCCTACAGATGACCATTTCTCTGAATCACCTCCAAAGACTGAAGGTGAAAATTCATCCCATTCCCATACCTTTCAGTCCCATCACTTTCAATGTGACATACGCCTTCCGTGGGTGGAAGTGACCAAATTTGATGGCTCAAACCCCACTGGTTGGGTAACCCAAATGGAAAATTATTTCTCTTTATACAGCATTACAGATGACTTGGCCAAACTCCGGTATGGTGTTCTCCATCTAGATCAAGAATGTTGGCAATGTTGGCAATGGAGAAAAACTTCCCGTCAAGGGTATATTGCTTGGACCCAATTTGTGACTAAGCTTTATTAACGCTTTGACACAGACACCAGCCATTTGGGTCATTTAACAAAGTTGAAACAATCCAGAAGAGTAAAAGACTTCATAGCTTCCTTTGCGTGCCTGGATTTTCGAACAGAGGGCATGACTGATGCTTTCTTTCGAGATTGTTTTATCAATGGCCTCAAGGAGGAGATTCAGACCCATGTCCTCGTGGCAAGACCCTCGACTTGGGTGGAGGCTACTAAAAGAGCTAAAGAAGCACAACAGGTTGTATCATCTCAAAACCGAAAACCCTCCTTTATGCCTCGCCCTAAACCCGTCACTCCCACTACTCCTTCCGCCCCATTAAAAATCCAAAAATTGACCAGGGCTGAAATGGTTGAACGCTAACTCAAAGGCCTTTGTTATAATTGTGATGACAAATATTTCCCGAGCCACAAGTGTAAGGAACGAAATCTTTTTATGGCCATCTCTGAGGATATTGAAACTCCCCTTGTGTCTGAGTCACCTGAAATCACTGACATAACCCTCCCTCAGACCCTCCCGAAGTAGAACCCGTCATTTCCCTCAATTCTCTCACTGGCTTTTCCGCTCCCCAAACCCTCAAGTTAATCAGTTACATCAAGCATCGGAAGGTCATCATTCTAGTTGATAGTGGAAGCACCCATATATTTATTCATCGCCGCATTCCCCAAGAAACTCATTTCTACATCCATGCTATCAACAATTTCCAAATCATGATTGCCAATGGTGGTTCCATGAAATGTGGAGGGTGTTGTGAAAATGCGTCTCCAAATCGGTGACTACCACCTAAAATCCCATATGTTTGCTATCGACATGGGTGGTTGTGACATTGTGTTGGGTGCAGACTAGCTAAG
Source organism: Picea sitchensis (assembly GCA_010110895.2). Taxonomy (NCBI): domain Eukaryota; kingdom Viridiplantae; phylum Streptophyta; class Pinopsida; order Pinales; family Pinaceae; genus Picea; species Picea sitchensis. Next base: position 126,298 of record SNQJ01S0006695.1, on the reverse strand, counting down.
AACTTTGGGTCCCATTCTCATGGATTTTAAGGCATTAGCCATGCAATTCGACCAGGAAGGACACCAATATAAATTCCAAGGCATCACTGTTGGTTCACCTGAGGTCATTAGTTCCCATCGCATGGAAAATCTGCTCAAAAAAGGTCATTTTGGTGTCATTGCCCAACTCCATGTCATTCAAGAAACAGAGACACCCCCGATGCCGCATGACCTCCAAGTTGTCCTTTCTAAACATCAAATGGTATTTTCCACTCCCCAAAGCCTCCCTCCTTCCCGCGGTGTTCATGATCATTCCATTCCCCTTGTAGCAGGAAGCCTTCCTCCCAATATATGTCCATATCGCCACCCCTTTTCACAAAAAAATGAAATTGAGAAAATGGTCCAGGAATTCCTTAATGCAGGCATTATCTGCCCTAGTACGAGCCCTTACTCTTCTCCTGTAGTCATGGTCCTGAAGAAAGAAGGTTCTTGGAGAATGTGTCCTGACTTTCGTTCCCTCAACAAACTGACCATTAAAGACAAATTTCTCATTCCTGTCATTGATGACCTCCTGGATGAATTGAGTGGCACCCAATTCTTTACTAAACTTGATCTTCGCTCGGGCTATCACTAGATACGTATGAAAGAGGCAAACATTCCCAAGACAACATTTCACACTCATGAGGGCCACTATGAGTTTTTGGTCATTCCCTTTGGCTTGTGTAATGCCCCTCCACCTTCCAAATCCTCATGAATCATGTCTGCCATCCCTTTCTCCGTCATTTTTTCTTAGTTTTCTTTGATGATATCCTCATCTATAGAAAAACCTGGACAGACCATCTTACTCATGTGGATCAAGTTCTCCATCTCCTCTCCCAGCACCAACTTTTCATGAAACAGTCTAAATGTGCTTTTGGTGCCTCAGAAGTAGAATACTTGGGTCATCTGGTTGGCAAGGATGGCGTCAGGGTGGATCCGAAAAAGATTGAAGCTATGCAAGATTGGTCGCACCCAAAGACTCTCAAAATCTTGCGTGGATTTATGGGCTTAATAGGGTATTATCACAAGTTTGTTAAGAACTACAGAAAGATTGCAACACCGCTCACTGCTCTCCTAAAAAAGAACGCTTTCACTTGGACTCCAACCACTGCTCAAGCTTTTCAAACCTTGAAAACGACCATGTGCACCACTCCAGTTCTGGCTCTTTCTGATTTCACAAAGACCTTTGTGTTGGAATGTGATGCCTCAGGGAAAGGATTCGACATTGTCCTTATGCAAGAGGGTCGACCTTTGGCCTTCACCAGCAAGCAACTGTCTGAAAGGAATCTGGGCAAACCCATTTATGAAAAGGAAATGTTGGCTATTCTTCATGTCGTTGATCTGTGGCGCCCTTATCTCTTGGGGCAATGCTTCCAAATTAAGATCGACCATCAAAGCCTCAAGTACTTTCTGGAACAACGCATTTCCTCCCAGGAGCAACAAAAATGGGTGACTAAGCTCTTTGGTTATGATTATGAGATCATTTACAAGAAGGGCAAAGACAATGTAGTGGCGGATGCACTATCCCGAAAATATGAAGAAGAAGGATCCATTTTTTATCTTTCCTTCATTGTACCCGATTGGCTCCAAGTTGTGCACCATGAATGGCTTCAAGATCCCAAAAGTTTGCATCTGATCCAGAAATTGCAGACCAAGGCTCCGGCTCCCCCAAGGTACTCTTGGCTCCAGGATGAGCTTCAATACAAAGGTCATTTGTATTTAAGTAAACAATCAAAGCTTAAATCCACGGTACTTTCTGAGCTTCATGCTACACCCATAGCGAGGCACTCAGGGTTCACCAAAACATATGATAGAGTCAAACGTTCTTTTTTCTAGGATGGTATGAAACATGACATCCGTAATTTTGTCGCTGAATGTGAGGTGTATCAATGTAACAAGAGAGAAATAGTCAAATCTTCGGGCACACTACAACCGCTTCCGATTCCACCTGCTATTTGGAAGGATATGTCTATGGACTTTATTACCGTCTTACCCAAATCAGGGAATAAATCAGTCATAATGGTGGTTGTGGATCGTCTTTCCAAGTATTCTCATTTCTGCGCTCTTCAACACCCATTTACTACATCCACGGTGGCTCAACTTTTCATGGACCAGGTCTTCAAGCTTCATGGCATGCCACACTCATTGTTTATGATAAGTGACCCAACTTTCACAAACAATTTTTGGCAAAGAGCTGTTTAAGCTCGGGGCACCCAATTGCATCTCGGCTCAACTTATCATCCCGGTGATGGTCAAGCGAAGTTGTCAACAAGTGTTTGGAAACATGTCACGAGTTGTTTTGCCTATGAAAAACAACATTAAATTAGACTCAATGGCTACCCTAGCCGAATGGTGGTACAACACTTCCTACCATGAAATACTTCATGACTCCTTTTGAAGCGGTATGAATGAAGCCACCTTCAGTTCTCTCATACTTCAAGATTTCTCGAAGGTCGGTGGTTGACCAAACACTTACAGTTTAGGAGGATATTCTTCATACCCTTAAAGAGAACTTGGTCATGGCACCCAAAATCACCACGAAGCAACAAGCGATCAAGATTAAGCTACGAGCGTCAATTCGTACCATACAGCTACTCGCATGACTCCTTTTGAAGCGGTATATGGACAGAAGCCACCTTCAGTTCTCTCATACTTACCGGGTACCTCGAAGGTCCAGGTGGTTGACGAAACACTTACAGTTCGAGAGGATATTCTTCATACCCTTAAAGAGAACTTGGTCATGGCACAAAATCACACGAAGCAACAAGCCGATCAAGGTCGCTCTGAACGTCAATTTGCAGAAGGGGATCAGGTGTTTCTGTGACTGCAACCATACAAGAAAACTTCCCTTAAGGCCGAGAATTGTCAGAAGCTAGCACCCAAATTTTATGTTCCTTATAAAGTTCTCAAGTGTGTGGGACAAGTCGCATATCAGTTAGCTCTGCCCATTCAGTCGAAGCTACATCCAGTTTTTCGTGTTTCATGCTTAAAGAAGGTGATTGGAACTCGGTGCCAAATTCAAACCAACCTTCCCGAGTTAGCTGAAGAAGGATCCATTTGGCTACAACCAGAAGCAGTTTTGGACCAGCGTGAGCTTCGCCTACGTCAGAGAACCATCAAGGAAGTGCTAGTCCAGTGGAAAGATACGAATCCAGTAGATGCCACTTGGGAACCAACTACCATTCTGCCGCAGTTTCCACATCTCAAGCCTTGAGGACAAGGCTATTTTTATGGGGGCGGACATGTTAGGGTCCTAACCCGCACATAGGTAGATCAATATATTCGAATGTAATAAAGGTCCATATTAATAAGGCCTTTCAATAAAATAGAATAAGGCTGATGTAAGAAGACCTAATAGAAGCTTTCGCTTCTAGAAGGATCTTCCTCTAGATGCTTCTCTTGATAGACATATTTAGTATAAATAAGGGTCGAGGGTACGAAAACCCTAGCTTGGATATTATTGTAACAGAGCACTGCTCGATTGGAGGTTGCCCCCTCGAAGAGGCCTATGAACATTTCTTTATGAATCAAAGTGTTATTTTTGTTGTTGTGCTTATATCATTTCTGTGTTATTGTGGAGATTATGCTGGATATATTATTGTTATTCTTCCATTTCTAGCATTTTATTTTTGTTCTGCATATTTATTATATCTGGTATCTTGCAAAAAATGACCTAGGAACTACACGTCTTGGCTCACAATCAAGACTGTAGTGTACAAATCTCAAATGGGTATCCAAATATGATTTCATATGTGGAAATAGAGAGATTTTCTTTTCAACCCATAATCGCACTCCATTCAAACTTGGGCTTAGAATGTGACCCGAAGTTGAGAAACAGTTTCCCAAGAAATACACGTCTTCGATCACAATGAATACTGTAGTGTACAACTCTCGAATGGGTATCCAAATATGATTTCATATGTGGAAACAAAGAGTTTTGTTTTTCAACCCATAATCCCACTCTGTTCAAACTTGGGCCTTGGGCCTAGAACATGACTCAAAGTTGAGAAAAAGAGCCCCAAGAACTACACGTCTTCGCTCGCAATCAAGACTATATTGTACAACTCTCAAATGGGTATCCAAATATGATTTCATATGTGGAAATGGAGAGTTTTTCTTTTCAACCCATAATCCCACTCCATTCAAACTTGGGCCTAAAACGTGACCCGAAGTTGAGAAAAAGAGGCCCAAGAACTACATGTCTTCACCCGCAATCAAGACTATAGTGTACAACTCTGAAATGGGTATACAAATATGATTTCATACATGGAAACAGAGGACTTTTCTTTTAAACCCATGATACCACTCCGTTCAAACTTAGGCCTAGAACATGACCCGAAGTTGAAAAAAAATGGCCCAAGAACTACACGTCTTCGATCGCAATAAAGACTGTAGTGTACAACTCTCAAATGGGTATGGAAATATGTTTTCATTTGTGTAAACAGAGAGTTTTGCTTTTCAACCCATAATCCCACTTCGTTCAAACTTGGGCCTAGAACGTGACCTGAAGTTCAGAAAAAATGGTCCAAGAACTACACGTCTTCGCCCGCAATCAAGACTGTAGTGCACAACTCTCAAATGGGTAACCAAGTATGATTTCATACGACGAAACATAGAACTTTGCTTTTCAACCCATAATCCCACTTCGTTCAAACTTGGGCCTAGAACGTGACTCGAAGTTGAGAAAAAGCAGCCCAAGAACTACATGTCTTCCCTCACAATCAAGATTGTAGTGTACAACTCTCAAATGGGTATCCAAATATGATTTCATATTTGAAAATGAAGATTTTTTCGTTTCAGCCCATAATCCCACTTCGTTCAAACTTGGGCCTTGAACATGATCCGAAGTTGAGAAAAAGAGGCCCAAGAACTACATGTCTTCACTCGTAATCAAGACTGTAGTGTACAACTCTCAAATGGGAATCCAAATATGATTTCATATGTGGAAACTGAGAGTTTTTCTTTTCAACCCATAATCCCACTCCGTTCAAACTTGGGCCTAGAACATGACCTGAAGTTGAGAAAAAACGGCCCAAGAACTACACGTCTTCTCCCACACTCAAGACTGTATGGTAGAACTCTCAAATGGGCATCCAAATCTGATTTCATACGTGGAAACAAAGAACTTTGCATTTAAACCCATAATCCTACTTCGTTCAAACTTGGACCTAGAACGTGAACCGAAGTTGAGAAAAAGCGGCCCAAGAACTAAACATCTTCGCCTGCAATCAAGCCTGTAGTGTACAAATCTCAAATGGGTATCCAAATAGGATTTCATATGTGGAAATGAAGAACTTTGCTTTTCAACCCATAATCCTACTCCGTTCAAACATGGGCCTAGAACGTGACCCGAAGTTGAGAAAAAATGGCCCAAGAACTACACATCTTTGCTCGCAATCAAGACTGAAGTGTACAACTCTCAAACAGGTATCCAAATATGATTTCATATTTGGAAATGAAGAGTTTTTCTTTTGAACCCATAATCCCACTTCGTTCAAACTTGGGCCTAGAATGCGATCCGAAGTTGAGACAAAGAGGCCCAAGAACTACATGTCTTCGCTAGTAATCAAAACTGTAGTGTACAACTCTCAAATGGGCATCCAAATATGATTTCATATGTGGAAGCTGAGAGTTTTTCTTTTCAACCCATAATCCCACTTCGTTCAAACTTTGGCCTAGAACGTGACCTGAAGTTTAAAAAAAACGGCCCAAGAACTACACGTCTTCGCCTGCAATCAAGACTGTAGTGTACAAATCTCAAATGGGTATCCAAATATGATTTCATACCTGGAAACGAAGAACTTTATTTTTCAACCCACAATCCCACTTCATTCATACTTGGCGCTAGAACATGACCAGAAGTTGAGAAAAAGCGACTGAATAACTACATGTCTTCCCTCATAATCAAGACTGTAGTGTACAACTCTGAAATGCGCATCCAAATATGATTACATATGTGGAAACTGAGAGTTCGGAAGTTGAGAAAAAGCATCCCAAGAAATACACGTCCTCGCCCGCAATCAAGAATGTAGTGTACAACTCTCAAGTGGGTATCCAAACATGATTTCATACGTGGAAACATAGAGCTTTGATTTTCAACCCATAATCCCACTGCGTTTAAACTTGGGGCTAGAACGTGACCCGAAGTTGAGAAAAAGCGGCCCAAAAACTACACGTCTTCGCTCACAATCAAGACTATAGTGTACAACTCTCAAATGGGTATCCAAATATGATTTCATATGTGGAAACAAAGAACTTTTCTTTTCAACCCATAATCCAACTTCATTCAAACTTGGGCCTAGGATGCGATATGAACTTGAGAAAAAGCGGCCCTAAAACTACACATCTTCGCCTGTAATCAAGACTGTAGTGTACAACTCTCAAACGGGTATCCAAATATGATTTCATATGTGGAAATGAAGAGTTTTTCTTTGCAACCCATAATCCCACTTCGTTCAATCTTCGGCCTAGAATGTGATCCAAAGTTGAGAAAAAGAGGCCCAAGAACTACACGTCTTCTCTCGTAATCAAGACTGTAGTGTACAACTCTCAAATGGGCATCAAAATATGATTTCATATGTGAAAACTGAGAGTTTTTCATTTTAACCCATAATCCCACTTCGTTCAAACTTCGGCCTAGAACGTGATCCAAAGTTGAGAAAAAGAGGCCCAACAACTACACGTCTTCACTCGCAATCAAGACTGTAGTGTACAACTCTCAAATGGCTATCCAATTATGATTTCATATGTGGAAATGAAGAACTTTGTTTTTAAACCCATAATCCCACTTCGTTCAAACTTGGGTCTAGGACTTGACCCGAAGTTGAGAGAAAGCGGCCCAAGAACTACACGTCTTCGCCCGCAATCAAGACTGTAGTGTAAAACTCTCAAATGGGTATCCAAATATGATTTCATACGTGGAAACATAGAACTTTTCTTTACAACCCATAATCCCACTTCGTTCAAACTTGAGCCTAGAAGGTGACCCGAAGTTGAGAAAAAGTGGCCCAAGAACTACACGTCTTCGCCCGCAATCAAGACTGTAGTATACAACTCTCAAATGGTTATCCAAATATGATTTCATATGTGAAAACATAGAACTTTTCTTTTCAACCCATAATCCCACTTTGTTCAAACTTAGGCCTAGAACGTGACCTGAAGTTGAGAAAAAGCGGCCCAAGAACTAGACGTCTTCGCCTGCAATCAAGACTCTAGTGTACAACTCTCAAATGGATATCCAAATATGATTTGATACGTGGAAACGAAGAACTTTTCTTTTCAATCCATAATCCCACTTCGTTCAAACTTAGGCCTAGAACGTGACCCAAAGTTGAGAAAAAACGGCCCAAGAACTAAACGTCTTCGCCCGCAATCAAGACTGTAGTGTACAACTCTCAAATGGGTATCCAAATATGATTTCATACGTGGAAACAGAGAACTTTGTTTTCGACCCGTAATCCCACTTCATTAAAACTTGAGCCTAGAACATGACCCAAAGTTGAGAAACAAACGATGGCCCAAAAACTACACTTCTTCACCCGAAATCAAGACTGTAGTTTACAACTCTCAAAGGGGTATCCAAATATGATTTGATACGTGGAAATTCAGAACTTTGCTTTTCAATCCATAATCCCACTTCATTCAAACTTGGGCCTATAACGTGACCTGAAGTTGAGAAAAAGTGGCCCAAGAACTACACGTCTTCGCCCGCAATCAAGACTGTAGTGTACAAATCTTAAATGGGTATCCAAATATGATTTCATACGTGCAAATAGAGAACTTTTCTTTTCAACCCATAATCCCACTTCATTCAAACTTGGGCCTAGTACATGACTCGAAGTTGATAAAAAGAGGCCCAAGAACTACATGTCTTTGCCCCCAGTCAAGACTATAGTGTACAACTCTCAAATGGGTATCCAAATAAGATTTCATACGTGGAAACAAAGAACTTTGCGTTTCAACCCATAATCCCAATTCTTTCAAACTTGGGCCTAGAACGTGACCCGAAGTTGAGAAAACGCGGCCCAAGAACTACACGTCTCCGCCCGCAGTCAAGACTGTAGTGTACAACTCTCAAATGGGTATCCAAATATGATTTCATATGTGGAAACAGAGAGCTTTGTTTTTCAACCCATAATCCCACTTCTTTCAAACTTTGGCCTAGAACGTGACCTGAAGTTGAGAAAAAAGCAGAACAAGAACTACACGTCTTCGCCCTTAATCAAGACTATAGTGTACAACTCTCAAATGGGTATCCAAATATGATTTCATACATGGAAACGAAGAACTTTGCTTTTCAACCCATAATCCCACTTTGTTCAAAATTTGGCATAGAACGTGACCTGAAGTTGAGAAAAAGGGCCCAAGAATTACATGTCTTCTACTGCAATCATGACTGTAGTGTACAACTCTCAAATGAGTATCCAAATATGATTTCATACGTGGAAACATGGAACTTTTCTTTTCAACCCATAATCCCACTTCATTCAAACTTGGGCCTAGAACGTGACCCGAAGTTGAGAAAAAGTGGCCCAAGAACTACACGTCTTCGCCCGCAATCAAGGTTGTAGTGTACAACTCTTAAATGTTTATCCAAATATGATTTCATACGTGGAAAAATAGAACTTTTCTTTTCAACCCATAATCCCACTTCGTTCAAACTTAGGCCTAGAACGTGACCCAAAGTTGAGAAAAAACAGCCCAAGAAGTACAACTCTTCGCCCACAATGAAGACTGTAGTTTACAACTCTCAAATGAGTATCCGAATATGATTTCATACGTGGAAACGGAAAAATTTGTTTTTCAACCCATTATCCCACTTCGTTCGAACTTGGGCCTAGGACGTGATCCGAAGTTGAGAAAAGGAGGCCCAAGAACTACACGTCTTCGCCTGCAATCAAGATTGTTGTGTACAACTCTCAAATTGGTATCCAAATATGATTTCATACACTTTTCAACCCATAATCCCACTTCCTTCAAACCTGGGCCTAGAACGTGACCCAAAGTTGAGAAAAAGCGGCCCAAGAACTACACGTCTTCACCTATAATCAACACTGTAGTGTACAACTCTCAAATGGGTATCCAAATATGATTTCATGTGTGGAAACGAAGAACTTTGTTTTCCAACCCATAATCCCACTTCATTCAGACTTGGGCCTAGACTGTGACCGAAAGTTGAGAAAAAGCGGCCCAAGAACTACATGTCTTCGCCCGCAATCAATACTGTAGTGTACAACTCTCAAATGGGTGTCCAAATATGATTTCATATGTGGAAACGAAGAACTTTGTTTTTAAACCCATAATCCCACTTCGTTCAAACTTGGGAATAGAATGTGACCCGAAGTTGAGAAAAACTTGCCCAGGAACTACACGTCTTCGCCCACAATCAAGACTGTAGTGTACAACTCTCAAATGGGTATCCAAATATGATTTCATACGTGAAAACGAAGAAATTTGTTTTTCAACATATAATCCCACTTCGTTCAAACTTGGGACTAGAACGGCCCAAGAACTATACATCTTCGCTCAAAATCAAGACTATAGTGTACAACTCTCAAATGGGTATCCAAATATGATTTCATATGTGGAAACAAAGAGTTCTTCTTTTCAAGCCATAATCGCGCTCTGTTCAAACTTGGGCCTAGAACGTGACCCGAAGTTGAGAAAAACTTGCCTAGGAACTACACGTCTTCGCTCGCAATCAAGATTGTAGTGTACAACTCTCAAATGGGTATCCAAATATGATTTCATACATGGAAACGAAGAACTTTGTTTTTCAACCCATAATCCCACTTCGTTCAAACTTGGGTCTAGGACATGACCCGAAGTTGAGAGAAAGCGGCCCAAGAACTACACATCTTCGCTCGTAATCGAGACTGTAGTGCAAAACTCTCAAATGGGTATCTAAATATGATTTCATACGTGGAAAAAGAGAAATTTTCTTTTCAACACATAATCCTATTTCGTTCAAACTTGAGCCTAGAACGTGACCCGAAGTTGAGAAAAAGTGGCCCAAGAACTACACTTCTTCGCCCGCAATCAAAATTGTAGTGCACAACTCTCAAATGGGTATCCAAATATGATTTCATACATGGAAACGAAGAAATTTCCTTCTCAGCCCATAATCCCACTTCGTTCAAACTAGGCCCTAGAACGTGACTCGAAGTTGAGAAAAATCGGCCCAAGAACTACACGTCTTTGCCCGCAATCAAGACTGTAGTGTAAAACTCTCAAATGGGCATCCAAATATGATTTCATGCGTGGAAATGGAGAACTTCTCTTTTCAACTCATAATCCCACTTCGTTCAAACTTGGGCCTAGCAGGTGACGCGAAGTTGATAAAAAGCGGCCCAAGAACTACACGTCTTCGCCCGCAATCAAGATTGTAGTGTACAACTCTCAAATGGGTATCCAAATATGATTTCATACGTGGAAACAAATAACTTTGCATTTCAACCCATAATCCCACTTCGTTCAAACTTGGGCCTAGAATGTGACCTGAAGTTGAGAAAAAA
>SNQJ01S0006695.1:89328-112904 GCA_010110895.2 Picea sitchensis | reverse complement strand
TCCCCACGCCTTATCCTCTTGCAAGGTTGCATGTGGCGCGATTACCCTCACGCTGGTCAGGCCTGACGGCTCTACGGATGGGTGGTTCACCTCCCTCCCTCATTAAGCCATCTACCTACCAGCCTGCGAGACATTTAATTCGGGGCCAGCGAGCCGCTTTTGGTTCTCCAGGCCAGTGAAGTCCAAATATGGTATTAATTCTCGGTGGAAGTTAACGCCACCTTTCCAGGTGCCTTCCACTGCCATCGTGGTCTCTTTTTCAACACATCCCCTCTTAGCAGTCCTGCAATATAAATTCGTAATGTTATTACATTCATCGGCCTTCTTCATAAGGTCCATTCACATCATACATTCACATTTTCATCATGCTTTAGCATGGTAATTCCTATATTAGGATTAATTACAAATTTGGGGGAAACAGGGTGTTACATGGGACTAGAACATGACCCGAAGTTGAGAAAAAGCGACCCCAGAACTACTCGTCTTAGCTTGCAATCAATACTGTAGTGTACAACTCTCAAATGGGTATCCAAATATGATTTCATATGTGGAAACAGAGACATTTTCGTTTATACCCATAATCCCACTTTGGTCAAACATGGGCCTAGAACGTGACCCGCAGTTGACAAAAAATGGCGCAAGCACTACACGTCTTCGCTCACAATCAAGACTATAGTGTACAACTCTCAAATGGCTATCCAAATATGATTTCATATGTGGAAACATAGAGTTTTTCTTTTCAACCCATAATCGCACTCCGTTCAAACTTGGGCCGAGAACGTGACACGAAGTTGAGAAAACGTTGCCCAAGAACTACACGTCTTATCTAACAATCAAGATTGTAGGGTACAACTCTCAAATGGGTATCCAAAGATGATTTCATATGTGGAAACAAAGAGTTTTTCTTTTCAACCCATAATCCCACTCCTTTCAAACTTGGGCCTAGAACGTGACCTGAAGTTTAGAAAAAGAGTCACTAGAACTACATGTTTTCGCTCACAATCAAGACTGTAGTGTACAACTCTCAAATGGGTATCCAAATATAATTTCATATGTAGAAATGGAGATTTTTTCTTTTCAACCCATAATCCCACTCCGTTCAAACTTGAGCCTAGAACATGACCCAAAGTTGAGAAAAAACGGTCCAAGAACTACAGATCTTCGCTCACAATCAAGACTGTAGTGTAAAACTCTCAAATGGGTATCCAAATATGATTTCATATGTGGAAATGAAGAATTTTTCTTTTCAACCCATAATCCTACTCCGTTCAAACTTGGGCCTAGAACGTGACACGAAGTTGAGAAAAAACGGCCCAAGAACTACACGTTTTCGCCCGTAATCAAGACTGTAGTGAACAACTCTCAAATGGGTATCCAAATATGATTCCATGCGTGGAAATGAAGAAATTTGTTTTTCAACCCATAATCCCACTTCGTTCTGACTTGGGCCTAGACTATAACTCGAAGTTGAGAAAAAGCGGCCCAAGAACTACACGTCTTTGCCCACAATCAAGACTATAGTGTACAACTCACAAATGGGTATCCAAATATGATTTCATATGTGGAAATGAAGAACTTTGTTTTTAAACCCATAATCCCACTCCGTTCAAACTTGGGTCTAGGACTTGACCCGAAGTTGAGAGAAAGCGGCCCAAGAACTACACGTCTTCGCCAACAATCAAGATTGTAGCATAAAACTCTCAAATGGGTATCCAAATATGATTTTATACATGGAAACAAAGAACTTTTCTTTTCAACCCATAATCCCACTTCGTCCAAACCTAAGCCTAGAACGTGTCCGGAAGTTGAGAAAAAGCGACCCAAGAACTACATGTCTTCGCCCGCAATTAAGATTGTACTGTACAACTCTCAAATGGGTATCCAAGTATGATTTCATATGTGGAAACATAGAACTTTTCTTTTCGACCCATAATCCCACTTCGTTCAAACTTGGCCTAGAACGTTACCCGAAGTTGAGAAAAAGCGGCCCAAGAACTACATGTCTTCGCCCGCAATCAAGACTGTAGTGTACAAATCTCAAATGGGTATCCAAATATGATTTCATGTGTGGAAATGTAGAACTTTTCTTTTCAACCCATAATCCCACTTCATTCAAACTTGGGCCTAGAACGTGACCCGAAGTTGAGAAAAAGTGGCCCAAGAACTACACGTCTTCACCCGCAATAAAGACTGTAGTGTATAACTCTCAGATTGGTATCCAAATATGTTTTCATACGTGGAAACAGAGAACTTTTCTTTTCAACGCCTAATCCCTCTTCGTTCAAACTTGGGCCTAGAACATGACCCGAAGTTGAGAAAAAGTGGCCCAAGAACTACATGTCTTCGCCCGCGATCAAGATTGTAGTGTACAACTCTCAAATGGGTATCCAAATATGATTTCATATGTGGAAATGAAGAACTTTTCTTTTCAGCCCATAATGCCACTTCGTTCAAATTTGGGCCTAGAACGTGACCCGAAGTTGAGAAAAAACGGCCCACGAACTACATCTCTTCGCCCGCAATGAAGACTTTACTGTACAACTCTCAAATGCGTATCCAAATATGATTTCATATGTGGAAATGAAGAACTTTGATTTTCAACCCATAATCCCACTTCGTTCAAACTTGGGCCTAGATCGTGACTCGAAGTTGAGAAAAAGAAGCCCAAGAACTAGAAGTCTTCGCCCGCAATCAAGACTGTAGTGTACAACTCTCATATGGGTATCCAAATATGATTTCGTATGTGGAAACGAAGTACTTTGTTTTTCAACCAATAATCTCACTTCGTTCAAACTTGGGCCTAGAACGTGACACTAAGTTGAGAAAAAACGGCCAAGAACTACACGCCTTCCCCTGCAATCAAGACTGTAGTGCACAACTCTCAAATGGGTATCCAAATATGATTTCATACATGGAAACAAAGAACTTTACTTTTCAACCCATAATCCCACTTCATTCAAACTTGGGCCTAGAACGTGACCCAAAGTTGAGAAAAAACAGGCCAAGAACTACTCGTGTTCGCCCGCAATCAAGAATGTAGTGTACAACTCTCAAATCGGTATCCAAATATGATTTCATGTGGGAAATGATAACTTTGCTTTTCAATTCGTAATCCCACTTCGTTCAAACTTGGGCATAAAATGTGACCCAAAGTTGAGAAAAAACGGCCCAAGAACTACACGTCTTCGCCTGCAATCAAGACTGTAGTGTACAACTCTCAAATGGGTATCCAAATATGATTTCATATGTGGAAACGAAAAACTTTGCTTTTCAACCCATAATCCCACTTCCTTCAAACTTCGACCTAGAACGTCACCCGAATTTGAGAAAAAGTGGCCCAAGTACTACACGTCTTCACCCGCAATCAGGACTGTAGTGTACAACTATCAAATAGGCATCCAAATATGATTTCATACGTGAAAACGAAGAAATTTTCTTTTCAACCTATAATCCCACTTCATTCAAACTTGGGACTAGAACATGACTTGAAGTTTTGAAAAAACTGCCCAAGAACTACACGTCTTCGTCCACAATCAAGACTATAGTGTAAAACTCTTAAATGGGTATCCATATATGATTTCATATGTGGAAACAAAGACCTTTTCTTTTCAACCCATAACCCCACTTCGTTCAAACTTGGGCCCAGAACCTGAACCGAAGTTGGGAAAAAGCGACCCAAGAACTACATGTCTTCGCCCCACATCAAGATTGTAGTGTACAACTCTCAAATGGGTATCCAAATATGATTTCATATGTGGAAACGAAGAGTTTTCCTCTTCAACCCATAATCTCACTTCGTTCAAACTTAGGCCTAGAATGTGAGCTGAAGTTGACAAAAAGCTGCCCAAGAACTACACGTCTTCACCCGCAATCAAGACTGTAGTGTACAACTCTCAAATGGGTATCCAAACATGATTTCATACGTTGAAACAAAGAACTTTTTTTTTCAACCCATAATCCGACTTCGTTCAAACTTGGGCCTAGAACGTGACCCGAAGTTGAGAAAAAGTAGCCCAAGAAGTACACGTCCTCGCCCGCAATCAACACTGTAGTGTACAACTCTCAAATGGGTATCCAAATATGATTTCATACGTTGAAACGAAGAACTTTGCTTTTCAACCCATAATCTCACTATGTTCAAACTTAGGCCTAGAACGTGACCCGAAGTTGATAAAAAGCGGCCCAAGAATTACACATCTTCGCTCGCAATAGAAATTGTAGTGTACAACTCTCAAATGGGTATCCAAATATGATTTCATATTTGTAAACAGAGAGCTTTATTTTTCAACCCATAATCCCACTCTGTTCAAACTTGGGCCTAGAATGTGACCAGAAGTTGAGAAAAAGCGGCCCAAGAACTACACGTCTTCACTCGCAATCAAGACTATAGTGTACAACTCTCAAATGGGTATCCAAAATTGATTTCATATGTGAAAACATAGAGTTTTTCTTTTCAAACCATAATCCTACTCCGTTCAAACTTGGTCCTAGAAAGTGAACGGAAGTTGAGAAAAAGTGGCCCAAGAACTACACGTCTTAGCTCGCAATCAATACTGTAGTGTACAACTCTCAAATGGGCATCGAAATATGATTTCATACGTGGAAACAGAGAGTTTTTCTTTTAAACCCATAATCCCACTCTGTTCAAACTTGGAACTATAACATGAACCAAAGTTGGGAAAACGCGGCCCAAGAACTACACGTCTTTGCCTGCAATGAAGATTGTAGTGTACAACTCTCAAATGGGTATCAAAATATGATTTCATACGTGGAAACGAATAACTTTGTTTTTCAACCCATAATTCCACTTCGTTCAAACTTTGTCCTAGAACGTGACCCGAACTTGAGAAGAAGTGGCCCAAGAACTACAGGTCTTCGCCTGCAATCAAGACTATAGTGTACAACTCTCAAATAGGTATCCAAATATGATTTCATACATGGAAACAAAAATCTTTACTTTTCAACCCATAATCTCACTTCGTTCAAACTTGGGCCTAGAACGTCACCCGAAGTTGAGGAAAAGCGGCCTAAGCACTACACGTCTTCGCTCGCAATCAAGACTGTAGTGTACAACACTGAAATGGGTATCCAAATATGATTTCATATCTTGAAACGAAGAAATTTGCTTTTCAACCCATAATCCCACTTCGTTCAAACTTGGGCGTAGAAGGTGAACTGAAGTTGAGAAAAAGCGGCCCAAGAACTACACGTCTTTGCCAGCAATGAAGACTATAGTGTGCAAATCTCAAATGGGCATGCAAATATGATTTCATATGTGGGAAAAGAGAACTTTTCTTTTCAACCCATAATCCCACCTCGTTCAAACTTGAGCCTAGAATGTGACCTGAAGTTGAGAAAAAACGGCCCAATAACTACACGTATTCACCCGCAATCAAGACTATAGTGTACAACTCTCAAATGGGTATCGAAATATGATTTCATACGTGGAAACAAAGAACTTTTCTTTTCAACCCATAATACCACTTCGTTCAAACTTGAGCCTAGAACATGACATGAAGTTGAGAAAAAGCGGCACAATAACTACACTTCATCCCCCACATTCAAGACTGTATTGTACAATTCTCAAATGGGTATCCAAATATGATTTCATAGGTAGAAACAGAGAACTTTGCTTTTCAACCCATAATCCCACTTCGTTCAAACTTGGGCCTAGAACCTCACCCGAAGTTGAGAAAAAGAAGCCCAAGAACTACACGTCTTCGCCCGAAATCATGACTGTAGTGTACAACTCTCAAATGGGTATCCAAATATGATTTGATACGTGGAAACAAAGAACTTTTCTTTTCAATCCATAATCCCACTTCATTCAAACTTGGGCCTAGAACGTAACCCGAAGTTGAGAAAAAGCGGCCAAAGAATGTCTTCGCCCACAATCAAGACTGTAGTGTACAACTCTCAAATGTTTATCCAAATATGATTTCATACGTGGAAACATAGAACTTTTCTTTTCAACTCATAATCCCACTCCGTTCAAACCTGGGACTAGAACGTGACCCGAGGTTGAGAAAAAGTGTCCCAAGAATTACAAGTCTTTGCTCTCAATCAAGACTATAGTGTACATTTCTCAAATGGGTATCGAAATATGATTTCATAAGTGGAAACGAGGAACTTTGCTTTTCAACCTATAATCCCACTTCATTCAAACTTGGGCCTAGAACATGACCCGAAGTTGAGAAAAAACAGCCCAAGAACTACACGTTCTCACCCGCAATCAATAATGTAGTGCACAACTCTCAAATGGCTATCCAAATATGATTTCATATGTGGAAACAAAGAACTTCGTTTTTCAACCCATAATCCCACTTCATTCAAACTTTTGCCTAAAATTTGACCCGAAGTTGATAAAAAGCGGCCCAAGATCTACACATCTTCGCCCGCAATCAAGACTATAGTGTACAACTCTCAAATGGGTATCCCAATATGATTTCATATGCAAAAACCAATAACTTTTCTTTTCAACACATAATCCCACTTCGTTCAAAATTGGGTCTAGAACGTGACCCGAAGTTTAGAAAAGGCGGCCCCAGAACTACACGTCTTCACCCGCAATCAAGACTGTAGTGTAAAACTCTCAAACGAGTATCCAAATATGATTTCAAACGTGGAAACGAAGAACTTTTCTTTTCAACCCATAATCCCACTTCGTTAAAACTTGGCCCTAGAACGTGACCCGAAGTTGAGAAAAAGCAGTCGAAGAACTACACATCTTCGCCCGCAATTAAGAATGTAGTGTACAAGTCTCAAATGGGTATCCAAATATGATTTCATACATGTAAACAAATAACTTTTATTTTCAACCCATAATCCCACTTCGTTCAAACTTGGGCCTAGAACTTGACCCGAAGTTGAGAAAAAGTGGCCCAAGAACTACACTTCTTCGCCCACAATCAAGATTGTAGTGTACAAATCTTAAATGGGTATCCAAGTATGATTTCATACGTGGAAATAAAGAACTTTGCTTTTCAACCCATAATTCCACTTCGTTCAAACTTGGGCCTAGTATGTGACTCGAAGTTGAGAAAAAGTGGCCCAAGAACTACACGTCTTTGCCCGCAGTCAAGACTGTAGTGTACAACTCTCAAATGGGTATCCAAATAAGATTGCACATGTGGAAACAGAGAACTTTGCTTTTCAACCCATAATCCCACTTCGTTCAAACTTGGGCCTAGAACGTGACCCGAAGTTGCGAAAACACGGCCCAAGAACTACACGTCTTCGCCCACAGTCAATACTGTACTGTACAACTCTCAAATGGGTATCTAAATATGATTTCATACATGGAAACGAAGAACTTTGCTTTTCAACCCATAATCCCACTTTGTTCAAACTTTGACATAGAACGTGACCCGGAGTTGAGAAAAAGCGGCCCAAGAACTACATGTCTTCTCCTGCAATCATGATTGTAGTGTACAACTCTCAAATGGGTATCCAAATATGATTTCATATGTGGAAACATGGAACTTTTCTTTTCAATCCATAATCCCATTTCGTTCAAACTTGGGCCTAGAACATGACCCGGAGTTGAGAAAAAGTGGCCCAGGAACTACAACTTTTCGCCCACAATCAAGACTGTAGTGTACAACTCTTAAATGGGTATCCAAATATGATTTCATACGTGGAAAAAGAGAACTTTTCTTTTCAACCTATAATCCCACTTCGTTCAAAATTGGGCCTAGAACGTGAGCCAAAGTTGAGAAAAAGAAGCCCAAGAAGTACGCCTCTTTGCCCGCAATCAAGACTGTAGTGTACAACTCTCAAATGGGTATCCAAATATGATTTCATACGTGGAAACAAAGAACTTTGATTTTCAACCCATTATCCCACTTCGTTCAAACTTGGGCCTAGGACGTGATCCAAAGTTGAGAAAAAGAGGCCCAAGAACTACACATCTTCGCCTGCAATCAAGACTGTTGTGTACAACTCTTAAATGGGTATCCAAATATGATTTCATACGTGGAAACAGAGAACTTTGCATTTCAACCCATAATCCCACTTCGTTCAAACTTGGGCCTAGAACGTGACTCGAAGTTGAGAAAATGCGGCCGAAGAAGTACATGTCTTCGCCCGCACTCAAGACTGTAGTTTACAACTCTCAAATGGATATCCAAATATGATTTCATGCGTGGAAACGAAGAAATTTTCATTTCAATCCATAATCCCACTTCTTTCAAACTTGGACCTAGAACATCACCCGAAGTTGAGAAAAAGCGGCCCAAGAACTACATGTCTTCGCCTGCAATCAGGACTATAGTGTACAACTATCAAATGGGTATCCAAACATGAGTTCATACGTGGAAACAAAGAACTTTGTTTTTCAACCCATAATCCCACTTTGTTCAAATTTGGACCTAGAACATGACCCGAAGTTGAGAGAAAGCGGCCCAAGAACTACACGTCTTCGCTCGCAATCAGGACTGTAGTGTAGAACTCTCAGATGGGTATCCAAATATGATTTCATACATCAAAACATAGAACTTTACTTTTCAATCCATAATCCCACTTTGTTCAAACTTGGGCCTAGAACCGCATCCGAAGTTGAGAAAAAGCGGCCCAAGAACTACACGTCTTCGCCTGCAATCAAGACTGTAGTGTATAACTCTCAAATGGGTATCCAAATATGATTTGATACGTGGAAACAAAGAGCTTTTCTTTTCAATCCATAATCCCACTTCATTCAAACTTGGGCCTAGAACGTGACCCGAAGTTGAGAAAAAGCGGCCAAAGAACTACACGTCTTCGCCCGCAATCAAGACTGTAGTGTACAACTCTCAAATGGGTATCCAAATATGATTTCATATGTGGAAACGGAGAACTTTGTTTTCAACCCGTAATCCCACTTCGTTAAAACTTTGGCCTAGAACGTGACCCAAAGTTGAGAAAAAACGGCCCAAAAACTACACGTCTTCGCCCACAATCAAAACTGTAGTGTACAACTCTCAAATGGGTATCCAAATATAATTTCATACGTTGAAACAAAGAACTTTTATTTTCAACCCATAATCCCACTTCGTTCAAACTTGGGCGTAGAATGTGACCTGAAGTTAAGAAAAAGAGGCCCGAGAACTACACATCTTCGCCTGCAATCAAGATTGTAGTGTGCAACTCTCAAATGGGTATCCAAATATGATTTCATATGTGGAAACGAAGAACTTTGATTTTCAACCCATAATCCCACTTCGTTCAAACTTGGGCCTAGAACGTGACCCAAAGTTGAGAAAAATCGACCCAAGAACTACTCGTCTTAGCCCTCAATCAAGACTATAGTGTACAACTCTCAAATGAGTATCCAAATATGATTTCATACGTGGAAACAGAGACCTTTTTGTTTAAACCCATAATCCCACTTCGTTCACACAAGGGCCTAGAACGTGACTCGAAGTTGAGAAAAAGCGGCCCAAGAACTACATGTCTTCTCTCGCAATCAAGACTGTAGTGTGCAACTCTCAAATGGGTATCCAAATATGATGTCATACGTTGAAACAAAGAACTCTGCTTTTCAACCCATAATCCCTCTTTGTTCAAACTTGGGCCTAGAACATGACCCAAAGTTCAGAAAAAGCGGCCCAAGAACTAAACGTCTTCACCCCCAATCAAGACTATAGAGTACAACTCTCAAAAGGGTATCCAAATATGATTTCATATGTGGAAACATAGAGTTTTTCTATAAAACCCGTAATCCCACTCCGTTCAAACTTGGGCCTAGAACGTGACCCGCAGTTGACAAAAAACGGCGCAAGAACTACACATCTTCGCTCACAATCAAGACTGTAGTGTACAACTCTCAAATGGGTATTCAAATATCATTTCATATCTAGAAATAGAGAGTTTTTCTTTTCAACCCATAATCCCACTTTGTTCAAACTTGGGCCTAGAAGGTAACCCGCAGTTGACAAAAAACGGCGCAAGAACTACACGTCTTCGCTCACAATCAAGACTATAGTGTACAACTCTCAAATTGGTATCCAAATATGTTTTCATACGTGGAAATGGAGAACTTTGTTTTTCAACGCCTAATCCCACTTTGTTCAAACTTGGGCCTAGAACGTGACTCAAAGTTGAGAAAAAACGGCCCAAGAACTAGACGTCTTTGCCCGCAATCAAGACTGTAGTGTACAAATTTTCAAATGGGTATTCAAATATGATTTCATACGTGGAAACGAAGAACTTTTCTTTTCAACCCATAATCCCACTTCGTTCAAATTTGGTTCTAGAACGTGACTCGAAGTTGAGAAAAAGTGGTCCAAGAACTACATATGTTCGCCCGCAATCAAGACTCTTGTGTACAACTCTCAAATGCGTATCCAAATATGATTTCATACGTGGAAATGAAGAACTTTTATTTTCAACAAATAATCCCACTTCGTTCAAACTTGGGCCTAAAACGTGACCCGAAGTTCAGGGAAAACGGCCCAAGAACTAGACGTCTTTGCCCGCAATCAAGACTATAGTGTACAATTTTTCAAATGGGTATTCAAATATGATTTCATACATGGAAACGAAGAACTTTTCTTTTCAAACCATAATCCCACTTCGTTCAAATTTGGGCCTAGAACGTGACACGAAGTTGAGAAAAAACGGCCCAAGAACTACATATGTTCGTTCGCAATCAAGACTCTTGTGTACAACTCTCAAATGTGTATCCAAATATGATTTCATACGTGGAAATGAAGAACATTGATTTTCAACCCATAATCCCACTTCGTTCAAACTTGGGCCTAAAACGTGACCTGAAGTTGAGAAAAAACGGCCCAAGAACTAGAAGTCTTTGCCCGCAATCAAGACCGTAGTGTACAACTCTAAAATGGGTATCCAAATATGATTCCGTACCTGGAAACGAAGAACTTTTCTTTTCAACCCATAATCCAACTTCGTTCAAACTTGAGCCTAGAACGTGACCCAAAGTTGAGAAAAAGTGGTCGAAGAACTACACGTCTTCGCTTGCAATCAAAACTGTAGTGTACAACTCTCAAATAGGTATCCAAATATGATTTCATATGTGAAAACGAAGAAAATTGCTTTTCAACCTATAATCCCACTTCATTCAAACTTGGGACTAGAACGTGACCCGAAGTTTTGAAAAAACGGCCCAAGAACTACACGTCTTCGTCCGCAATCAAGACTATAGTCTACAACTCTCAAATCGGTATCCAAATATGATTTCATATGTGGAAACAGAGAACTTTGTTTTTCAACCCATAATCCCACTTCGTTCAAACATGGGCATAGAACCTCACCCGAAGTTGAGAAAAAACGGCCCAAGAACTACACTTCTTCGCCCGCAATCAAGACTCTAGTGTACAACTCTCAAATGGGTATCCAAATATGATTTGTTACGTGGAAACGAAGAACTTTTATTTTCAATCCATAATCCCAGTTCATTCAAACTTGGACCTAGAACGTGACCCGTAGTTGAGAAAAAGATGCCCAAGAACTACGCTTCTTCGCCCGCAATCAAAACTATAGTGTACAACTCTCAAATGGGTATCCAAATATGATTTCATACGTGGAAACAAAGAACTTTTCTTTTCAACCCATAATCCCACTTCGTTCAAACTTGGGCCTAGGACGTGAAGCAAAGTTGAGAAAAAACAGACCAAGAATTACACGTCTTTGTCGACAGTCAAGACTGTAGTGTACAACTCTCAAATCAGTATCCAAATACGATTTCATACGTGGAAACAAATAACTTTTCTTTTCAACCCTTAATCCCACTTCATTCAAAATTGGGCCTAGGAGGTGACGCGAAGTTGAGAAAAAGTGGCCCAAGAATTACACGTCTTTGCCGACAATCAAGACTGTAGTGTACAACTCTCAAATCAGTATCCAAATATGATTTCATACGTGGAAACAAATAACTTTTCTTTTCAACCCATAATCCCACTTCGTTCAAACTTGGGCCTACAATCTGACCCGAACTTGAGAAAAAGCAGCCCAAGAACTACACGTCTTCGCTGCAATCAAGACTGTAGTGTACAACTCTCAAATGGGTATCCAAATATGATTTCATATGTGGAAACAAAGAACTTTTCTTTTCAACCCATAATCCCACTCCGTTCAAACTTGGGCCTAGAACATGAACCAAAGTTGAGAAAAACTGGCCCAAGAACTACATGTCTTCACCTGCAATCAAGACTGTAGTGTACAACTCTCAAATGGGTATCCAAATATGATTTCATATGTGGAATCGGAGAACTTTGCTTTTCAACCCATAATCTGACTTCGTTCAAACTTGGGTCTAGAATGTGACCCGAAGTTGAGAACAAGCGGCCCAAGAACTACACGTCTTCACCCGCACTCAAGACTGTAGTGTACAACTCTCAAATGTGTATCCAAATATGATTTCATACGAAGAAACAAAGAACTTTTCTTTTCCACCCATTATCCCACTACCTTCAAACTTGGGCCTAGAACGTGACCCGAAGTTGAGAAAAAGCAGTCCAAGAAGTACACGTCTTCGCCAGAAATCAACACTGTAGTGTACGACTCTCAAATGGGTATCCAAATATTATTTCATACTTGGAAACGAAGAACTTTTCTTTTCAACCCATAATCCCACTTCGTTCAAACTTGGGCCTAGGACGTGATCGGAAGTTGAGAAAAATCGGCCCAAGAACTACATGCCTTAACCTGCAATCAAGATTGTAGTGTATAACTCTCAAATGGGTATCAAAATATGATTTCATACGTGGAAACGAAGAACTTTGTTTTTCAACACATTATCCCACTTCGTTCAAACTTGGGCCTAGGACGTGATCTAAAGTTGAGGAAAACCGGCCCAAGAACTACACGTCTTCGCCTACAATCGAGCTTGTAGTGTATAACTCTCAAATGGGTATCAAAATATGATTTCATACGTGGAAACGGAGAACTTTTCTTTTCAACCCATAATCCCACTTCATTCAAACTTGGGCCTAGAACGTGACTCGAAGTTGAGAAAAACCGACCCAAGAACTACACGTCTTTGCCCGCAATGAAGACTATAGTGTACAACTCTCAAATGGGCATCCAAATATGATTTCATACGTGGAAACAAAGAACTTTGCTTTTCAACCCATAATCCCATTTCGTTCAAACTTGGTCCTAGAACGTGATCCGAAGTTGAGAAAAAGCAGTCCAAGAACTACACGTCTTCGTCTGCAATCAAGCTTGTAGTGTATAACTCTCAAATGGGTATCAAAATATGATTTCATATGTGGAAACGGAGAACTTTTTTTTTCAACCCATAATCCCACTTCGTTCAAACTTGGGCCTAGAACATGACCCGAAGTTGAGAAAAACCGACCCAAGAACTACAAGTCTTCGCCCGCAATGAAGATTGTAGTGTACAACTCTCAAATGGGTATCCAAATATGATTTCATACGTGGAAACAAAGAACTTTGTTTTTCAACCCATAATCCCATTTCGTTCAAACTTGGTCTTAGAACGTGACCCAAAGTTGATAAAAAGTGGCCCAAGAACTACACGTCTTCGCCCGCAATCAAGACTATAGTGTACAACTCTCAAATGGGTATCCAAATATGATTTCATACGTGGAAATGGAGAACTTTGCTTTTCAACCCATAATCACACTTCGTTCAAACTTGGGCCTAGGAGGTGACGCGAAGTTGAGAAAAAACGGCCCAAGAATTACACGTCTTTGCCGGCAATCAAGACTGTAGTGTACAACTCTCAAATCAGTATCCAAATATGATTTCATACGTGGAAACAAATAACTTTTCTTTTCAACCCATAATCCCACTTCGTTCAAACATGGGCCTAGGAGGTGACGCGAAGTTGAGAAAAAACGGCCCAAGATTTACACGTCTTTGCCGACAATCAAGATTGTAGTGTACAACTCTCAATCAGTATCCAAATATGATTTCATACATGGAAAGAAATAACTTTTCTTTTCAACCCATAATCTCACTTTCTTCAAACTTGGGCCTACAACCTGACCCGAAGTTGAGAAAAAGCTGCCCAAGAACTACACGTCTTCGCCCACAATCAAGACTGTAGTGTACAACTCTCAAATGGGTATCCAAATATGATTTCATACGTGGAAACAAATAACTTTTCTTTTCAACCCATAATCCCACTTTGTTCAAACTTGGGCCTAGAACATGAACCAAAGTTGAGAAAAACCGGCCCAAGAACTACATGTCTTCGCCCGCAATCAAGACTGTAGTGTACAACTCTCAAATGGGTATCCAAATATGATTTCATAGGTGGAAACGAAGAACTTTGCTTTTCAACCCATAATCCCACTTTGTTCAAACTTGGGCGTAGAACGTGACCCGAGGTTGAGAAAAAGCGGCTCAAGAACTACACGTCTTCGCCCGCAATCAAGACTGTAGTGTACAACTGTCAAATGGGTATCCAAATATGATTTCATACATGGAAACAAAGAACTTTTTTTTTCAACCCATAACCCCAGCTCGTTCAAACTTGGGCCTAGACCGCGACCCGAAGTTGAGAAAAAAAGGCCCAAGAACTACACATCGTCGCCCTCAATCAAGATTGTAATGTACAACTCTCAAATGGGTATCCAAATATGATTTCATACGTGGAAATAGAGCACTTTTCTTTTCTACCCATAATTCTACTTCGTTCAAACTTGGGCCTAGAACATGACCCGAAGTTGAGAAAAAGCGGCCCAAGAACTACACCTCCTCGCCCACAATCAGGATTGTAGTGTACAACTCTCAAATGGGTATCCAAATATGATTTCATATGTGGAAACGAAGAACTTTTCTTTTCAACCCATAATCCCACTTCGTTCAAACTTGGGCATAGAACGTGACCCGAAGTTGAGAAAAAATGGCCCAAGCACTACACGTCTTCGCCCGTAACTAAGACTGTAGTGTACAACTCTTGAATGGGTATCCAAATATGATTTCATACGTGGAAACAAAGAACTTTGCTTTTCAACACATAATCCGACTTCGTTCAAACTTGAGCCTAGAACGTGACCCGCAGTTGAGAAAAAGCGGCCCAATAACTACACGTCTTCGCCCGCAATCAAGAATGTAGTGTACAACTCTAAAATGGGTATCCAAATATGATTTCATATATGGAAACAAAGAACTTTGCTTTCCAAACCATAATCCCACTTCGTTCAAACTTGGGCCTAAAACATGACCTGAACTTGAGAAAAAGCAGCCCAAGAACTACACGTCTTCGCTCGCAATCAAGACTATAGTGTACAACTCTCAAATGGGTAGCCAGATATTATTTAATACTTGGAAACAGAGAACTTTTCTTTTCAACCGTTAATCCCACTTCGTTCAAACTTCGGCCTAGAACGTGACCCGAAGTTGAGAAAAAGCGGCCCAAGAACTACATGTATTAGCCCGCAATCAAGACTGTAGTGTACAACTCTCAATTGCGTATCCAAATGTGATTTCATACGTGGAAACGAAGAACTTTTCTTTTCAACCCATAATCCCACTTCGTTCAAACTTTGGCCTAGAACGTGACCCAAAGTTTCAGAAAAAGCAGCACAAGAACTACACATCTTCGCCTGCAATCAAGACTGTAGTGTACAACTCTCAAATGGGTATCCAAATATGATATCATACGTGCAAACGGAAAACTTTGCTTTTCAACCCATAATCCCACCTCGTTCAAACTTGGGCATAGAACGTGTCCCGAAGTTGAGAAAAAGAGGCCCAAGAAGTACAGTCTTCGCCCGCAGTCAAGATTGTAGTGTACAACTCTCAAATGGGTATCCAAATATGATTTCATACGTGAAAATGAAGAACTTTTCTTTTCAACCCGTAATCCCACTTCGTTCAAACTTGGGCCTAGAACGTGACCCAAAGTTGAGAAAAAGCGGCCCAAGAACTACACGTCTTCGCCCACAGTCAAGTCTGTAGTGTAGAACTCTCAAATGGGTATCCAAATATGATTTCATATGTGGAAATAAAGAACTTTTCTTTTCAACCCCTAATCTCACTTCGTTCAAACTTGGGCCTAGAACGTGACACAAAGTTGAGAAAAAACGGCCCAAGAACTACATGTCTTCGTTCGCAATAAAGCCTATAGTGTACAATTCTCAAATGGGTATCCAAATTTGATTTCATATGTGAAAACATAGAGGTTTTCTTTTCAACCCATAATCCCACTCCGTTCAAACTTCGGCCTAGAACGTGACCCGAAGTTGAGAAGAAGCGGTCGAAGAACTCCACGTCCTCACCCGCAATCAAGACTGTGGTGTACAACTCTCAAATCGGTATCAAAATATGATTTCAAACATGGAAAAAAATAACTTTTCTTTTCAACCCATAATGCTACTTCATTCAAGCTTGGGCCTAGGACGTGACCCAAAGTTGCGA
The DNA here is from genome assembly GCA_010110895.2 of Picea sitchensis. NCBI lineage: Eukaryota > Viridiplantae > Streptophyta > Pinopsida > Pinales > Pinaceae > Picea > Picea sitchensis. The sequence goes on along the minus strand of SNQJ01S0006695.1, from coordinate 96,569 downwards.
AAAAACGACCCAAGAACTACATGTGTTCGTTCACAATCGAGATTGTAGTGTACAACTCTCAAATGGGTATCCAAATATGATTTCATGCGTGCAAACAAAGAACTTTTCTTTTCAACCTATAATCTCACTTCGTTCAAACTTGGGCCTAGAACATGACCTGAAGTTGAGAAAAAGCTGCAGAAGACCTACACGTCTTCGCTCGCAATCAAGACTATGGTGTACAACTCTCAAATGGTATCCAAATATGATTTCATACGTGGAAACATAGAACTTTGGTTTTCAACCCATAAACGCACTTCCTACAAACTTGAGGCTAGAACGTGACCCGAAGTTGAGCAAAAGTGGCCCAAGAAATACATGTCTTCACCCGTAATCAAGAATGTAGTGTACAACTCTCAAATGGGTATCCAAATATGTTTTCATATGTGGAAACAAAGAACTTTGTTTTTCAACCCATAATCCCACTTTGTTCAAACTTGGGCCTAGAACATGACCCGAACTTGAGAAAAAGCAGCCCAAGAACTACACGTCTTCGCTTGCAATCAAGACTATAGTGTACAACTCTCAAATGGGTAGCCAAATATTATTTCATACGTGGAAACAAAGAACTTTGCTTTTCAACCCTTAATCCCACTTCGTTCAAACTTGGGCCTAGAACGTGACCCGAAGTTGAGAAAAAGCGGCCCAAGAACTACATGTCTTCGCCCGCAATCAAGACTGTAGTGTACAAATCTCAAATGGGTATCCAAATGTGATTTCATACGTGGAAACGAAGAACTTTTCTTTTCAACCCATAATCCCACTTCGTTCAAACTTCGGCCTAGAACGTGACCCAAAGTTGAGAAAAAGCGACACAAGAACTACACGTCTTCGCCCTCCATCAAGACTGTAGTGTACAACTCTCAAATGGGTATCCAAATATGATATCATACGTGGAAATGGAAAACTTTGTTTTTCAGCCCATAATCCCACCTCATTCAAACTTGGGCATAGAACGTGACCCGAAGTTGAGAAAAAGAGGCCCAAGAAGTACAGTCTTTGCCCGCAGTCACGACTGTAATGTACAACTCTCAAATGGGAATCCAAATATGATTTCATACGTGAAAACGAAGAACTTTTATTTTCAACCCGTAATCCCACTTCGTTCAAACTTGGGCCTAGAACGTGACCCAAAGTTGAGAAAAAGCAGCCCAAGAACTACACGTCTTTGCCCACAGTCAAGTATGTAGTGTTGAACTCTCAAATGGGTATCCGAATATGATTTCATATGTGGAAACAAAGAACTTTTCTTTTCAACCTATAATCTCACTTCATTCAAACTTGGGCCTAGAACGTGACACAAAGCTGAGAAAAAGCAGCCCAAGAACTACACGTCTTCGTTCGCAATAAAGACTATAGTGTACAACTCTCAAATGGGTATCTAAATTTGATTTCATATGTGGAAACATAGAGGTTTTCTTTTAAACCCATAATCCCACTCCGTTCAAAATTGGGCCTAGAAAGTGACCCGAAGTTGAGAAGAAGCGGTCGAAGAAGTTCACGTCCTCGCCCGCAATCAAGATTGTGGTGTACAACTCTCAAATCGGTATCAAAATATGATTTCAAACGTGGAAAAAAATAACTTTGCTTTTCAACCCATAATCCCACTTCATTAAAACTTGGGCCTAGGACGTGACCCGAAGTTGAGAAAAAACGGCCCAAGAACTACATGTGTTCGTTCACAATCGAGACTGTAGTGTAAAACTCTCAATTGGGTATCCAAATATGATTTCATTCGTGGAAACAGAGAAGTTTTCTTTTCAACCCATAATCCCACTTTTTTCAAACTTAGGTCTAGAACGTGACCCGAAGTTGAGAAAAAGCGGCCCAAGAACTACACGTATTCGCTCGCAATCACGACTGTACTGTACAACTCTCAAATGGGTATTCAAATAAGATTTCGTATGTGGAAATAGAGAGTTTTGTTTTTAAACCAGTAATCCCACTCCGTTCAAACTTGGCACTATAACGTGACCCGAAGTTGTGAAAAAGTGGCCCAAGAACTAAACGTGTTCGCCCGCAATCATAACTGTAGTGTACAAATCTCAAATGGGTATCAAAATATGATTTCATATGTGGAAATAGAGAGTTTTTCTTTCCAACCCATAATCCCACTCCGTTCATACTTGGGCCTGGAAAGTGACCCGAAGTTGAGAAAAAGCGTCCCAAGAACTACACGTCTTCGCTCGCAATCAAGACTGTAGTGTACAACTCTCAAATGGGTATCCAAATATGATTTCATATGTGCAAACGAAGACTTTTTCTTTTAAACTCGTAATCCCACTACGTTCAAACTTGGGACTATAACGTGACCCGAAGTTGAGAAAAAGAGGCCCAAGAACTACATGTCTTCACCCGCAATCAACACTGTAGTGTACAACTCTCAAATGGGTATCAAAATATGATTTGATACATGGAAACGCAGAACTTTGCATTTCAAAAGATAATCCCACTTCGTTCAAACTTGGACCTAGACGGAGTCCCGAAGTTGAGAAAAAGCGTCCCAAGAACTACACGTCTTCTCTCGCAATCACAATTGTAGTGTACAACTCTCAAATGGGTATTCAAATAAGATTTCATATGTGGAAATAGAGAGTTTTGCTTTTAAACCAGCAATCCCACTCCGTTCAAACTTGGCACTATAACATGACCTGAAGTTGTGAAAAAGCGACACAAGAACTAAACATGTTCGCCCGCAATCATAATTGTAGTGTACAAATCTCAAATGGGTATCAAAATATGATTTCATATGTGGAAATGTAAAACTCTGCTTTTCAACCCATAATCCCACTTCGTTCAAACTTGGGCCTAGAACATGACCCGAAGATGAGAAAAAGTGGCCCAAGAACTACACGTCTTTGCTCGTGATCAAGACTGTAGTGTACAACTCTCAAATGCGTATCCAAATATGATTTTATATGTAGAAACGAAGAACATTGCTTTTCAACCCAAAATCCCACTTCGTTCAAGCTTGGGCCTAGAATATGACCCAAAGTTGAGAAAAATCAACCCAAGAACTACACGTCTTCGCGTGCAATCAAGAATGTAGTTTACATTCCTCAAATGGGTATTGAAATACGATTTCATACGTGGAAACGGAGAACTTTGCTTTTCAACCCATAATACGTCTTTGTTCAAACTTGGGCTTATAATGTGACTCGAAGCTGAGAGAAAGTGGCCCAAGAACTACACATCTTCGCCCGCAATCAAGACTGTAGTGTACAAATCTCAAATGGGTATCCAAATATGATTTCATACGTGTAAACGAACAACTTTTCTTTTCAACCCATAATCCCACTTCGTTAAAACTTGGGCCTAGAACGTGACCCCAAGTTGAGAAAACATGGCCCAAGAAGTACACGTCTTCATCGGAAATCAAGACTGTAGTGTACAACTCTCAAATGGGTATCCAAATATGATTTCATACGTGGAAACAGAGAAATTTTCTTTTCAACCCATAATACCACTTCGTTCAAACTTGGGCCTAGAACGTGACGCGAAGTTTAGAAAAAGAGGCCTAAGAACTACACATCTTTGCCTGCAATCAAGACTGTAGTGTACAACTCTAAAATGGGTATCCAAATATGATTTCATACGTGGAAACAAAGATCTTTGTTTTTCAACCCATAATACCACTTCGTTCAAACTTGGGTTTAGGACGTGACCCGAAGTTGAGAAAAAGCGGCCCAAGAACTACACATATTCTTCCGCAATCAAGATTGTAGTGTAAAACTCTCAAATGGGTATCCAAATATGATTTCATAGGTGGAAACGAAGAACTTTTCTTTTCAACCCATAATCCCACTTCGTTCAAACTTGGGCCTAGAACATGATCCAAAGTTTACAAAAAGAGGCCCAAGAACTACATGTCTTCGCCCGCAATCAAGATTGTAGTGTACAGCTCTCAAATGGGTATCCAAATATGATTTCATACGTGGAAACGAAGAACTTTGCTTTCCAACCCATAATCCCACTTTGTTCAAAGTTGGGCCTAGAACATGTCCCGAAGTTGAGAAAAAGTGGCCCAAGAACTACACGTCTTCGTCCACAATCAAGACTATAGTGTACAACTCTCAAATGGGTATCCAAATATGATTTAATACGTGGAAACAAAGAACTTTGTTTTTCAACCGATAATCCCACTTCGTTCAAACTTGGGCCTAGAATGTGACCCGAAGTTTAGAAAAAGCGGCCCAAGAACAACACGTCTTCGTCCACAATCAAGACTGTAGTGTACAACTCTCAAATGGGTATCCAAATATGATTTCATACGTCGAAATGAAGAAGTTTGCTTTGCAAGCCATAATCACACTTCGTTTAAATTTGGGCGTAGAATGTGGCCCAAACATGAGAACAAGCGGCCCAAGAACTACATGTCTTCGCCCGCAGTCAAGACTGTAGTGTGCAACTCTCAAATGGGTATCCAAATATGATTTCGTACGTGAAACGAAGAACTTTGTTTTTCAACCCATAATCCCACTTCGTTCAAACTTGGGCCTAGAATGTGACCCGAAGTCGAGAAAAAGCGGCCCAAGAACTACACGTCTTCGCCCGCAATCAAGATTGTAGTGTACAACTCTCAAATGGGTATCCAAATATGATTTCATACGTGGAAACAGAGAACTTTGTTTTTCAAACCATAACCCCACCTCGTTCAAACTTGGACCTAGACCGTGACCCGAAGTTGAGAAAAAGCGGCCCAAGAACTACATGTCTTCGCCCTCAATCACAACTATAGTGTACAACTCTCAAATGGGTATCTGAATATGATTTCTTAGGTGGAAATGAAGAACTTTGCTTTTCAACCCATAATCCCACTTCGTTCAAACTTGGCCTTAGAACGTGACCCGAAGTTGAGAAAATGCGGCCCAAGAACTACATGTCTTCGCCCGCAATCAAGACTGTAGTGTACAACTCTCAAATGGGTATCCAAATTTGATTTCATATGTGGAAACGGAGAACTTTGTTTTTCAAACCATAACCCCACCTCGTTCAAACTTGGGCCTAGACCGTGACCCGAAGTTGAGAAAAAGCGACCCAAGAACTACATGTCTTCGCCCTCAATCAAAACTATAGTGTACAACTCTCAAATGGGTATCTGAATATGATTTCTTAGGTTGAAATGAAGAACTTTGCTTTTCAACCCATAATACCACTTCGTTCAAACTTGGCCTTAGAACGTGACCCGAAGTTGAGAAAACGCGGCCCAAGAACTACACGTCTTCGACCGCAATCAATATTGTAGTGTACAACTCTCAAATCGGTATCCAAATTTGATTTCATATGTGGAAACAAAGAGTTTTTCTTTCCAACCCATAATCCCAGTCTGTTCAAACTTGGGCTTGGAAAGTCACCCGAAGGTGAGAAAAAATGGCCCAAGAACTACACGTCTTCGCTCGCAATCAAGACTGTAGTGTGCAACTCTCAAATGGGTATCCAAATATGATTTCATATGTGGAAACGAAGAATTTTTCTTTTAAACTCGTAATGCCACTACGTTCAAACTTGGGACTATAACATGACCCGAAGTTGTGAAAAAGTGTCCCAAGAACTACATGTTTTTGCTCACAATCAAGACTGTAGTGTACAAATCTCAAATGGGTATCAAAATATGATTTCATATGTGGAAACGTAGAACTTTGCATTTCAACCGATAATCCCACTTCGTTCAAACTTGCACCTAGACGGTGACCCGAAGTTGAGAAAAAGAAGCCCAAGAACTACATGTGTTTTCCTGCAATCAAGATTGTAGTGTACAACTCTCAAATGGGTATCAAAATATGATTTCGTACGTGCAAACAGAGAACTTTTCTTTTCAACCCATAATCCCACTTTGTTCAAACTTGGGCCTAGAACTTAACCAGATGTTGAGAAAAAGCGGCCCATGAACTACATGTCTTCGCCCACAATCAAGACTGTAGTGTACAGCTCTCAAATGTGTATCCAAATATGATTTCATTTGTGGAAACAGAGAACTTTACATTTCAACCCATAATCCCACTTCGTTCAAACTTGGGCCAAGAACGTGACCCGAAGTTGAGAAAAAGCGGGCCAAGAACTACACATCTTCGCCCACAATCAAGATTGTAGTGTACAACTCTCCAATGGGTATCCAAATATGATTTCATAGGTGGAAACGAAGAACTTTTCTTTTCAACTAATAATCCCACTCCGTTCAAACTTGGGCCTAGAAAGTGACCCGAAGTTGAGAAAAAGCGGCCCAAGAACTACACGTCTTTGCTCGAAATCACCATTGTAGTGTACAACTCTCAAATCGGTATCCAAATAAGATTTCATATCTGGAAATAGAGAGTTTTGTTTTGAACCAGTAATCCCACTCTGATCAAACTCGAGCCTAGAACGTGACCCGAAGTTGAGAAAAAGCAGCCCAAGAACTACACGTCTTCTCTCGCGATCAAGATTGTAGTGTACAACTCTCAAATGGGTATCCAAATATGATTTGATATGTGGAAACGAAGAACATTGCTTTTCAACCCAAAATCCCACTTCGTTCAAACTTGGGCCTGGAATATGACCTGAAGTTGAGAAAAAGCAGCCCAAGAACTACACGTCTTCGCCTGCAATCAAGAATGTAGTGTACAATCCTCAAATGGGTATCGAAATATGATTTCATACGTGGAAACGAACAACTTTGCTTTTCAACCCATAATTCGTCTTCGTTCAAACTTAGGCTTATAACGTGACTCGAAGTTGAGAGAAAGTGGCCCAAGAAATACACGTCTTCGCCCGCAATCAAGACAGTAGTTTACAACTCTCAAATGGGTATCCAAATATGATTTCATACGTGTAAACGAACAACTTTTCTTTTCAACCCATAATCCCACTTCGTTCAAACTTGGGCTTAGAACGTGACCCGAAGTTGAGAAAAAATGGCCCAAGAAGTACACGTCTTCGTCGAAAATCAAGACTGCAGTGTACAACTCTCAAATGGGTATCCAAATATGATTTCATACGTGGAAACAGAGAAATTTTCTTTTCAACCCATAATCCCACTTCGTTCAAACTTCGGCCTAGAACGTGACGAGAAGTTTAGAAAAAGAGGCCTAAGAACTACACATCTTTGCCCGCAATCAAGACTGTAGTGTACAACTCTCAAATGGGTATCCAAATATGATTTCATACGTGGAAACAAAGATCTTTGTTTTTCAACCCATAATACCACTTCGTTCAAACTTGGGTTT
>SNQJ01S0006695.1:48329-63028 GCA_010110895.2 Picea sitchensis | reverse complement strand
ACCCCTCTCTTGGGCTACATCTCCTGGTCCAGCTTCCAATGGATCATTATTATTAATTGCTCAAAGTGCTCAAAAACATGCCTTAAAATGCTCAAACTGACCAACCGACTGCTCCAATGGCTTCAGAGCATCCAAAAACCCCTAGCTGGGCTTTTTCGACACCTCAATCGGTCGAAAAACGAAGAAGTTAGGCCTCCTAGAAGTCCCCCCTTCAAGCTTGCTGTCTCTGCATCTACAAAATGCACCATTGTTTCATGAACCTAGCACACACGCAATATAAAGCGTGAAAACCCAGCACCGGGTGCAACCGTGCCAATGGTGCGAACTGTAGGACGGTTATGGGTGCGCCATCCCCTAACCGCCTAGCATCTGGGCACATCAGTCTTCCATACGTCTAGCGCAAAGGGATAAGTTCATAGGCAATAATACCATGACACATGGTGGGTCATTTGAACCGTTCAAACCACAATTTGAAAACGCGCCAACCGTTATACTAAGTCATATGGTAAAGCATACGTGACCGGGGGCTCCGTTATATCCGCGCGCAATCACATATATGGTGGCCACATGTAATAACAATACGACCATGGGTCGGGGCTAAGCCCCGGCCCGACCCCCGCCCATATATACAAACATTCGACTTTAAATATAATGCAAATAACCATATGGTAAGCAACAATGCATGGGCGTATTGGTCGTGCAGACTTTGTTAAAGCATTACACCGGTAGAGAGGTCCAAGGGTCGAACCCCACGGACTCCAATAAAATTTTACATAACAAACCAAAAGCCAATAAAGGGGTGCCACGTGGCAGCCCATGACTGGGCCACGTGGTAGCCCATGACTGGGCCATGTGGCATCTTACCATTGATCAAGAATATGCCATGTGTCGCATTCCGATTCGCCCAACTGTCAGCCACATCACCTCTGCCACGTCGGCGTACGAACGTACGGCCCTGCCACGTCAGCCTGTACAGACTGTACAGTCAGCGTCCCCTTTTTTGCCTGTTTGACTTTTCGAACAGATTGCAATATCTCTCGCTCCCGACGTCCGTTTGAGACGAAACAAGTTGCGTTGGGTTTGGAACGACGAGGCCTACGCTCTCGTCTGGTTTGAAGCAATTCCAAGCACTTTGAATGTTTGAGCAAAATTTGATCCCCTGATCAATTGGATATCGGTTCTTTAGAATGATTCTTTTAGGGTTGTGTAATCAATTACAGAGTCACCATGTCATGTCCTTTTGCACCAATACAATTGGGCTCCCACAAGGTAAGTAGGTTGGACGAATATGGCCCTTTTGGATGAGGTCATGAATTTGACATTTTATTTCCTCATTCTCCAGAAGAGAGAATCTATATATTCGACCATTATGTAAAGAAGCACTAGGTATCAATTCAATTGAATCAATGAAATATGAAAATAATTTAAAATGAAAAACAATACAAACTAGCTAGAATGATGGTAGCTTAACTCTGAAGAGAGAGAGAGAGAGAGAGAGAGAGAGAGAGAGAGAGAGAGAGAGATGTTAATTATGATTATTTGCTAGAAAACATTAATAGAGGAAGAAATTTATTTTTTAACGTGAAACACTAAACCCTAAGAGGAAAAAAACCTAACCCTAAGAGATGAAGCACCAAAAGGATTGCGGCCCCCGAGGTGGCTAGTTGATATGTCAACTTCTTGGGGTTGCAACTTTTGCATAAAATCTCCATTTGGGGAACAAAATAGCTTGTTGGAAATATCTAATTGAAAAGTACAATTGTTGGCATGCTTAGGCAAACCATGGCTAACACAAGCCCCTGAATTGCCAAAAAACATTGTTTAAGGCTTCAAAATGGCCCCAGAAATTTAGCTCTTGAAAAACCGTCGATAAAAAAACTGCCATGAAATAGGTGGGTGGCCAATGATGTCCACCTGGATCAACTACATAATGGACCTTATTTAGTAACTTAGTGAACCTAGTCCACATTACATAAAAAATCCACCATACATATCCTATCATTAATTCTAGTGAATCCTTAATAAGTCAATATGGGGGTTCCACATAATTCCATTAAATAACTAATCCTTAATAATAACACAAATCCTAAAACTAAAAAATCACTAATTTCCCACATTTTAATCTTTATTAACTTCATTTATTTTTGTACATAATATGGTTTTTTTAATTGTAACATTCAAACACATAATAATCATCCCATGTCAATAATAGAGGAGTTAATCTTTAATATGTACTCTAACGGGCCCACTTCCTTGAATCTATTGTTTCTCTTCCTTTCCATACAACTCAATTTTTTTTTTTTTTTAAATATATATATGTTCAAAGATTTAATTCCTGATTATTTCTTCTTATCTTCAAATATTCCTGGGTAAGATTCCAGATTTAAGCCTCGTCTTCTTCTCTTATTGTTAAGCCTGCCTCGTCAATTATGATGACATTTCCTAACATTATTTTTTCACGCTGCTTTCTTACCTTTCTTTTATAATTATTTTGGAACTTGTTTCAAATATATCAATAACTCTATGTATACATCCTTAGACTACCTTCACATTGTTCCCTTCATTCTAGGATATAATGGCAATTTCATCTCTTTGATTGTCCACTACTTTCTTCCCGTCAATTTGAGCTCTTTTAAACTTTTATCCTTACCATGAAAAGAAGCAATGTGGGAAGAACAATGATTATTATTGTCAAATGAGTGAATATTGTTAATTTTATTTAGATATCTAGCTACGTTTCTAATGGTAGAAGAAAAGGTTTAGAACACATTCATTAAATGTTTAATGTCATAACATAATATTTTAAACAAAACATTGTCATATATTATTTGGATTTAATTAATAATGTTGTAGTTAAAATGTTATTTCTCCATTAGAGGTTTTTCTACATCTAAACTTATAAATATTCTTGCATAAATTGCTTTTGATCTTAACCTCGTCATATCAATGGATCTTGCATATTCTCCTAGTAAATTCCTTGTCAACTCAAATACATCTTTCCATTAGAATTCTAAAGTAATTATTAAGTTCTTTTTACACTAGAATTCTTATGAGAGACTCATTTGACATGTCAAATATTATTGTCTAATATAATAAACAAATCTATCGTCTCTATCTTCTATGCATGCAAAAATAATAATAAAATACCTTGTTAGGGACCTAATCTCCCCAACTCCTCATGTAGGTAGAATACTATATTTTCCATATAATAAAGCATGACATTAGTAAATAAGGCATATATAATAATGTGAACAAGTCTAATGTAAGAAGATTTAATAGAAGCTTCCATTTGTAAAAAGATCTTCCTCTAGAATGTTCTTTAGAAGATAGAATTAGTATAAATAGGAGTAGAAGGCATGATAAAGTCTTGTCTTGAGCATAGTTGTAATAGAGCGTTTCTTTGTTGGAGGTCCCCCCCTCGAAGAGGAAAGTTAACTTGGTTTTCTATCAATAAAGTTATCATTGTTGGTGTTGTTGTTCTGCTGGTATTTATCATAATATTTCTATTTCTGCTTTATAAAATACATTTGGTACCTTATAACTGGTATTGGAGCACTTTCCTCTGCAAAAGTTGTGGTTTTTTTTTTCCAAGGTAGAGACCTATACTGCTGACATCTTTAAAGCATAGAGATATGTCATTTGATAGATAAAACTACGGTCGGGGAAGACTATATGTAGGTAATACATACAATTTTAGGGGTTACTTGAAACAAACATTTCACCTTGTTGGAAACCTATGTAACCCCTGTTGGTACGCCTTTGAGTAGTACCACATCATACAAAATATGTACCCGAACATCACTCCCATGTACCGTCAAGTATATAGGGAGTCTCCTGAAACTATCTATAGATCATCCTATTAGCCACCTAACTACTATAGTGAAACCGAGAATATCACTTGGGAAGACTACTCTTTAGTACCTAGGTAATTAGGTAGTATGGCTAAGGGTACAATTGAGACTCCTTAGTTGGTGCCCTAAGATATTGGGCATATTACTACTATTCAACCCCACACATATATCAAAGAGCTATAGCACAGGGAAAACCCTTGTCTACAAGAACCCTAAAAATCCTAACCCTTGGGAATGACACAAAACCAAACAAAAACAAAAGGGAAATTTTGCAGCACAACCTTACCTCCTACATCCAGGTTTCAAAATTCCTACATAATTTTCTATGTTAACAATTTGGGCATTCTGTCACTACAGTATATGACCGGAGTATAACTCTGCAGCAGTAAAAACAAAACAAAAGTCCCACCAAGACCCTTATTCAAGACATATCCCATTGGATTCTTGTCTTCGCCTTGATTGTTGTGGTACCCATGACTTGTAAGATTTTTTTTTCCATGGACATACCCACCCCTCTCGACACCCTTATTTTCCACCTAACCCAATGAATTCCTCTCTTTTTCACATTTTTCATAATACCCCTCACTTGTGACCCTTTTTTTTGTGCAGACCCACCTGCCCATTTTTTCCTCTTCACAAATGGATCTCACCCACAATCAATAAATCAATGCTTTGCTTGTCGACAACACCCAAAACAAGGAGGACATCAAACACATAAATTCCAATCTTGTCTCCCTCAATTTTGTAGATTTTAACCTTATACAATATTTAATGCAAACTGATTTTCAGTAAAATAACATAAAAGATACAATGAAAAATACAACCATTACACAAAGATTTTTCCCGTGGAAATCCAAACTAGGAAAACCAACATATTCTATATTCATTCATAGTGATACATTGTTTACAATAAAATATACATATAGGAGTCAACCACATTCAAAACTCTAACCCAATGACATGGATTATTCAATAACCCTAATTCCTTAACCAGAAATAGAAAACCATCGACAAAAAACCATGTGCCAAAAACCGCCCAACATTAGACATTGAAATCGAGGCAAAAATGCGACACGTTTCTCAAGGATTTTTTTTTTCTCAGGGGCACTGCTCCCAAACCCCCACATGGGGGGATATCACCCCCCTACACCCCCCAAGGGAGGGCCTAGCGCCCCCCCCCTGCTCGTACAAAGAATATAACACATACCCAACAAATTACAATGTTGAGACGCTCAATGACCAATTTATCTCCCTCAAGGGTCAATATGCCACCATTAACACTACACTCAACTTTTTTTGAGTCGATCCCTAAACCCTACCTCCTATGAACAACCTTCCTATCATGAAGACACCGAATTTTCCCATTTCCACGCCCCTCATTCCAATCACCTTCATCATGAACTATGTCTTCCCATAATTGAGGTGAACAAATTTGATGGCTCGGGTCCCATGGGTTGAGTCATTCAAATGGAACATTACTTCTCCTTGCATGGAATTACCGATGAATTAGCTAAACTTCGTTACGATGTATTCTATCTAGATCCTGAATGATAACAATGGAATAAAAATTCATGCCAAGGGTATGTTTCTTGGACACAATTTGTTGTCAAGATTTATGAACGCTTTGACACCAACACCCGCCATTTGGGCCATTTGAACAAGTTGAAACAGTCTGACATAATGGAAGACTTTATTGTTTCCTTTGAGCACTTGGCTTTCATAAAAGAGGGCATGTGGGATGTTTTCTTTAGGGAATATTTTATCAGTGGCCTGAAGGATGAAATCTGAGCCCAAGTCCTAATGGATCGCCACCAGACTTGGTTGGAAGCTAGTAAATATGCCAAGGAAGAACAACACTTTGTCTCCTCCAAAAATAGAAATCCCTCCTTTATTCATCTCCCTAGACCTACCCATCCCACCCCTCCTAACACTCCTCTCAAGATCCATAAATTAACTTAGGCAGAAATGGTTGAACACCAACTCAAAGGTATTTTCTATAATTGTGATGACAAATAATTTATGGGGCACAAGTGTAAGGAACAAAATATTTTTATGGCCATTTCTGAGGATGTTGTTGATGAGGAGGCAGATGTTTCCCCTGTGGAAGAACTATTCCAAGCAAGTGATCTTAGTATACCTTCTGATCCACCAGAAGTTGAACTGTTGATTTCGTTGCACACCCTCACTGGCTTCTGGCTACATTAAGCATAGTAAAGTCATCATCCTATTTGATAGTGGAAGAACCCATAATTTTATTCATCGCCGCATTTTCCAAGAAATCAATTGTTATATTTGTGTAGTCAACAATTTTCAAATCATGATTGTCAATGGTGGTTCCATGAAATGTGGCGGGCACTGTGAAAATGTGTGCCTACAATTTGGTCAGTACCACTTGAAACATCATATGTTTTCTATCGGCATGGGCGGTTGTGAAATCATGCTCGGTGTTGAATGGTTACACACTCTCGACCCCATCCTCATGGATTTTAAGGACCTAACCATGCAATTCCAACAAGAGGGACAACAATAAAGTTCCAAGACATCATAGCAGGCTCACTTGATATCATCGGTTCCCACCAAATAGAAAAACTACTAAAAAAAGGTCATTCTGGCATTATTTCCCAACTCCATTCCATTCAATCCATTGAGACACCTTATGTGCACCATGACCTCCAATATATACTCTTCTGACACCAAGATATTTTTAACACTCTCCATGGAATTCAAACTTCCCACAATGTCCATGATCATTCCATTCCTCTAGTACCAAACAATCTTCCTCCCAATGTTCGCTCTTATCATCAACCCTTTGCCCAAAAAAATGAAATTGAGAAAATTATTCATGAATTTCCAGAAGCGGGTGCTATCCATCCTAGTACCAGCCTCTATTATTCTTTGGTAGTCATGATACTCAAGAAAGAAGGAACTTGGTGCATGTGTCCATATTTTTGTGCCCTCAACGAACTCACAATCAAAAAAACAATTCCCATTCTTGTCATTGATGACCTTTTGGATGAATTGAGTGGTGCTCAATACTTTACCAAACTTGATCTTCGTTCTGGATACCACCCAGTACATATGAATGATGAAGACATTCCCAAGATTGCCTTTATAATTCATGAGTGTCACTATGAGTTCTTGGTCATGCCCTTTGGCTTGTGTAATGCCCCCTTCACTTTTCAAAGTCTCATGAATCATGTCTTCTATCTTTTCCTCCATCCTTTTGTCTTATTTTTATTTGATGATATTCTCATCTATAGTAAAACTTGGAAAGCCCATCTCGCCCATGTGGATCAAGTTCTATATCTACTGTCTAAACACAAACTTTTTCTCAAATAGTCTAAATGTGCTTTTGGATCTTCTGAAGTTGAGTACTTGGGTCACTGTTGACAAGGATGGTTTATGGGTGTATCCTAAGAAAATTGAAGCTATGGAGGATTGGCCTCACCCTAAAATTCTTAAAATCTTGCATGGTTTCCTGGGTTTAACTAGCTATTATTGCAATTTTTTTTTTCTTCTTCTTCAGAATTATGGAAAAATTGCAATCCCTCTCACTGCTCTACTTAAAAATAATGCTTTCAATTGGAATCTCGCAGTTGATAAATCCTTCCAGGACTTGAAAGAGGTTATGTACACGACTCTTGTTCTGGAACTACCAAACTTCACCAATACTTTTGTGTTGGAATGCGAGTCAGGGAAAGGAATTGGGGTAGTCCTCATGCAACATGGCTAACCTTTGGATTTCACTAGGAAACAACTGTCAGAGAAACATTTGGGCCAATCAAACTATGAAAAGGAAATGCTAGCTATTATACATGCAATGGATCTCTAACGTCCTTATGCATATGGAAAACACTTTCAAATTAAAACTGATCATCATAGCCTCAAGTATTTTCTGGATCAGAGAATTTCATCTCCGGAGCAACAAAAATGGGTGACCAAGTTGTTTGGATATGATTATGAGATCATTTACAAGAATGGAAAAAATGTGGTTGTTGTTGCGCTTTCAAGGAAATATGAAGAAGATGGGTCCCTCTTTTCCCTCTCATTCATTCTAGCAGTCTAGCTTCAGGCCATTCGCCAAGAATGGTTACAAAACCCCAAACTTTCTAGCCTGATCCAAAAATTGCAATAGGATTCTCAAGATTCTCCATGGTACTCTTGGCACAATGTAAAGATTTGCTATAAATGCCTCTTGTATTTAAGCAAGCAGTCAAGCCTTAAATCCATGGTGGTCTCCGAGTTTCATGATTCACCCACAACTAGGCATTCGAGCTTTACCAAAACCTATGAACGGGTCAAACGTTCTTTTTTATGGGAAGGTATAAAATAGGACATCCACACCTTTGTGGCTGAATGTGACACTTGTCAACGCAATAAGGGAGAAACCTTCAAAGCTCTAGACATACTTCAGTTTCTCCCAATTCCACCTACTATTTGTATGGATATTTCTATGGATTTCATTGTTGGAT
The DNA here is from genome assembly GCA_010110895.2 of Picea sitchensis. Lineage (NCBI taxonomy): Eukaryota > Viridiplantae > Streptophyta > Pinopsida > Pinales > Pinaceae > Picea > Picea sitchensis. The sequence goes on along the minus strand of SNQJ01S0006695.1, from coordinate 54,705 downwards.
TACCTAAATCCGGAAAAAAGTCAGTCAACATGGTGGTAGTATATCTTGTTTCCAAATATGCTAATTTTTGTGCTCTTCAACACCCATTCATCACATCCACAGTGGCTCAAATATTTATGGATAATATATTCAAAATCAATGGCATGCCTCATTCTATTGTCTCTGACCATGATCCAAATTTCACCAACATTTTTTGGCAAGAATTGCTCAAGCTCCACGGAACCCAATTGCATCTCAACATTGCTTATCATCCTTATACTGATGGACAAACTAAAGCTGTCAAGAAGTGTTTGGAAACATATTTGCGGTGTTTTGTGTTCGAAAAACAAAATCAATGGGCTCAGTGGTTACCCCTACCCGACTTTTCATACAACAAATTTTACCATACTGCCACTCTCATGAATCCCTTTGAAGCAGTATACGAGCAAATTCCATTGTTGGTTCTCTCATACATGTCAGGTGTTTCCAAGTTTCAGGAGGTTGATAACAATATTACAATCTACATAGCCATTCTCCATACCCTCAAAGAAAATTTGGTCTTGGCTTAGAATCACATGAAGCAACAAGTAGATCAGGGTCGTTTAGAACGTCAATTCATTGAAGGGGACTAGGTGTTTCTTTGTTTACAACCTTATAAGAAGACTTCACTAAAATATGACTTGCAATCAAGACCACAGGTGCAACCCTAAAATGGGTATCCAAATATGATTCCATATTTGGAAGTGGGGAACTTTGCTTTTACACCCATAATCCCACTCCGTTCAAACATGGGCCTAGAACGGGACATAGAGTGTAGAAAAAGCGGCCCAAGAACCACACGTCTTCGCTCACAATCAAGACCACGGGTGCAACCCTAAAATGGGTATCCAAATATGATTCCATAGTTGGAAGCGGGGAACTTTGCTTTTCCACCCATAATCCCACTCCGTTCAAACGTGGGCCTAGAACGGGACCCTGAGTTGGGAAAAGGGGACCTAAGAACCACATGTCTTCGCTCACAATTAAGACCACGAGTGCAACCCTCAAATGGGTATCCAAATATAATTCCATATTTGGAAGCGGAGAACTTTGCTTTTCCACCCATAATCCCACTTCGTTCAAACGTGGGCCTAGAACGAGACCCGAAGTTGGGAAAAAGCAGCCTAAGAACCACACGTCTTCGCTCACAATAAAGACCACGGGTGCAACCCTCAAATGGGTATCCAAATATGGTACCATATTTGAAAGCGGGGAAATTTTCTTTTCCACCCATAATCCCACTCTGTTCAAACGTGGGCCTAGATCGGGACCCGGAGTTGGGAAAAAGCGTCCCAAGAACCACACGTCTTCTCTTGCACCACGGTTGCAACCCTCAAATGGGTATCCAAATATGATTCCATATTTGGAAGAGGGGAAATTTTCTTTTCCACCCATAGTCGCACTTCGTTCAAACGTGGGCCTAGAATGGGACCCAGAGTTTGGAAAAAGCGACCCAAGAGCCACACGTCTTCTCTCGCAATCAAGACCACGGGTGCAACCCTCAAATGGGTATCCAAATATGATTCCATATTTGGAAGCAGGAAACTTTGCTTTTCCACCTAGAATCCCACTTCGTTCAAACTTGGGCCTAGAACAGGTCCCGGAGTTGGGAAAAAGCAGCCCAAGAACCAGACGTCTTTGCTCGGAATCAAGACCACGTGTGCAACCCTCAAATGGGTATCAAAATATGATTCTATATTTAGAAGCAGGGAACTTTGATTTTCCACCCATAATCCCACTTCGTTTAAACGTGGGCCTAGAACGGGACCCGGGGTTGAGAAAAAGCGTCCCAAGAACCCCACGTTTTCAGTCGCAATCAAGACCACAGGTGCAACCCTCAAATGGGTATCCAAATATGATTCCATATTTGGAAGCGGGGAACTTTGCTTTTCCACCCATAATCCACTTTGTTCAAAAGTGGGTTGAGCGTACGTTGAGAGAGGCTCAGATTGAAGACTATGTCTTAATAAGACTATGTTCCTGTACATTGAAGACTATGTTGGAAACCTATGTAACCCCTGTTTGTAACAACCCTAGTTGAATATATACTTAGGGACTATTAAGTAAAAAATTTATTAGGTAATTAATTTTTCCTAACATGTTAATAACTAAACAAAGGTTGGTATAATGATATTAATTAAGTATTTATTAATTAATTAATGGTTATAATTTTGATTAATTAATTAATTAATTAACTACCTATTACATTCAATGACATGGGTATTAAATTTAAAAGGGATAATAAATTTAATTGGTAAATTAAAGGATTACGTATACAGAAGGGATAAGGAGCATTAATAAATAAGGATAAGGAGCATTAATAATAGGATACAACATTAATAATCAGATAAGATAATAAATGTGTAGGTAAGGAAATAAATGAGGAGAAAGGGCGGTGAAGGAGGGATAATTGTGGAGGAGGCTTACGGAAGGAGAGGATCATTTTTTTTGAGGGTTCTCTTGGATTTGCGGAGGGGAGTTGAGTTCTGTAGTCGGGAAGGATTAGTACAGGGGGCACCGGTTTGCTGGAGGTTTTGGGCATGGGGGTCAGGATATCCATATGGTATCCTGGAGCTAGGAAGCTGTCCTAGTTGGCAGGGTGGAAACACGGTTTGGGCAGAGTTGGTCTGTGGCTTCAAGCTGCGCAAGGCAACAACAGAAAGGTCAACAAGACAAGCGGAGGGTTAGCATCAGACCAAGGTATTTTAATTTACGTATTTGTTTTATTCTGTTATGAAATTATTATTCATTGATAAATTTAACATGCGTATGTGCTGAATTAAAAGAAATTATTGAGTTTTCTGCATTCAAGTAGAAGTTACTGTTTCAGTTTATGGAATAAATTGATGTTTAAATTAATACGGTTATTACACATGGTATCAGAGCCCTGGTTCAAAATCTGGAACCAAGGGCCTACCTACCTACCTACCTACTTACCCACCTAACCTGTGAGCCAAGTATACATTGATTTTAAGTATATATATTCATTAATAGGACGTATTAATGTTAGAATTTTAACTACTTCTGAGTATTACCTTTATAAGAAATTGTTAAACTATAAACCATACACTTTAACTACTTTTCCATTTTTGTAAAATTCATTATAATTGTGCACAATAAATAAATAAATATATAAATAGTTTTTTTTTCAAAACTCCTTTTGCGTTCGTCTATTCTTATTCGTACAAACTCCTCTATCTGCATCAACAACAAATGGTCAAACTTTGCAGTTAAGTCGAGAAACTGGGATTGGAATTATGCTAGACAATTTACATATAAATCTTCAAATTTTTTTTAATTAAACAAAAACTTATTAGAAATTTTTATAAGACCAAGACCAAAAAAAAATCTCATGAAAAACATTCCTTCCTTCGATGGCCTCTTAAACACTCCAACTTCAAATTCCCTCACTCTCCTAACGACTTCAATACCAAACCAACTATTATCACGTCTTCCTCAACAGGAGGCAGATGCTCCCAAAACGCGGCCATAAGCTCCCTGCATTCACGCAGATCGTTCTCCACGCGCGGGTTCTCCACAAGAGCTGTGAGGTTATATTAGATTACCTTAAGCATTTCCGCCAGTCTGAACGAATATATTTCATTTGCCTAAGACAATAGGTTCAACATATATTAACAAAACCACCACTAAATCTTATCAGAATTTTTTTGAAGATAATTTTTTTTTTTTTTTAATTCTANTCTAAGATCCTTGTTAGGGATGAACGAGAAAGTAAAACCCCAACCTTTCCTGAAACCCCAGTAGTCAGCTCCCAGGGTTTCCAGAAATAAACTGGTGGATTTGAAATGCTATTAAAGGGACACCCTTTCACGAAATTCAATACTGGAGGAGTGGAAGACGCTGAAAAGACATAACACAGGTGGAGTGGGCATTGAAAGCAGCAAAGAGCGAAGCGAAAGCCATGGCCACCAAGGATTATCAGATGGAGACAACCGTCACTGAAGCAGTGCGCTCTTGGTCATCCTTTTTCAGGAAGCAATCCGATTCTTTCACCTTCGAAGGTGTTCGCCGACTCTTGGAAACTGATCTGGGACTGAAAAATTTCACGTTGCATGCACACATACAATTGATTAAGAAGATTTTACAAAAGAAGCTTCAATTGCAAGATATACATACTAAAGAGCATAGTGCTCTCTGGAAATACATTTCTTCTCCCATTCAAATTCTTCCTTCCCTTGTCCTTAAACCTCATAAATTAATTTCACAAATCCAGGACTTGCACACCAAAATTTCTGTAGCAATGTCCTTCAAGGATCTCAAAAATACGCTCAAGCTTGTCAGTCTTCATTTTATTCATCAATTTCAACATCTTCACAATTTTGTTCGGATGATGGCAATTGCCCACCACTAGCAGAGAAGAGAAGACCCCCCCAAAACTTCCCTCAAGCAACAGCTCGCCGAAATCGAACAACTCGCCTCTAATCTCCACGTTCCTGAAAACCACTCCTCGACGCCCTTTAATGATGCCGAAGACGTCGCAGGTTCGAGACGCGGGACCAAGAAGAGGTGGGTTTTTTTTTTCTGGAATGGACGGTACTTTGCTGTGTGAGGATTTGAAGCAGCCAAAACATAGAAAACAAAGGCAACATAAAAATCCCCACACAAACTCAAACTCTGCATAACCAAAGCAGTAGAAACACAGAAAAGGAAGGCATGTTCTTGCACCACACAACCCGAACGCAACGCCCAACCATGACTGAGGAGCTGCACAAACACAAAACAATTTTTTTTTTATAAAAAAAAAAGATAATTAATAAAACCAAACAAGAAAAAAAAAAAACCCCAATAGCCAACACACCAGCACTCAACCAAGCACCTGCCATATAATACAAATCCCAGTGCCAAATGCTAAGTTGTCGAGGAGGAGAATCCCATGAGGAATTCTTTGTGCACACTGCATCTTAAACAAAACAATATACAAGCCTAGCGCCGAACGCGAATCCCACGAGGAACTACGTAGCGCACAACAACCAGAGGAACGAGAGAGCTCACTCGCCTCCAAGCCAAACACAAAACGTAATACACAAAAGCCATCGCCCAAGCACCAATGCTCAGAGAAGGGCATTGAGCCTGTCGAGAGGGACAGAGCAAAGTGAAGAGGCGGCAGAGGAAGGACGTGGAAGTGAAGGACGCGTTTAGGGTTTGGAGAGACAGGTGTAGGATTATTTTGGAGGAATAAGAGGGCACGTGGGCCTCATGCGAGGCCCATGATCATTTGAATTTAAATTTTTTTATTGGTTTTAAAAATGAGTAATTTTTTATAAATTTTTGTTTATTTATTTATTATCCCATTTTAATTATTATTATTATTTTTTTATTATTATTATTATATCAGGATAAACATATTTCCTATATAATTATTATATTATATATATTACGTTTAAAAAAAAGAGAGAGGATAAAATTAAGGTTTAAATATATTTTATATCTATTAAGATGTTTAAAGTTTAAACATTAGTTTTAAAGATTTAAAACTAATATAATTAAATAGAAATAAAATAAAATATAATATTAATAAATAGAATTATAAAAAGAATTTGAAATGTTTTGGGGTCCATAGGTTTTGAACCCGCGACCACCCACCAAGTGAAGCGCCTTAAGAAGAGCACTAACACCAACGTGCCCTCACAAGTCTTTACAAATAAATTCTTATATTTAATTAGATTAATGGTAACACCGCAGGAATTAGAGTGGTATTATTATTAGGAAGATACAGTATGAAGATTAAGACTAATTGGCTTATTACCTAATCTATTGATCCGGAGCCAGCTAACCAAGTTGAATCAGAATTAGTGAACGCACCGGAAATCAAGGTAAAGGCTTATCTAGCGCTGTTGATCTTAGTATCCAAAAGTATAAACTCCGATTGTCCAAATTTTAGGCTCATGAGACCGTACACACAACTCATCGAGCCAAGCACCAAGCGCCAAGTCCCTCCACTCCATTCCACCGGTCAAAGTCAACGCTAAATCTCAATGCAATAATCGACAACGCCAACACTACGCGCCAAGGAAAAGCTCATGAGTCAAGAATCAGAGGATATTTAGTTGTAAGCGAAAAGTTAAAAGGACTTAGACTAGGACAAGCGGGAAGGAGGCGACATATGCACTAGGAGAGTAAGCATAGGAATTGGCGAGTATGGCGCAAGGCTAGCGTGGCTACAGGGCAAGGGAACCAATATTTTTTTTTATAGGGGCGAAGAAATCAAGCTTAGACGCTTAATCCTAACCCTAACCCTAACCTAGCCAATCCCCTAAAGGAGTAATGTCTATTTACAGACAAGTAAAGAAAACTTACGGCTAACCCTGTTTCTAGTTTGAGTAGCACCAATTTGAAA
>SNQJ01S0006694.1:232026-243384 GCA_010110895.2 Picea sitchensis | reverse complement strand
GTTTCCGCGTTGACATCATTGCAGGCATAGCTCGTACCGTTCGTCCAACTACCGCCCTACTTTGGGACTATCTTGGAACTGGGAAGGAATCAGCTGGGATTCTTCTTAATTGTATGGCTGAGCCATTGTCAATGAAATGCATAAAGGATAGGTCTTTGTTAGGAATTTGGCAATATAAATTTGGACTAAATTGTTATTTTCTGTTATTTAAATAGTATTTCTGAATATATAAATGGATTTAGAGTATTGAAAAATACCTAGAACACTTGGATTATACAAACTTAACTACTCAAATTTAATCCAAACTTAACCACTCAAATTTATAGATCCAACCATTCATCATATGATTTCCAACAAAATTAAACATTCATCATATGATTTCCAACAAAATTTATAGATCCAACCATTCATCACATATATATAATGCTTTGACTACTATTCTCGAGAAAACTACTAGGGCATTCTTCAGTCTGAATGGCATAACTCTATAGGTGAAAGATTCAAATTATGAGACAAATGGTGTCTTTGGTTGATCCTCTTTGGCTATTGGTACATGATTATATCTAGAGAACCCATCTATAAATGAATAACATTCATGGCCCGCGACTTCATTACTTATTTCATCGGTGAAGGGGGTGGGGAACGGGTCTCTCATGGTCAATTTATTGAGCCCTCTGAAATCGACACAAATTTGTAGTTTCTTGGGGTCATGATTTTTTAGTTGTACTACCATATGGATTTCCTATTATTCTTTGTCGATTGGGTAGATAATGCATGCTGCTAGCGTTCCTTCAATTTATTTTTGGACAATGGGATTATATTTGTGGGATAACTTGTATGGATGCTTTTTAATCGGCTTTTCCTATGGGATAAGTTCGATCTTCATTTCTCCCATTTATGCTACAAGTCCTTTAAAATATTTGTAGTCCCGGGAAAATACATCTTGATATTATTTTAGTAGATCTAATATGTCTACCGTCTGTTTTTCCGACCAATAGTCACCTACTCGTACCATTTTCGGTCGATAATCCTTTGATATGTTGAATTCTTTAGTCTTCATGGTTTTACTTCATCAAGTTGTCCTTCCACTTCTTCGATTCTGGTAAATCTTTCTGGAAAGTCGGGATGTTCGTGAACTTCCTTTTCTTCCTTAGATATATTTAATATTGATTTTATATTGTTTTGCAACAACGGGTGATCCTTTTTTCCATTTGAAGCTTTGCCTTGGAAAACTTATATTCTCCATTTCGATTCTTCGAGTTATCTTAATTCCCTTATTTTCTGTCGAAACGAGGTTGTAAGTCAATGTCGATCCGAGATCGACCGTCATCTTCCCTTTTTCTCTTTGTGTAGCTGGAGTCGGTTTTTCGAGGAAAGTTTTAATCTGATGTGATGCTTCTCTTAGATGTTCATCTTCTGGGTTGAATTTGAAGTCTTCGATAAAAAATTCCTTGATGTCAGACCAATTTATCATATGGCCACAAGCTTCTTTGATCTTGTACCATTTACTTGGTATTTCTTCTAACGTGCTTGGAAACATTCAGGGTCATACCCTTCCATCTATGTGTCCGATTTTGTGTCATTCCTTCTCACAATTGTGAATACGTTCAGTTGGGTCATACCCGATTTTAAAAGTGGGAATGTCAGCAGCTTTGGCTAGTTTACTTTCCCCAAAGAATTATATGAAACATGTTGGTACAGTTGTCCACGTTTCAAGTCTAGGGGAATGTGTTTCCCACCATCTTGCAACCTACGCTATGAAGGTTCCTACTAGTCTTTAAGTCCTTCCTTGATCATCAATAGATTTGGAAACCTCTTCGACATGTGTCGAAGGTGCATTCTATTGATTATAACGTAAAGGATTTCCTGTTATGTTGTCGATCGAAATGAGGGTGGGATTCTATCAATATTTCTTTTCATACACTATAGGTATTGCTTGGATTGAAAAACATGTCCTTGGATGTTTTTTGAGAATAACTTCAATGGACCAATAATATTTTGCATGTCCTTCGTATTTCTCTAATTTCCAGTTATACAAGGTTGAGTCTGAATTATGCCTGACCGACATAGGATATTCTCTCAAAATTTATCCTTGTGCGTTCGGTTCAACATAATCTTTTTTCTCGTTGACTATTTGGTAAAGGGACCGAGCTTCTTGATCTTCATCCCATGTTTCATTCCAAGGTTTTCCTTCTTTCAGGTCTAGAGGGATGATTATTTTTCTTTTGCTTCGTTTTAATTTGATTCTATATCTTTTGAGGGAGATAGTTGCTTTCATTTTTCAACCCCATGGACGACTGACAAGTGTTGTGTATGTTGGCATCCCCTCGACTAGGTCAATTACCTCAAAGTCGACTTGAGTCTGTATACCCATAATTTGAGTTTCTAAATTTCTAAGTATATCGATGGGCTCTATCAATCTTTGATATGCCAGCTTAAGGTAATTCAAAGTTGGTGCTAATGTAGGTCGACCCATTCTTATCCATGTTTCTCGAGGTAAGATATTGACTTGATATCCAAAATTGACAACTACTTGTTTTATTAGTATGTCATTGATTTCCATATCGCCTCGTGGGTCATAATATTTATGTTGATAAGAGAGCTTCCTAACATCCTTGAAAGGTCTTTTTCCTTCTTTATATTCTCTTAATATGTTGAGAAAATCTAGCAATCAACCGACTAACTGTTTTTCCTTTAACAACTATAAGAATTCTTGTATAGTATCATCATTTTGTCTTCCTTTGTTTTGTCGGTCTTGGTTAGAATTCTTGAAGAATCTAATGGCTTCCCTCATAATTTGTTTTTCTTTTTCCGGATTTAGGAAGAGGCTAGCCTTCCCTCTTAGTTGGTCTTGTGAAGGGGTATTGATAATATCTCTCCCAGGGCCAGATCTTGTGATGATATTTAAGTTTTTTGAATTGAGTACTTCTTCTTTTGATACTGCATGTAGAAGATTGACGTCTTTTCTAGTCATAATCTTGTCGAGTACTATTGGACAATCTTCAAGTGAATGATCGTCAATGCCACATATATTACAAAATTGCAATTCAATCCCATCTTTTATTGGACAGTCTAGGATAATATGGTCATCCTTACAGTAATCATAACAGTAGGGTTGACCCTAACCCCGACCATGGCCTCTGAATCGACCTTGGCCACCGCATCCTCATCCTCGACCATAGTAATCATTTCTTCGTCTGTAATAATTATTTTGGTTAGTACCTTCTGTATGATACACTGTTTGTACATTGGATCGATTTCGTGCATTTAAATAGCATTTTGATGTTCTGTGACTATGAGTTTCACATATATGACACCACTTAGTGTTCTTTAAATTGTGGCAATCATGTACAACATGGTTAGTTAATACTTAACATATATTACAATATGTTTGAGCTTGTACTTTGTGAGCATGCATTGTTACTGGCGGATGATCTGTGAGGATACAAGTATCCTTTGTATGTCCTTCTTCACAACACATAGTACACCATAATTCATTTATTATTATGGATATATTTTTAATGGTTTCTTGTAAATGCTCTATTTTTTCTTCTAGTCTTTTGGTCATCGAGGAGGTCGACGAGCCATAATTGTCTAACTCAATGCATCATGCTTTCTATAATGCATCATCATAGGTAGTTATTTCGTGCAACCATAATGGTGAAAAAATCTGTTGTAGAAGACCAACTACGTACCATTGTACTAATAAACTATGATCGATCGTGGTCGGTATTTGGCTCAAAATATCTTTGAATCTTTTTTCATATTCTCGGATCGACTCACCTGGTCTTTGTTTTATTTCTTTCATTTTTTGAGCAACCAAGTGTGTGACATCTTGAACTTTGAAGAATGTTAGAGAACTATTTTTTATTTCTAATTTTGAGCGAGTTTGATTTTCTGTGAAATTCAGAAACCATGTTAAAGCACAATGTCGAAGGGCAACACTAAATTGTGTCATCTGCTTATCTTTGTCTGTGATGTCCACAACATCTCAAAATTTCTCACACACAAACCAATGTCTTTTTGGGTCCTCATCTCCCTCATAGGTGGGGATGTGGTTAAATCCCATTTTTATTTTCTTAGGAGTAATCGCTTTTTGTGGTGTTTGGGTTACCACAATTTTCGACTGAGTTGTCGAGTCTTTAGTCAGTTTTACTTGTGTCGCCTCTTCTATTGGTCAGTCTTCTACGAGAAGGTATTCAAGAAATAAACACTTCTTTTTGACTATTGAAAGTATTTCTTCAGTCTAAGAAATTTGGTCTTTGTACTCAACTAAACGTTGCTCCAATGGTCATGTCAGTTCACAACTCTGATTTATTAAATTAACTTCTTCTCTTGATACTAGATTTGGCAAGGGGGACGAGTCGGTGAGATCCTTGATTTGGATGAGCATATTGTTAGTTTCATTTCTTCCTTTCTTAACGACGAGCGTGTCTCAAATGTTTCCAAGCTCGTCATTTCTATACCATAATATTGTATATTGGTCGTCGATATGAAGTCTTTGCTGGAGAAACTCTTTTATTCACGGGCTAGTTTCCGGAGCGGGGGAAGATCATATCGTTGGGCCTAAATCTTTGTAATCCATGCTTTCAGTTTGGTCTTCCAGTTCATAGGAATTCATTCTAGCTTCTATCAATTGTGCATCACTTCCTCTGTCGGGGATCATTGCAGTTGTTGTTATTTCCATCTCTACTCGATGTATTTCAGACTCAGACTGCTCACATGCTCTATCAAGCTGACCCTCCCCAATCATTTTTTTATTCGACTTCTGACTAATCCAGGGGTTACGAATCTCTTCTCTTTTATTTTTCCTTTTATCTCGTTCCAATCTCTAGATGTCAGTAGCTTGCTTATGTGCTTGTTTTCCTCTCGACAACATTTATACTTCAGTAATCGCAACTCCTGGTATTTTTTTCTTGTGGCATTTCACAACTTAGACTGACCCCCGATCGTCGACCCGAATTACTCAAAGTCGGTGGTGTTTTCCATGTTCACTTGCTTAGAAAGTAGTCCCAGTATTATCTTTTGTCCTTTCACTTTGCATCGAGAAATCCTTCCCACTCCTCGTCTCTTTTTTCAAAGTTGTTATTTAGTAGTGGTGTTCCTAGTTGCGGTTGGTATTCGACAATGTCATGGACTTCTTTTATAGTTTCCTTCTTGGGATTTCTCAGTGGCTTGAGAAATCCAATTTCATTATGGTATACTTTCCTCCTTGGATATTTTTTTTTTAATAAAAAATAATATTTTTTTCATAAAATAATAAATGTTTGTGCAGAGTTGCTTGGTTACTACAACTATTAAGGGAGGGAGTTCTATTTTTTTGGCCTATGTGTTTTCTTCTTTTGAAGTATGTGATGTCCATGTTCACTTTTGGTATTGTATTAATAGTTTCTTTGTAGTAAGAATTTATCCATTCTTTGTGTGGATTTAGATTAACAATTTTTGTTGTTAAGATAAAAAAAAGGTGGTGTTCAATTATTTCCTTTTTATGGTTAGTATGTATATGTGTATGGATATTCCTAATGAATTATAAGAATAGTGAAAATACGTAGAAAGGCCCAAAACACAAGATATATCTAAACAACATAAAAATATATAAGTCGGAGATAGTGTGGATAAGTCTTTTGGTTCCTATTAATCCTTTGGTTCTTTGAAAAATATAACATTTGGAATAACGGTTTCCTTAGCTGGCTTCAGAAACCCTGTGGTCAATACTTGGAATCTGGATGTATGTGTTTTCTTAAATCCTTGTATTAATAGGTGTTTTGTAGTAATATTTTAGCATGATTTTCATTGGATTTAGATTACCATTTTCACAATCAAATATATGGACTTGTGTTCTTAAATCCTTGTATTAATAGGTGTTTTGTAGTAATATTTTAGCATGATTTTCATTGGATTTAGATTACCATTTTCACAATCAAATATATGGACTTGTGTTCTTAAATCTAGATTACCATTTTCACAATCAAATATATGGACTTGTGTTCTTAAATCCTTGTATTAATAGGTGTTTTGTAGTAATATTTTAGCATGATTTTCATTGGATTTAGATTACCATTTTCACAATCAAATATATGGACTTGTGTTCTGGTTATAATTTTTGTTGTTATCTTGTCTATGCATAGTTTTTGGGGGGCTTATTTGGTGCTTTCATTTAAAATACTTATGTTTTGAATTTTCTCACTAGTTGGTCTGATTTCTTTGTTCTTTTAGTTAGGTACTTATCCACCTTTTCATGAAGATCTACATTTATTCACTTTTTTGTGAAGATTTAGATTTACATATTTTTAGAAAAGAAAAAGGACTTATTGTTCAAATGAAGTTGGTCATTAGCCTTCCAATTGTTGTTGAGTCTCTTTGTGGTATATTATTTATTGTGTTTCCTACAAGATACCATGGAGTAGGATATCCTACTACACATTGACTTGAAGCTATTCTTATCTATCCACTTGTTATTATTTTAGTTTGACATTACTATAGATTGAAGATATGCAACATCTAAGTAAAGTTCTATTGGATATATGTACTAGTTCCAACAATGTCTAGCTTTTTATATATGACTTTAGTGTGAATTTGTGTTCATATATTGAACCCAAGTGAATTTTTTTCTTAAATGTGTTTGAAGGTAAAAAGGCCCAAAAGAACTTGATATCCAACCTAGGCCCTAATTCTAAGTCTTCAAGACTTGGAGTAGGGTATCCTTTGAAGTCCCCTGAGACATGAGGTCCAAGTTGGGACCACGAGGTCATTCAAATTTGTTTGAGAGATTGTTGGTATCCATATTATAGCCCTAGAACACTCGTCTCAGAGTGCATGCTAGTATGTCATGAAGCCTTGATGGGTTCCCTCACCTGTTCATTTAATGTGATTTTGTATACTATTGACCACTTCATCGAACTTTTGTAATTTGAGGCACTCTGATTGATTTCTAAAGATCTTGTTGCCATAACATATCTAAAATCTATTTAGATATGGTAATTGGGTTACAAAGACGAATTCAACTATGCTTATCTTTCAAAGATATTAGATAGACAAGCATGCATGCGTAGTTCTTATTTCTTCTTTTCTTTTTGTAATATGTGTGCATGACTACACATGGAGACCTCATGATAACACTTGCAAGATTCAAGTATGGAGACCTCATGATCACACTAGGAAGATTCAAGTACTAAGAGAGTATCATAGATGGGTATGTCTCTTTGATATCTCAAACTGAAGAAAATTGTGCTTGCCAACATTTGCTTAAATATTAGAGCGAATCATAATAACAATGGTTTGGCCAAAGTCATAACCTTTCCAAATTTAAGGGAAGGAGGAATATACAAGTTTTCATTCAAGATAAGCATGTTCTATTTGTGCAATGCATGCATGGTATGAATATCAAACAATGGATTAACTCAAGTTTCTCTGTATTTATGAAGTCTATAAATAATCGGTTATCTTTTGAAAGCATGTTGTTTTTCAATATAATGAGAGGACTAATTGCTCAACATTTTCTCTCTATAATGAGAGGATCAAGCCCCTTTCTAGCTAAGAGATGTTGTAGCAAGGCTATACGAGAATTTTATTATCAAGTTTAGGAACATTGAGGGCTGGTTAGAAGAAATAAACTGTAAAATAGGAGTCAAGCAAGGTTGTCCCCTATCCCTTACCCTTTTTGACATCTATATTGATAAGTTAGAATGTTGTTTGAAGGATGCAAGTTGTGTTGGTTGGACTCTCGCTAGTATAGTCATCATCCTTCTTTATGCTGGTGATATTGTTCTTATGATGAAGAGTCCCTATGATATAGGTAAGCAACTAATAATCCTCAAGGAATTCTGGTCTAGCACGGGCATGAATGTGAGCACTGACAAAACAAAGGTTATGATAATTAAATACAAAAGGATCACCTATGATATTTTTGTGTATGACAACAATAGTTTGGAGGAAGTGCCTTCATACAAATTATAACACCCTGTTTCCCCCAATCTGTAAAAATAATTATGCTGGCCAAGAATTGTGGCCAACTCAAAGATGTGAATGTGTGATTTTGAATGGACCTTAGTATACAAGGTCAACGAATGTAAATTAACATTATATATATATATATATATATATATATATATATTGCAAGACTGTTGAGAGGGGGATGTGCTGAAAAAGAGACCACGATTGCTGAAGAAAGGTGGTTGAAGGCACCTGGAATGGTGGCGTTAACTTCCACCTACCCAAACCGTATTTGGTCTTCACTGGCCCGAAGAACCAAGAGCGGTTCGCTGGCCTCGAAATGAATTACTCGCCAAGATGGTAGGTGAAGAGGCTCCTCATGAGTTAATGAGGGATGGGGCTAAACCGCCCATCCATGGAGGCCACAGACCTGACCACTGTTGGGAAATGCATGCCACACGCAACCTCACTGGAAAAGAAAAGGCAGGTAAAAGGTGTGGAAGGGGGGACGTGAGGGGGATGGCAGGAGAAGAGATTGGAAGAACTCTGGAACAAAATACAGAGTGAGCGATAGCAGAGAAGAAGGAGAGTAACCTTCGTTCTCGATCGCTGAAGAACCGAGACAGAGAGTTTCAAGCATCGTGGTCTAGCTCGGGGGTGGCTAGTGGTAAATCCATTTGGAGTCGCTAAGCCTATGGTTGGGTGGAAACGAGCACCCCTCTCAACAGTCGCTTCACACCTGGTGCTTTTCTAATAAGTGTTTTATGTCTTGTATCTTGAAATTTATATGCTGACATGTATGCTCATAATATGTGCAATTATGAATGGTTTCAGTATAAGACTGTCTGCATGGTGTTTTGATCAGAAAGGATAGCTGCATGCTTTTGCTGGAAAGACCACATATGGATTATGTGTATATATATATTGAACTAATACGGATTTTTCAAGTCTGCTCTTGGGAGATTTGTTCCCGTGTTTGTCTTACCCGATGCCTTGGATAGATTTCCCCATGAAGGCACCCTTTCGAGACCACTCCCTTACCTTCTAGAAGACCTTCTGGTCTGGTCTTCAAACCTGGTGAAAATTGTCTGAGGACCCGAAGGAGAATGTTATAGTTTAAGTCTAAAAATCTTGCACGAGGGAGAATGGTCCTCGTAGACTCCAACATTTCGGCATTTCGGTACCCGAAATACCCAAGGGCGAGTTCACTTGCACTCGCAAGTCTCAAAATCCCGAAATGGCAGTGTGTGGATGAGTTGGGAACTTTCGGTGGTTAGGTACCCAGGATACCCTCCCTCTTTCTAAATGCACGAATGAGATCCTTTCGAAGGATCTTAGGCTGGTTACGACCGTAAAAATTGAATGAAGGAACACAGGCGATAATGCCTCGACCCCTTTTTAACCTTCACAAGTAACGAAGAAATCGGGACCGTCGATCCTAAGACCCATGGGAGTGCATGGACCGTCCAGCTGTAGAGTACACGTGGCGACCGGTAAGCGTTTCGGCGTTTCGGCACCCGGGGAACTAGAGGATAAGAACCCTTGTCCTCACAACTCGCAAAATCCTGACATACGAAACCCCGAAATGACAGGGCATGGACAAGTTAAGATGATTCAGTATTTCGACACCCGGGATACTTAGAGGTAGGTCCCTTGTACTCGCAAGTCCCAAAATCCCGATGGGTGAAATCCGGAAAGGACAACATGTGAACATGTTACGATATTTCGGCATTTAAGAAATCAAAATACTCAAAGGTGTATTCCCTTGTACTCGCAAGACCCGAAATCCCAATGGGTGAAATCCTGAAAGGTCAACACGCGGACATGGTACGATATTTCAGCATTTCGGAAATCAGAATACTCAAGGGTGTATTCCCTTGTACTCGCAAGACCCGAAATCCCGATGGGTGAAATCCCGAAAGGACAACACACGGACATGGTACGATATTTCGACATTTTAGAAATTAGAATACTCAAGGGTGTATTCCCTTGTACTTGCAAGACCTAAAATCACAATGGGTGAAATCTCGAAAGGACAACACGCGGACATGGTACGATATTTCAGCATTTCAGAAATCAGAATACTCAAGGGTGTATTCCCTTGTACTCGCAAGACTCGAAATCTCGATGGGTGAAATCGTGAAAGGACAACACACGGACATGGTACGATATTTCGACATTTCGAAAATCAGAATACTCAAGGGTGTATTCCCTTGTACTCGCAAGTCCCGAAACCACAACTTGCAAAGTCCCGATATGGCATAGTGTGACTTGGATCTACATTTTGGAATTTCAGTACCCGAGACCCCCAAAGGACAGTTTTGTTTCGTGTGTCTACTAGATGCCACTAGTACATATGACCAAATTTGCGACGATTGTTTGTTGATATTGCCACACTTATCCGTCGCAATTTCCACGAACGCCGAGATTTTTTTTCATCGTAATAATTTCATCGCTATATCCACGATCCAGGTGTGCGTGGAAACATCGACGAAATTAGCTAGCCACATGTCAGCACCTTCAATATTGGTTAACCTTCTTCATTGTCACAATTACGATGCAATTTCATCGCAATACCAACGAAGAAATGTGCCAAGTACGACAAAACTTTGTCACAATTGAGACGGAAAGTTATGCTAAGCCAATAACTTGCGACGCAGCTGCTGAATGTGCGATGAAATTTCGTCGCAACTTGCGACGAAATTTCATGGTAATATCGATGAGTGTTATTTCTCAAAACCATATTTATGACGGACTTGTTGTATATGCGACGAAACTTGGTGGAACAATGCGACGAAAATGCATCGCTATAGCAACGATTATGGTAAAAAAATTCCAATGAAAGTCCGTCGATATTGCGACGATTACTGTAGGTTTAAAAAAAAAAAATTACATGAAATATGGTGTTACCATATTACATTGTAATATGGCATTACTTTTACATTGTAATATTGTAATATTCTAATATATTGTAATATATATATATCCCCTAGAAATAATCAAGGCATTAACCAACCAAATATTGTAAGCATGTGTTATCATGAAGTTGGATTAGAAGTAAGGATACCAAGAATTGTAATGCATCAATATTAAATCTAATGAAAATTGAAGTTTCATTTGAAATGCAAGCAAATTTCTTATGATACACAATGGCTGAACCTTTGATACAATAAAGGAGTTGGATAACATAACACTTGAAACTTTTGTTTCCTTGAGATCTTGAGAGATGATGAGGCTATGAATTTTCATGTTGAAAGTTTGTAATGAAGATAGTGTCATGGAATCTTCGGGACCTTATGGTCCTTGCCACAAATCCATGGTTTGGAGAACACATGAAATTGTTCCAAGTTAGATGTTTTATGTTTGCAAGAAGTTAAAGTAGTTGGTTTAATTTTGTAAGTCACTCTTTGGCTAATATGGTCGATT
>SNQJ01S0006694.1:220598-232016 GCA_010110895.2 Picea sitchensis | reverse complement strand
ATAAAAGTTATGAAATTCACCTGTAACATTAAGAAAATTAAATATTGCAGTAATAACAGAAAACAAAATAATGAAATTTCTGAAATTTAGTTGTTGTAGTCATAAGTTTTTACTGTATTTAACATTTACCTGCTGAGGCACTGCGGGTGCTTTGTGTTAGAGATTATTTTTGTCTTGGGCGCAAAAGAACCCAGGTTTGCAGGTTGCACAGGAAGTACCCAAGCGCAGCATGCGAGAATCCTTTTTCAGTGACGAGTCAAGCGAGTGGGCGAAGTTTTGCTGACGGCGGCCGAGATCCACCTACAGGTTCAATCGACGGTCATCAGGCTTTTAGGGTTACCGGGTTGCCCGAGACTTAGCACAGGGACAACTCTCATATTTCAGGACAAAGTTGGGGCGTCCGATCCCATTGGGACAGTTGGATACCAGCTGGCATATCGGGGATCGGGGTTTCGAGAGTCAAGGAGGTGTCCGTTCGTTGCAGTTGAAATTTCCAATCGGCGAAAGGCCGAAAGCGCCTTTGGAGCCGAGCCCACGGTCCTAGTACTAAGTCACTTCAAGCGAGCCTATAAACGAGGGTGGCTCCCTTTTAAATATCGACTGCCCCCTCATCCATTCATCCTGAGGACGCGTGGTGCAAGATCTGGCTGCGTCGACATTTCGGCATTCGGGAGTTTGAGGGGTGAAGGTTTTATGTCTTTGAATATCGCGAAAACCTGAACCCTGATAGCGCCGAAAGCACAGAAAGTGGGGCCCGCGGTATCACGAAGCATTTTTAGCCATCCATCCAAAGGGGACACCTGGCGGCAAACTAAGCCATCTCGACGTTTCGCCTATCTCGATTCCAAGGCGCAAAAATAGCTCCGTTATATTCCGATGCATGAGATGCCGGGAGAGTCCCGGACCCGGGCCCACAACAACATCTGGTGAGTTCAAGACCGTCAGATCTCGGAGGGATACATGGCACCAAATTGAGCCGTCTCGGCGTTTCACTCATAGCAATTTCTAAATGCAGGGATTAGCTCCTTCCCATTCACGAACACCGAAAGCACTGTGGTCACAACCCGTGGTCATTTGGAGGAAGAAAAGAACTATGTAAAGAAGGCCAAGGCACCGATTTCACTTACAGAGGGGATCATCGTGATCTCCAAGCACTACCGGATCCGATCTCCTTACTGTTTCTCGCCTGGAGTAAATGACGGCAAGAGCAGGTGGTTGAGACCTCCTCTCATTCATTAAGTGAGGGAATGGAGGGTCTGGCAAGCCGTCTGCCCGAGGAGGTCCTGTGTATCGATTTTCTCAAAGAAACCATGCCGAAGTCCTCGACTCAACAGAGAAGTTTGCGCATGCTAGCCCAACACTTAATGGCTCAACTACTCTCCTTACAAGAGCCATGCGTAGTTAAGATGGCGCTTAAAGGAAGATATCAGTACGAGTTTGACTGAAGTGACACCAAGCCTTGGGTGACTGGGCACGCCTCTGAGAGGTGAATTTTCCTGGGTATATAGACTCAGTTTTTGTATTCTGAAAGCATTGATGGTAGAGTAGAGCTCCCTACTGTAAAGTTTTAACAGATATTCTAGTTTGCTGATTATGCATCTGTATATGAGATATCTTGTTTTATGACAGACAATTTTTTGTGCTCCATCTAATTTTTGTCTCATGCTAAGAGAGTTTGTGATTGACTGATTCGCGTGAATTATTGCAGTTATGTTATGATAAAAGATTTATTGTTGCATTATTGCATTCTCTGGCTTTGCATTTGAATGTAAGATGATATTGCATTTGGACGTCTTCTTCCTCAACCTATTAGAAATCCGATGTTAATAACAGACCTCTACTTTTCTCTTATATAAGTCTTCCACTTGTTCACCCTTTACTACAACTCATTGTCTGAAGTTTATATAATACCTCACTCACCTATGCACACCTGGCCTAGTTTTGGAGTTGGAATGATATTGTTTTGAGGTGGCTTCCATTCGGTCATCCCATCTATAAACTACCGTGACATAAAACTGATGGGCGTCAGACTCTGCTCTTGCTAGCAATCCAGGAGTGACTTCTTACGCTAACATTTTTGGCACCATTGCCAGGGACGAAGTTGAATATTTTCCCCGGGATTGAACGACAACGATCAACTGATTCTGAAGGTGCATCAGATATCAGAATTATCAAGATTTCTACTGTGCACCTGGCGACTCCATTGTGACGACTCCGCTGGGGAAAACCTGCTCTATTAATTGTGGCTTTCAGAGGCAGACACATGTGGTCTCATCCACAGCTGCCTCTAGCTACACCTGAAACTAATCTGGAAGCGGTTCTCAGGAAGGGAAAGGCCTCCAAAGAAGAAGAATCCATCACCGAACCAGGTAATCCACCGTATCCTTTTGTGGGAGCTCCTTTTTCTCCTCCTCAGTTTCCTGACAAGTCTGTTTCTGCAGTTTCCCGTTTCCTAAATTTTGGGAGTGTTCCTGTCGAGTTTTCCTCTCCTGATCTGGCACCGGAGGGACAAGACCTTGTCACTCCCCTCTCCCCTGAAGCTATACCCTGGCGTAGACCCAGAATCGTAGAAGATTTCCCTACGCCTAGTTTAACCACTCCTGTGCAAAGAGGATCACCTACTGACTTGAGCTCGTTATCCTTCTCCTTAAATCCCCTCTTGTTTCCCACTCCACTTCAAGACTCATTCTCAGTAACCCCTTAGCAAACTCCTTCTCCTCCAAATTCTCCTCCACCTAATATTCCTATGGCTGGTGCTAATCCCCCTCTGAATAGAATGGACGCCATAGTTGCTGCTAGGTATGCTCCCTTGATCTTACCTAATCCCATGAATCCTTTCCCTGCTGGATATTACTTGAAATATATGCCCAAGTTCACCAGGGAAGGGGACATAACTGCGGAAGAACACCTGGCCACTTTCTACAGTTATGCAGAAAACCCGAACATTGTAGATGAAGATGTCTGGATGAGGGTTTTTGTCCAGAGCCTGGATGGTGAGGTAAGGAAATGGTTTAGAGTATTAGCTCCCGGATCTATTGCTGAAATTGAAGCCCTGGATAATGCTTTCCTGAGGCAGTGGGGAGATAAGAAGGATTTCATGTATTATATGACTGAGTTTAGGTCTTTTAAGAAGATGGAAGGAGAGTCTGTCTCTAACTTCTCCAAAAGATTCAATAAAATGTACCACAAAATCCCCGCAGAGATTAAACCTTCAGAAGCCTCGGCTAAGATTACTTACTCCAACGCTTTTGATCCCGATTTCTGCCTACTGCTAAGAGAGAGAAGATCTACCATGTTGGCCCACATGCAAGATGCAGTCGTGGAGGTAGAATCTAACGTATTGGTGGTGAATCGACTCAGGAGTGCCAGTGATAGAAATATGTCCAAGAACAAGCCTGAAGCTTCCTCATCCAGTTCCTCTCCCCTTCCCCATTAGACAGATGAGACAGCTAGAGCACTAAAATTGCTTTTTGCCAGAATGGAAAGGTGGGAATTAGAAGGCAAGTCCATTTACAGAAATCCCCAAAATGCAGATACTAGGGGTTTCAGGAAGCCTAATAACAATGTGTCACAAGATTTTCCTAGAGAACAAAGGAGCAGGGATAGGGATGATCAGAGGATTCAAACCCCTCTCCAGAACAACCTAGATTCCCAGGAGGAAAGAGAGGATATAGACAAGCTTGGCCTTGAAATTCACTGTATTGAAGAGGCTCCTCCTTTTCCCCACTTGACACAGTCTGCATATGAAGAATCCCTGATGAGAATTCAAATCCATGAGTTGGGTAAAGGAGAAAGGGCCGGTCATACCCCTAACAGATACAATCTTAGGTCAAGAAGGAAAGAAGGAGACTTTGACAACGAAGACCAACCCCTCATAGCAGATAGGCCTACTAAGTCTGCGACAACCACTACTAAAGAAAAGAAAACTCAGAGTGCTTTGCCAGCAGCCAAGGAGCCTGTCACTGAGGTAAGGGAAGCTTCTAAGCCGATTTCCTCCAATTTTGAGCATGAAATTCAAAAGATCAGAATTCTTGTTCCCCTCTCAGAGCTAGTTAAAAATGAGGACTTCAAAAGGTCCCTTTCCAAGCTGCTACAATCTAATTCCCCCCAACCTCCCTCTGACTCAGTGAACCTTCAAGATGAGAAATTAGCTGTCATCCTGGGTCCCATGGTAGAAGACAGAGATGATTCATCCCCTCCCTTCTACACCTCCCTGAACATACATGATAAAGTGCTACATAACTGCCTCATGGACTCAGGGGCTTCTCATAACCTTATGCCCAAAATAGTAATGGAAGAGTTGGGACTGGAAGTGACAAAATCTTACCATGACTTGTATTCTTTCGATTCAAGGAGAGTGCAGTGTCTAGGAGTCATCAAAGACCTGGTGGTTTCATTGTTTCAGCTGCCCATGAAAAGTGTGGTCATGGATATTGTGGTAGCTGACGTCCCCCCCCAAATTTGGTATGGTGTTGTCCAGTTCTTGGATTAAAAGACTGGGAGGAATGTTACAGATGGATATCACATATGCCACTATTCTAGTCTTTGGGGGGGAACACAGGAGGTTGTACAGAGAAGCCCAGCTGACCTATATTGTCAGTGATGAAGCATACCCCACTAACCACCCCATCTTTGCACTTGACACCGATCTAGGGTCTAGTTTGTTGCAGATAACTGAAACTCCTGAGGTCCCTTTACGAATCAGAAAAATGCCCATTCTTAATCCAGAGATGCCCCCTCTAACCACCTATGTTTGGAAAATGTTCTTTGACGGAGCTTCCTCTGAAATGGGTGCAGGGGCTGGAGTGATTTTCATATTGCCCTGTCAAGAGACTATGTCCCTGTCATACAAGCTGGAATTTGAAACCACCAACAATGTGGTAGAGTATGAAGCTCTTGTTATGGGTATGAGAGCTGCAAAGGAAATGGGAATAAAGGAGATGGTTGTGTTCGGAGACGCGAAATTGATTATCCAGCAGGTCAGGAATGTTTATCGGGCCAAGCATCCTCAACTCAGGAGTTACAGAAACGAGGTATGGGACCTGATTGATAATTTTTTCTCATATTTCAATATTACTTTCGTCCCGAGGGAAGACAATACCTCGGCTGACTCCTTAGCGGTCTCGGCTAGTCTGTTCAAGGTCCCTTTGCCACCGAAGATCCATGGTGAGGTCGAAGTAAGATACAGGCCCTCTGTACCGGACAATGTCAAACATTGGAAGGTGTTCGAAGATGATCCGGAAATTGAAAGGTTTCTACAATCTGTGGACGAATTTTCTGCGTTGCACATTGACCAGGATCCTGACCTGGAAGATGACCCTCGTCCTGAGGAGTTTTTAAATAAAATCGCTAATCATCAGATCATTCAGCTGCCCAACAATCACATTCCGAGAGGACTTGTCCCTTTAGAAAGATTGTTCAATGGGAATGATGTGCCAGTAAAGGGCAGGGTCTCAAATGAAGATACCGAGACAACCGAATGCAACATTGGCACACAGGAGGAGCCCATGTTTGTCAAATTATCAAGTAGTTTGACYAGAGAACAGAAGGCCGAATATACTGAGTTGCTAAAAGAGTTTGCTGATGTGTTTGCATGGACATACGAAGACCTCAAGACCTATGACACATCTATCATTGAGCACAAGATCCCACTAAAGGAAGAGGATAAACCGTTTAGACAAAAGATGAGACAGATAAATCCCATGTTGCTACCTATCATGGAGAAAGAAGTGAAGAAATTGTTAGATGCCCAAATTATTGTCCCCTTGATATATTCTGAATGGGTGGCCAATTTGGTCCCAGTAAGGAAGAAAAGTGGAGAAATTAGACTCTGTGTTGATTTTAGGAACCTCAACAGAAGCTCAAAGAAAGACAATTACCCCCTACCTAAGATGGAACACATACTGCAGAGGGTAATTGGTGCATCCATGATATCCATGATCGATGGGTTTTCTGGCTATAACCTGATATCGGTCATGCCTAAGGACAGGGAGAAGACAACCTTCACCACTCCTTGGGGCACATTCATGTATGCCAAAATGCCATTTGGGCTAATGAATGCAGGTGCAACATTTCAGCGAGCCATGGATATAGCCTTCATCAGAGAAAAAGACCAGTTTGTAGTGATCTACCTAGACAACATCACGGTCTTCTCCAGGTCTGATAAGGAGAACTGCTGCCACTTAAGGAGAGTTTTCTCGAAGTGCCAGAGATTTGGTCTTTCCCTGAATCCCAAGAAGTCCCTGTTTGCTATGCAGGAAGGGAAGTTATTGGGACATATAGTATCGACAGAGGGAGTGAGAATTGATCCCAGCAGGGTGGAGGCAATTCAAGCCTTATCACTTCCCAGGTCTAAAAAAGAGGTTCAGGCCTTTTTGGGGAAAATTAATTTTCTAAGGAGGTTTGTCTCAAATTTTGCCGAGTTAGTGAAACACATCACGAACATGCTCAGGAAGGGAAACGAAGTGAAATGGACCGCTAATCCCAAGGCCTCTTTTGACCAAATAAAAAGGTCATTGACTGAGGCACCTGTGCTAATTAGTCCTGACTATTCCAAAGAGTTCCTAATTTTCTCCTTTGCTTCTTTTGACACAGTGGCAACGGTCTTGTTGCAGAAAAATGAGGAGGGGCGTGAGCAACCCATCGCCTTCTTCAGCAAGGCATTAAGAGATGCAGAGATCAGGTATGAGATCATGGAAAAGCAGGCCTATGCATTAGTGAAAGCCCTCAAAGATTTCAGGATCTACGTCCTGCGTTCGAAGGCGACAACATACGTTCCTTCGGCTTCTGTGAAGGACATTCTTGTATAGCCAGACATAGATGGGAGAAGAGGCAGATGGATAGCAAAAATCCTAGAATTTGACTTAGAGATAAATCCCACCAAGTTGGTCAAGGGGCAAGGTTTAGCCAAGCTACTGGCTTAATCCAATTGTGAAGCCTTGGGAGTTAGTTTCATCAACACTCGCTCGGTAACTTGGCAAGCTGAGTTGCCTAGCTAGCGCTCTCAAGATGGATTATCGCTGGAAGATTGTGCCTGGTATCGTGACATTCTATATTTTCTGCAGGAATTGAAGCCTCCGGATGGAATGGGTAAAAGCAAGGCAAGAGCTTTAAAGCTCAAGGCGGTCAGGTATTGTCTCATTGAGTAAGTCTTGTACTGGAGAGATCCTTTGGGGATGCTACTAAGATGTTTGAACCCACCAGAAGCCTAGAAAGTTATGTTGGATTTCCATGAAGGCCTTTGTGGGGGGCATCATTTCTGGAAGACCACAACTCATAAGATCCTCAGGGCTGGATATTACTGGCCTACTTTATTCGCTAATGTCTGCAGGGGAATCAGAGCTTGCATCAAATGTCAAAATTTCTCAGGAAAGCAGCAACTCAAATTGCTGCCATTGAAGCCTATAGTATCTCCAGCACCTTTTCAATAGTGGGGGTTGGACTTCATTGGAGAAATTCATCCTCCCTCAAGTGTTCAACACAGATGGATTCTGACAGCAACAGATTATTTCACCAAGTGGATAGAAGTTGTACCCACCAGAAGCGCACCACACAAAGTAATTATCAGCTTCCTGGAAGATATCATAGCCAGATTTGGCTGTCCCAGCAAGATCGTCACCGATAACGCTGCCTCTTTCAAGTCAGAGCCTCGAATTAAGTTCTGCGAACAGTTCCAGATCTCACTAATTCACTCCACCCCCTACTATCCCCAAGGCAACGGTTTAGCAAAGTCCTCCAACAAAAGCCTGATAAGGATCACTAAAAGACTATTGGAGGACAACAAAAGGGCCTGGGATTCGAAGTTGAAATTTTCCCTGTGGGCTGATCGAGTGACAACAAAGAAATCTCTAGGCACCTTGCCTTTTCAGCTAGTCTACGGAACAAAGGTGGTTTTTCCTACTCAGCTCGCCTTACATGTGGCGAAATTCTTTCAAGACTTTAAGGGAGAACCAGATCATATGGTCAGAAGGATTCATCAGATAGTAGAAGTGCAACAGATAAGAGAACAGGTGAGGACCACAGCTCATAGTCATCAGGAAAAGGTCAAACATGCTTTTGACAGGAAGGTCAGGAAGAAAGAATTCGAGATAGGGGATTTGGTATTTAAGTGGGATGCCCCCAGGCAGGACAAAGGAAAACACAACAAGTTTGACACCCTCTGGATCGGCCCCTTCAAAATCTCTGAGGTTTTCTCAAACAACACGTACGGGTTGCAAGATCTAGAGGGTGAAGAGGTTTTCAGCAGCCCAGTGAATGGGCATTTTCTGAAGCAATGTTTTATTTGAGCCTCACACGGCTCCCTTGTTTGTAAATATTATCCTTTAGTTTTTGGTTTATTTTCTTTTTTCATGTTTTCCAACTTAATAAGTGACTCCATAGCCCAATATCAAGGCACTGAAGCTGCAGAAGGAGTTCTTAGAGCATCGCAGGGACGACTTTATCCCCCATGGAGCCTAATCTTAGCGATTTTTTTTTCTTGGGCGCAAAATAACCCAGGTCTGCAGGTTGCATAGGAAGCGCCCAAGCGCAGCACGCAAGAATCCTTTTTCAGTGACGAGTCAAGCGAGCGGGCAAAGTTTTGCTAATGGTGGTCGAGATCCACCTACAGATTCAATCAACAGTCATCGAGATTTTAGGGTTATCGGGTTGCCCGAGACTTAGCACATGGACAACTCTCATATTTTAGGACAAAGCTGGGGTGTCCGATCCCATTGGGACAGTTGGATACCAGTTGGCATATCGGAGATTGAGGTTTTGAGAGTCAAGGAGGTGTCCGTTCATTGCAGTTAAAATTTTTGATCGACAAAAGGCCGAAAACGCCTTTGGAGCCGAGCCCACGGTCCTAGCACTAAGTCACTTCAAGAAAGCCTATAAACGAGGGTGGATCCCTTTTAAATATTGACTGCCCCCTCGTCCATTCATCCTGAGGACGTGTGGCGCAAGATCTGGCCACGTCGGCATTTCGACATTCGGGAGTTCGAGGGGTGAAGGTTTTATGTCTTTGAATATCGCAAAACCCCAAACCCCGATAGCGTCGAAAGCACAGAAAGTGGGGCCTCCGGTATCACGAAGCATTTTCAGCCGTCAATCCAAAGGGGACACCTGGCGGCAAACTGAGCCATCTCGACGTTTCGCCTATCGCGATTCCAAGGCGCAGAAACATCTCCGTTATATTCTGATGCATGAGATGTCAGGAGAGTCCCGGACCCGGGCCCACAACAACGTCGGGTGAGTTCAAGACCGTCAGATCTCGGAGGGACACGTGACACCATATTGAGCTGTCTCGGCGTTTCACTCATCGCGATTTCTAAATGCAGGGATTAGCTCCTTCCCATTCACGAACGCCAAAATCACCGTGGTCACAGCCCGTGGTCATTTGGAGGAAGAAAAGAACTGTGTAAAGAAGGCCAAGGCGTCGATTTTAGTTACAGAGGGAATCGTCACGATCTCCAGGCGCTACCGGATCCGATCTCCTTACTGTTTCTCGCCTGGAGTAAATGATGGCAAGAGCGGGTGGTTGAGACCTCCTCTCATTCATTAAGTGAGGGAATGGAGGGTCTGTCAAGCCGTATGCCCGAGGAGGTCCTGTGTATCGATTTTCTCAAAGAAACCATGCCGAAGTCCTCGACTCAACAGATAAGTCTGTGCACGCTAGCCCAACACTTCATGGCTCAGCTACTCTCCTTACAGGAGCCATGCGTAGTTAAGATGGCGCTTAAAGGAAGATATCAGTACGAGTATGACTAAAGTGACACCAAGCCTTGGGTGACTGGGCACGCCTCTGAGAGGTGAATTTTCCTGGGTATATAGACTCAGTTTTTGTATTCTGAAAGCATCGATGGTAGAGCAGAGCTCCCTACTGTAAAGTTTTAATAGATATTCTAGTTTGTTGGTTATGCATCTGTATATGAGATATCTTGTTTTATGACAGACAAATTTTCTTACTCCATCTAATTTTCGTCTCATGCTAAGAGAGTTCGTGATTGACTGATTCGCGTGAATTATTGCAGTTATGTTATGATAAAAGACTTATTGTTGCATTATTGCATTCTCTAGCTTTGCGTTTGAATGTAAGATGATATTGTGTTTGGACGTCTTCTTCCTCAGCCTATTAGAAACCCGATGTTAATAACAGACCTCTACTTTTCTCTTATATAAGTCTTCCACCTATTCACCCTTTACTACAGCTCACTGTCTGAAGTTTATATAAGACCTCACTCACCTATGCACGCCTGGCCTAGTTTTGGAGTTGGAATGATATTGTTTTGAGTTGGCTTCCATTCGGTCATCCCATCTATAAACTACCGTGACATAAAATTGATGGGCGTCGGGCTCTGCTCTTGCTAGCAATCCAGGAGTGACTTCTGACGCTAACACCTTGCCACGGTCACCCTGGAGAGATGTATCGGGTGATTTTCTACCACGGTCACCCTAGACAGATGTTGACACAATAAATCAATCAATAAAAGTTAGGAAATTCACTTGTAACATTAAGAAAATGAAATATTGTAGTAATAACAGAAAAAAAAATTAATGAAATTTATGAAATTTAGTTGTTGTAGTCATAATTTTTTACTGTATTTAAATTTTACCTACTAAGGCAAAGTGGGTGTCTTTCCATGGTCACCCTCTCCATCTATTCGATTTAAGTTGTAATCGATCAACAACTCTTCACCTGGAACTATTGTTTTTGTTTCACATACAAATATACGATTTCCTTCGCGTGCCTCAAATATGAAATTCGGTTTCTTAGTTGTTGCCACTCGTCGTGTACTATTTATAAAGCTCACAATGTTTCCAGTAGCTTTTGGCCTTCCATCAATATACATAGTTGCCCCTTTATTTTGATTGTTATCTAGTAGTTGTATATAATTTGCGGCAACTTCCTATCTCCGCATACTTTGCGTATATCAGACCAACATCAACCAGTGATTGTATTTGTATAATGGTCCGACATACTCCATCAATTCAGTTATAGTGCCATAGTTGACCTTTATTCCATCCATGGAAAATAACCCCAATCCATGTAGGGATGAAGGAGCAATGCGATACATCCTCCCACCGATGAAGAAATCTGTGTCCACTTCATGTAGCTCCTTAGGTGCCCATCGTTGCACTAGATGTTTATACCTCAAGGGAAACTCAATGTCACCTATTCTCTCATCATCATAATTACACGATCCTCCGTTGGCAATAAAAAATTGCATGCGGGTACGAAATATTTTCCTTACCTTTTCCAACCTAGTTGATCTAGAACCGATAGATCTAGTACAACACGTCTCACTTTCAACCTCTCTTACTATATCTTGATCATCACTTGAGGAAGATAGATCCGACAAATACCTATTTGGTGGTATCTACACTCGTTAAAACAAGAAGATAAGTTATCATGCCAATATACGTTTTTGGTACCAACAC
>SNQJ01S0006694.1:198384-214789 GCA_010110895.2 Picea sitchensis | reverse complement strand
ATGTGCTTGATGAACAATGTACTCAGCAAATTCCTAGACAAATTTGTGCTGGTTTTTATTGACGATATATTAATTTACTCCAAGAATGGAGAAGAACATGAGGAACACCTTAGGCTTGTGCTTCAAGTGCTAAGAGAACATCATCTCAATGCCAGACAAGCTAGGTGGATGGCCCTCCTCAGCGAGTTTGATTTCAAAATCAAACACATTAAAGGAAAAGAAAATAGGGTGGCCGATGCCCTTAGTAGAAGTATGAAAACAATTCACCTGGCCGTGGTGAGCTCCTGCAAGACATATGTCAAGGAAAGAGTCAGAAATGCACAAGAGATAGACACATTCTTCCAGACCGTGACCTCATACCTACAATAAGAACCCACAGGGATAAAGTATGAAGGCTACCAGATGACAGAAGAAGGTATACTCACTTACCGAAGCAGACTGTATATTCCAAATTGTGACAACTTGAAGAGGTTCATTATGGATGAACTACATAGAAGACCCTATACTGGTCATCTAGGATATCAGAAAATGATCACAGCCACCAGGAAAAAATTCTACTGGCTTGGATTGAAGAGAGACATAGCCAAGTACTTAGCCAAATGCATAGAGTGCCAATAGGTTAAAGCAGAACACCGACACCCAGCAGGATTATTACAACCTCTACCAATTCTGGAATGAAAATGGGAAACCATCTCCATGGATTTCATCACTAGGTTACCAACCTCGACCAAAAATAATGATGCCATCATGGTAGTGGTGGATAAATTGAGCAAGTTCGCTCACTCTATCCCCGTCAAGTCAACTTGCAAGGCAATAGACATCGCCAACGTATTCATGAAGGAGATATTCAGACTGCATGGTATGCCGAAAGAGATCGTGTCTGACAGAGACATGAAATTTACTTCCAACTTTTGGAAATCACTAATGGTTGGTTTAGAGACCAAGTTATTGTTTAGCACCGCCTATCACCCTCAAACCGACAGACAGATAGAAAGAGTGAACCAAATACTAGAAGACATGCTAATAATGCATGTAATGCATCAACCCAAGAAGTGGGAAGATTACCTGCCACTGGTGGAATTTTCCTACAACAACGGCTACCAAGAATCCTTAAAGATGAGCCCCTTCGAACTCCTATATGGTAGGTCATGAAACACTCCTGTCAGTTGGAGTAATCTCGTAAACATAATTCTTTTGGACCCGACATGTTGAAAGAAATGGAATAGTAAGTGACTCAAATAAAACAAAACCTGAAGGTCGCACAGAATCGACAGAAAAGTTACGCCGACCAAAAGAGAACTCCAAGAGAGTTCAAGACAAGAGACCATGTATATCTCAAAGTTAGGCCCATGAAGAGTTCCTTGAAAATGGGAGCTTGTGCCAAGTTGGCACCTCGGTACTGTGGACCCTTTGAGGTTCTAGATAGAGTGGGACTTGTAGCCTACAGGCTAACACTTCCTCCCACAATAAAAGCACATAATGTTTTCCATGTTTCATTATTGAAGAAATATATACATGATTATAATCATATAATTGACGGGTCTATGATCCAGCTAGAACCAGAGGGAGAATTCCTACTAGAACCTCAATGCATATTGCACAGAAAGGAAACCCCGCTCCGGAACCGAACCATTGCACAGGTCAAGGTGCAGTGGATACATTTTGGCCCATATGAGGCTACATGGGAAATGGAGGATGCCATGAAACAGGCATATCCAATTTTGTTTACCTCTATACATACATGTCATGATGATAGATAGAACATCGAGGACGATGTTTCTTTAAGGGGGAGGGAATTGTAACACCCTGTTTCCCCCAGTCTGTAAAAATAATTATGCTGGCCAAGAACTCTGGCCAACTCAAAAATGTGAATGTGTGATTTTGAATGGACCTTAGTATACAAGGTCAACGAATGTAAATTAACATTATATATATATATTGCAGGACTACTAAGAGGGGGATGTGCTGAAAAAGAGACCATGATGGCTGAAGAAAGGTGGTGGAAGGCACCTGGAATGGTGGCGTTAACTTCCACCAAACCAAACCGTATTTGGTCTTCACTAGCCCAGAGAACCAAGAGTGGCTTGCTGGCCCCGAAATGAATTGCTCGCCAAGATGGCTCCTCATGAGTTAATGAGGGATGGGGGTGAATCGCCCATCCGTGGAGGCCTCAGACCTGACCACCACTGGGAAATTCGTGCCACACGCAACCTCACCGGAAAAGAAAAGGCAGGTAAAAGGTGTGGAAGGGGGGACGCGAGGGGGATGGTAGGAGAAGAGATCAGAAGAACTCTGGAACAAAATACAGAGTGAGCGATAGCAGAAAAGAAGGAGAGTAACCTTTGTTCTCGATCGCTGAAGAACCGAGACAGAGAGTCTCAAGCATCGTGGTCTAGCTCAGGGGTGGCTAGTGGTAAATCCATTCGGAGTCGCTGAGCCTACGGTTGGGTGGAAATGAGCACCCCTCTCAACAGTCGCTTCACACCTGGTGTTTCTCTGATAAGTGTTTTATGTCTTGTATCTTGAAATTTATATGCTGACATGTATGCTCATAGTCTGTGAAATTATGAATGGTTTCAGTATAAGACTGTTTGCATGGTGTTTTGATCAGAAAGGATAGCTGCATGCTTTTGCTGGGAAGACCACGTATGGCTTATGTATATATATATATATATATATATATATTGGACTAATACAGATTTTTCAAGTCTATTCTCGGGAGATTTTTTCGCGTGTTTCTCTTACCCGATGCCTTGGATAGGTTTCCCCACAAAGGCACCCTTTCGAGACCACTCCCTTACCTTCTAGAAGACCTTCTAGTCTGGTCTTCAAACCTGGTGAAAATTGCCTGAGGACCTGAAGGAGGATGTTATAGTTTAAGTCTTAAAATCTTGCACGAGGGAGAATGGTCCTCGTAGACTCCAACATTTTGGCATTTCGGTACCCGGAATACCCAAGGGCAAGTCCACTTGCACTCGCAAGTCCCGAAATCCCAACTTGCGAAATCTCGAAATGACAACATGTGGATTAGTTGGGACCTTTCGGTGGTTAGGTACCTAGGATACCCTCCCTCTTGCTAAATGCACGAATGAGATCCTTTCGGAGGATCTGAGGTCGGTTACGACTGTAAAAATTGAATGAAGGAACGCAGGCAATAATGCCTCGACCCCTTTTTAACCTTCGTAAGTAACGAAGAAATCGAGACCGTCGATCCCAAGACCCATGGGAGTGCATGGACCGTCTAGCTATAGAGCACACGTGGCGACCGGTAAGCGTTTGGACATTTCGGCACCCAGGGAACTAGAGGATAAGAACCCTTTTTCTCACGACTCATGAAATCCCAACATACGAAACCCCGAAATGACAGGGCGTGGGTAAGTTAAGATGATTATGTATTTCGGCACCCGGGATACCTAGAGGCAGGTCCCTTGTACTCGCAAGTCCCGAAATCTCAATGGGTGAAATCCTAAAAGGACAACACACGGACATGTTACGATATTTCGGCATTTCAGAAATCAGAATACTCAAGGGTGTATTCCCTTATACTCACAAGACCCGAAATCCCGATGGGTGAAATCCTGAAATGTCAACACGCGGACATGGTACGATATTTCAGCATTTCGGAAATCAGAATACTCAAGGGTGTATTCCCTTGTACTCACAAGACCCAAAATCCCGATGGGTGAAATCCCGAAAGGACAACATGCATCCATGGTACGATATTTTGGCATTTAAAAAATCAGAATACTCAAGGGTGTATTCCCTTGTCCTCGCAAGACCAGAAATCCCGATGGGTGAAATCCCGAAAGGACAACACGCGGACATGGTACGATATTTCGGCATTTCGAAAATAGGAATACTCAAGGGTGTATTCCCTTGTACTCGCAAGACCCGAAATCCTGAAAGGACAACACACGGACATGGTACAATATTTCGGCATTTCAGAAATTGGAATACTCAAGGGTGTATTCCCTTGTACTCGCAAGTCTCGAAACCTCGACTTGTGAAGTCCTGATATGGCATAGTGTGACTTGGATCTACATTTTGGCATTTCGGTACCCAAGACCCCCAAAGGACAGTTTTGTTTTGTGTGTCTACTAGATGCAAAACCTCGAGATGGCCTAGTGCGCATAAAGCTGATACTTATGTGTTTTGGCTTTCGAAGTGCCGAAGGGCATGAACCCCTTGATGTTTTATAACGCAAAATCCTGAAAGGAGAAATCCTGAAATGAGCATAGAAATGAATACCGGTTTCGGAGTTTCGGCTCCTGAGAAACCTAAGTGCGAGACCTCCTGTCTGCGCATATCCCGAAATCCCAGCATACGAAACCCCGAAATAATAATAGCACGGATGAGGTAGGATGCTTCGGTATTTTGGCACCCAGGATATCTAACGATAATTTTTCTTGTGCTCACCAGTCTCGAGAACCCGGTTTGTGAATTCCCGAAATGGGCTTAGCGACATATATATATATATATATATATATATATATAGGATTCGGAGTTTCGATTCCTGGGAAAGCCAGGTGCGAGACCTCATGTCGTCGCATATCCCGAAAACCCAATGGAGGAAACCCCAAAACAGTGAAGCATGTTTAGAATTGGCATTTTCGGAGTTTAAGCTCCCAGGAGAACCACATGTGAAACCTCCTGTCATTGCATCCCCTGAAGTCCCGGTATGCGAATTCCCGAAGAGTAGAGTGCCTGGACTTAACCTGGGTCGCTGTAAATTGTGTTAAGCGGTTAGATCCATTTTGGATTTCGACCCTTCGAAAGACAGGAGAGAAAGGGGAATACATGCACCGCGATTTCCCGAATCGTGAAAGACGACGAGCACCTCCACGATAAGGCCTGTGGTCATAGCCGCCAATCATATGAGTGTGGTTAAGGGATATTAGAATCTGTATCAGGCCCTGTAGGAATTCGTGGAATTTTGTTCCTCGGTGAAAAGAAAGAAAGAAAGCCACAAATTTTTTATTCTCGTAGTGGGCATGTTACACAAATATCTTTAATCGATATTCACTACAAGCTCAATTGGAACTATAGCATTGAGGAAATGATAAATGGAGGGTGGAAATATTATTATGGGCTTGAAAGGATAAATCGACCGACCTTTAGCTTTGGGATAAAAAAAAATCATCTTTCACACTCTTGTCACCCTGATTATCTTATATGGATGTGAAGTTTGGGGTTGTAGTATCTTATCCGGAACGAACTGATTATAGAATGAATACCATAAACAAAGAGATAGGAAGAATAAAAAAAATATTCATTGAACAATATGTTCTATTAAATAATGAAATAGGGAGAAACTGTAAAACTATAGAACTGAAACTTACTCGAATGGTGGTAGTTATCTCTAAGAAGAGATGTGGTTGCTACATGCATCTGTCTTAGAAGAATGGATTACAATGAGGCTCCATAGGCCCTTTTCATATTACTCATGAAGGCCAAAACCCTAGACATCCAAAAACCTAACCCTAGAAGGTGAAACGCCAAAAGTCATGTGGGCCCTATGGGTAAGTTGGTGTAATTTGGTACCTCAATTTCCTAGGGTCATAACTTTTGCATACGTCGTCTGTTTTAGGTGCGTGATAGCCTGTTGGAAAGGTCTTTCAGAGAAATACATAGTCTGTCATCAGACTTTGAATCTGTCTATAGTCTGACTCTAACGAGCAAAAAAAAAACTATGTTTAGGTTCCCAAAACAGCCTTGAAGGTACATCAAGATGTGTTGACATTAAAACATACAAAATAGGCCAGTTGGATTAGGAGAGAGGCCACCCGTATCCACCTAGAGAATGTGGGAGGCTTTAGATAGACCCATAAGTGTAGAACTCACAAGTATAAAGTAGTACAGAAAGATGTGTTGAACGAAAACGGACACGAGGAGCTAGTTGGAATAGGTGGGTGGCCACCAATATCCATCTGGATCAATCCTGCCCTCTTAGGAAGAAATGGTMTCCATTGCGTTGATTTCCCCCATCAGGTGAGGGAAATTCTGTTGGATTTGGCCCTGGGTGAGCCACTTGCCTTGGTGTAGGAGTTTCCCTTCCTTGACAACCCGATAAAGCTGTATCTACTGTTGGCGAGTTCCCTTGACCTATGTGTCCACTAGCTTATCGGTGGATTCTTGTTCCATGTAGTCAGGGTTGAGCTCTATTGGTGTCAGCTATTCGACGATCTTAGAGGTGTCCAATAATGGTGGAAAATATGGCCGAAGGAGGTCCACATTGAATATTGGATGCAGACCAAGGAAGGGTGGGGTGTTGAGCTCAAAATCATTGCTACCCACAGCTTTGGTGATAGTGTAAGGCCCATAACGAAGTGGCCAAAGCTTCTGATGGGGCCCGGTGAGACATTCCTTCTACAAATGTAACCAGACTTTGTCGCCAAACTGAAAATCGTGTGATACCCTGTGTTTATCATGGCACTTCTTGTACTTAGCATTGGATTTCTGAAAAATCTCTTGGACCTGTTGGCGGATGTGCTAAATCCGCTCGATGAATATGGTGGATTTGTCGACCGCATACTGATCAGGGGAAGAGTTTGTCTGTGTGGTGGGAAGAGGAAGTGCAACATCAATGGGTCCCAAGGGTTGGAATCCCAGACCCACCTGAAATGGGATATGGCCAGTGAAACTGTGGAGAGTGTTATCATCATAAGTCACTCCTGGATTGCAGCAGGAGTAAGCCTGATACCCATCAGTTTATGTCATGATTTTTTTATAAAAAGGGTGATCGACTGGACGTAAACTCAGTACAATATCGTTTTAACTCAGAATCTTGGACTAAGGCTATGCATGAATGGGTAAGGTCTTAATTTAACTTTAGACAGTAAGTTGTAATAAGGGTGAGTAGGAGGAAGACTTCTGTGAGAAATTTCAGAGGTCTTTTGTGAGCATCAAGCTTCCAACATCTCGAAGAGGAAGAATTTAAACTCAATAACTCCTTGTGTTTAAATCACAAGAACGTTAAAGGAAATCATAACAGCGTTACCATAAAACATTTATATAACAGTTTCACAATA
The DNA here is from genome assembly GCA_010110895.2 of Picea sitchensis. Lineage (NCBI taxonomy): Eukaryota > Viridiplantae > Streptophyta > Pinopsida > Pinales > Pinaceae > Picea > Picea sitchensis. The sequence continues at coordinate 207,761 of SNQJ01S0006694.1, read as the reverse complement.
CTCCACCTGACTCAGTCAATCATAAACTCTTTCAAAAATAGATGGAAACCAGATAGAATAAGAAGTTGATTTTCATTAAACAAGAAATTTCACTTACAGATACATAACCAGGGAAAACCAATGCTTCATTAAAACTTTACAATAAGGAGCTCAGCTCTACCAACGATACCAACAAAAATGGCAAAAATGCCTATATATACTCAGACTGGCTTAGACTATCTGAGACACGCTCATGTCATGAGATCAATGCTTGACGTAGATGAGCTTCTCTGTCAGGATGCGCATGCAAACGTTGGGTAGACTTCCCATGTAGTCTTCTGATGGATGCAATCTTTGTTAGGAAGGACTGACAGTCTTCCCTTGTGCTTGTCTTTTCTCGGCCTTCTATTTATGGAAGGAGATGACGTTCAACCACCTTCAACTACCTCAATAATTGCTTCCTCAGGATCAGAGAGGCCCGAGTCAAACCTGCACCCGGGAGACGTGGTGTCCTCTGCATTCTACAACCTGGAGCTGAGTTGAATGCATACAAGGAGGGTCTGGCCTGCGAACGTGGACGAGATCCTGATGGGGAGGATGATGGCGCCAAAAATGTGAAGGTGAGATGAGTGGTGTTGAGGTGAAAACACCAGGTGGCGGAGAGATGGAGGCTGTGACACTAAACGATGGGGTGATGTGCCAGGAGAAGGTGGAAAGGAGGTCACAATGTGACAAGACAGGGAGTGAGGACACGACACAGGTGGAAGTGACGTGGATCTCAGGGGCACAGATGTCTGGAGATAAGAGGGATAGAGGGAAAGGGGACATGACACCTGGGAGAGAAAAGGACAGGTGTGCGGTGGTGAAAGGTGGGAAGGGAGCGTAGATGTGACAGGGGGGGGAGAGAGGTAAGGTGGAGAACACATGTCATCGGGAGGCGAGGGCAGTAAGTGGAGACGATAAGCGGTTTTATCTAGGAGGGGGGTTGGCACCATGAGAGGGTGCCATCATAGTAAAGGGCTCACATTCAAAATCGCCTCATTCCGGACCCCCCCCTCATTAAAGGCAGAATGGCAAGGCGAGTCCAGAATCAATCCTCAGATGTAGATCTGGGTGCTCCAATCCCTGTCGTTGAAACCTGCGTGCCCAATTCCGGACCCCCCCCCCCCTCGTTAAAGGAAAAATGACGAGGGGGGTCCGGAATTGGATCCTATCCGTAGATCTGTGCGCCTAGATCTTGGCCGCCCAGATCTGAGTGCATCTTAGCACAATGCGCCCGTGCGTTGTCCAGGATTAGATGGTTGAGATCTCTTTGATCAACGGTCCCGATTCTTTCGGGACTACGCGCATCGGGGATGCATGATGTATCTCTTCCTCGTTTTCTCGATGATCAATTTGCAAAACTACGGATTCATGCCATGTTTCCTTCAGATGTACGGTTTAGATGACTTTGACGACAAAAAGGCATTTTTTCCTTTCTTCAACCCACTTAACGTGACCTGACACTAGGACCGTGGGCTAGGATTTCGGGGCTCAACATTTCACATTTCGGGGTTTCCTAATGAAATGGAGGATAGAACACTTGTCTCTTGAAATCCCGATTCCCGAAACCGCGATGGTGCTTAATCACGCACCACATGTCCCTTGGATGGATGGATCAGATTACTTTGGCGCTTTTACTTTGAATATCCCAAAAGGCCCTTGTCCCCTTTCTTTAGGCTCCGCCTTTCCACTAAACCCTGGGTTATGTCCGTGGGCCAGGCTCCCAGGGCATCGCATTTCGCATTTCATGGTTTTGAAACCCAAGGGAGAATTGTGTCCTCCCAACTCGCGATCCCCGAAATGCCGACCTCTGAAATGCCGACTAGCTGCCACCTGTCCTCGCAGGATCGGATGACCCAGATCATTCTCGTGAATTTGGCCATAGGGGATGAGCCCAGGCACTTATCCTCGTACAACTGCGTGGCTCCGACTTACCCGATGATCGTTAATCCTGCCCCGGTGCTAGATCCCCTCCGTTGAAAAATGTGCTTAGCCCGCTCGCTTGATTTGAAGCCCGAAAGGAGATTTTTCTGAGATTCACACTTGGGCGCTTCAGGCTGTGACCTTTGAATAAAATGCTTTTGATAGGCTTTTAAGCCCCAATTTCTCTCATTTTACACCAAGGGCCTGAATTGGGAGAAAAAATCCCCCTTTACAATAAAATGTGCTAACAGAGAGCCCTGTTGTACCTGTTTTGGACATATGGGAGACTCTCGTCCCATGTACGGGGATTATTAGAATTGTACATACGCAGGATGTGCACAATCATCTGATTGATTACCTCGGTTTGCCCATCGGTTTGGGGGTGGAAAGAACTGGATTTTATGAGCTTGGTGTTTAAAAGAGGCCAGAGACTCGACCAAAAGGTGCTGAGGAACCTGTTGTCTCGGTCAGAGATGATGTTTTGTGGTATCCAAAAGTGAACCCAAACTCGTTCAAAGAAGAGATTGGAAGTATCGGTCGTTGTGACAGTCTTCTTATAGGCTATGAGGATGGCCATCTTCGAAAACCGATCAATGACCATAAACACACAGTCATTTCCGTGCTTGGTGGACAACAAACCAGACATGTAATCCATGGAGATGGACTCCCACGACTTCTCAGGGATATGAAAATGGGTGTATAAGCCTTGATTATTGATGGCCAACTTGGCAATGGCGTAGGCAGTGAAAGATCTGATATACTTGCTGACGTCCAGTCAATGTTTTGGCCAATAAAAATGTTTCTGAAGGACGACCACAATTTTCTCTACGCCAAAATGTCCTGCCACTTGACTGTAGCGGGCTTCCCAAATCATCTTTGCACGCTCGCTTGTAGGAACACATAGATGGCCCAGGTGGCATAAGAGTCCGTCCTAAATGTGAAAATCAGTGATAGTGGTGCCTGTACCCAAGAGATGATAGGTGGTGGCGAAGTCTGGATGTTGTTGGTAAAGTTGGGACCACTCCAATGTTTCATGTCCACAGGAATGGAGCACAGTGGTAAGTGTAGCCACATGAGGCTGACTGAGGTAGTCAACGACATGATTGGAGATACATGTCTTATGCTTGATGTTGAGATGGAACTATTGTAGGTAGGTGGACCAATTTTGATGACGGTCGTTCTACAGTTTCTCTTGTGTCTATATGAACTGCAGAGGCTTGTGATCAATGTGTATGATCATCTATGTCCCCAGAATGTAATGTTTCTATTGACGACAGGCTTGTATAATGGAATAAATTTCCTTGTCATAGGTGGGGTATTTACGGACAGTATCAGAGAGTGTCTCACTATGGTATGCCACTGGATGCCCATGCTGAGTGAGAACTGCACCCAGAGCATAGTCAGATACATTAGTCTCAATATCGAATGGTTGTTGCAGATCAGGCAAGGAGAGTAATGGAGCTGAGCACAAACGATGTTTCAGATCTTCGAATGCTCGTTGTTTCTCCTTCCCCCACACGAACTTGGCCCTACCACCTTCCTTGGTCACCTAGCTGAGGGCCTAGGCAATATGGGAGAATTCCAACACGAACCGTCGATAAAAATTAGTGAGTCCTAAGAAGCTCCGAAGCTCGATCAGTGTGGTTGGGGATGGCCAGTCATGGATGACTTGGATCTTAGCTAGATCAACATGTAACCCATGCTCATCAACAATGTAGCCCAGGTATTGGACCTTGTTCATGCCAAAAGAGCATTTTTCCAAGTTGGCATAAAGCTTGTACTGTCGTAGAGTGCTCAAAACCTGTTGAATATGCCGCATGTGATCCTCCCACGTTCTGTTGAAGATGAGGATGTCATCCAAATATACTACCACAAAGGCTTTGGTGAAAGGTCTCAATACATCGTCCATCAACCTCATGAAAGTGGTTGGTGCATTTGTTAATCCAAAGGGCATGACTAGCCATTCGTAGAGACCTTCCTTAGACTTGAAGGTTGTATTCCAGACATCTGTTGGTTCGATGGGAACCTGGTGGTAGCCAGACTTCAGATCAATATTGCTGAATAACTTTCCCCCTTGATTTGGTCAAGAAGGTCATCAATCTTGGGAATGGGATAGCGATTCTTGACTATGATTTTTTTTAAGGCTCTGTAATCAATGCAGAGTCACCAAGTCTCATCCTTCTTCTGCACTAGTATAGTCGGGCTTCCGCAAGGGGAGGATATGGGTGTGATGTGCCCCTTTTGAAGAATTTCTTGGATATGATGCCTAATTTCGTCATTCTCCATTAATGAGCATCAATGGATTGGTCCATTAGGTAGAGGTGCGTCGGGGGTCAGATCAATTGGATGCTTGACTTGGCAGTGTGTCGGTACCCCTGTAGGTGAGATGAAGATGTCTTTGTATTCTTCCACAATCCCGTCCACTTGCTTCTGCTGCAAAGAGAGGTGTTGTGTAGAGGCCACGGATGTGGCAAGGACCTTCTGCTTACTATGAGCACGGATCACAAAGTAGACAAACTTCTCGGTATGTGAAATGACCTTACTGCATTTCTTAGTAGAGATTAAAGAAATAACAGTAGGTGGTGCCACCTCTTTGATCCTGTACAATTGTCTATCCAAAGTAATAATAACATTGCAAGGTCTAGACTCATACACAACATGACGCTTCCACAAATATGGTTGTCCTAAAAGAACATCAAAAACTTCAAGGGGAGCAATATCACACAGTACCTCATCTTTGAAAGGCTTGATGTCGTAGGACAGACGACACTGTTGGCTGACACAAAGATATTTTCCTTGACGAAGCCAACCGATGGTGTAGGGTTGTGGGTGCAGTTTCGTTGGAAAGTTTAGCCGCTTGATGACCTTTGTTGAAATCAGTTCTTCTGACTACCATTGTCGACAATGAAGTGAGTAAGAGCCTCCTTGACCCACATCTGCGAGTGAAAGAGGTGTTCCCCTTCCCGTGGTTCTTCTGGTTCACTTGGCTGAACATTGGTGGTAGATACCATGGCACTGGGTTCAACATCGATAATTCATGTCCCTCCTTCAGGATTTGACTTGAATTAGAATCGGCCTCTGACTCAGAAGCCTTCAGCTAGGCCAGGAGGGACTACTTGGAGCGACAGTTTTTGGTGTTGTGCCAAGGAATTAAATGGTAATCACACCATTTTCCCATGTCCTTCTTTGTCTTCTCATTGCCCTTCTTGTGTGGCAGTTTGGACGGATTGTCCTGAGGTCAGCCATCACGACTTGGTCCCCTACTTTGTGGATTGGGGTTGCCTTTTCCATGCTTTGGCTGTGAGGGGTTTGCAGATCCAAACTCTTGTCGTTTTTGCTCGATCTTGGCAACGTATCTATAAGATGTGTCCAATGAGGCGATGTCCAAGAACTCCATTTATGTTTGAATGTATCTATGCAAAAAACCATGATATTTGAGCACCAGATGATGCTCAGAATCTTTGATACCCAATTTGGTGCGGAGGATATGGAAAATATTAATGAAGTCTGGTACTGTCTGGTCCCTTTCTTGACGTAGGGTGGTCCACCTGGTGTACTCATCTTCGTAGCTTCCAACCGGGTATTACTGTTCTTTAATGGTGCCCTGGAAGGAATCCCATGTGGGGGCCACCACAAAAATTGGAGATTCCTCCATGACCCTTTGCTCAGTGTAGGTATCCCACCAGTGTTTAACATGGGGAACGGCCTCGAGGAGTGCAAAAGTGATCTTTTCCCAATCAGAAAAATTGTGGACCGAAAAATATTCTTCGAGCAAATTTAACCATTTATCTACAACATCCGCATCTATCAATCCTTCAAATAATGGAATATCAAAATTTACCTGTACATTGAAGAGGGTTGCATGGACACCTGATGAAGATGCTTCTCTCGTGGGCAACCGTTGAAGGATCTACACGAAGTTGTCCATCATTTGTACCTTTGTTGCGGGATTCCTCGAGCAACATTTTAATAGGATCTCCTACTCCATCATCTTTATTTTCGTCTCCCATGGGTTGTTTTCGGGCTCAACGTGACCAATTTGGTATTGGCTTGATTGGTTCAAGTCCTAACTTCTTGTACCCAAACCTTGTCGGGGACATGCACAAAGAAAAATAAATGAAGAGCAGGCCACTCTGATACCACTGATCCAGATTTAGGAGTGGAATGAACTGATTATAGACTGAATACCATAAACAAAGAGATAGGAAGAATAAAAAAAATATTCAGTGAACAATATCTTCTATTAAATAATGAAATAGGCTGAAACTGTAAAACTGCAGAACTGAAACTTGCTCGAATGGTGGTAGCTATCTTTGAGAAGAGATATGGCTGCTACACGCATCCGTCTGAGCATAATGGATTACAATGAGGCTCCATAGGCCCTTTTCATATTACTCATGAATGTCAAAACCATAGACATCCAAAAACCTAACCCTAGAAGGTGAAACACCAAAAGTCATGTGGGCCCTATGGGTAAGTTGGTGTAATTTGGTACCTCAACTTCCTAGGGTCATAACTTTTGTATATGACCTCCATTTCAGGCGCGTGATAGCCCGTTGGAAAGGTATATAAGAGAACTACACATTTCGCCATCAGAATCAAACTTAATCTACAATTTGACTATGGTGAGACAAAAAAAACAATGTTTAGGGCCCCAAAACAACCCTGAAAGTACATCAAGATGTGCTGAGATGAAAACATACAAAATAGGCCAGTTGGATTAGGCGAGAGGCCACCCGTATCCACCTGGAGAATGTGGGAGGCTTTAGACAACCCCATAAGTGTAGAAATCACAATTATAAAGCAGTACAGAAAGATGTGAGGAACAAAAACGGACATGAAGAGCCAGTTGGAATAGGTGGGTGGCCACCAATATCCATCTAGATTAGTATCTCTAGAGAGTCTTGGAGAAAGATAAAATATATCCAAAAGAATTGTATAACTTATAATCTCAAAATCAAGGGGAATACACCCTATCCTATCCTCCTCATAGGAACAAGTCTTTCCCCCATTGAGAGCATTGCTATGATTAGATACATAACTTACAAGAAAAAGATAAACAAAATGGATGACAAGAGGCTTCCCAAAATTGCTTCAAACTCTAGCCAAAACCACCAACGACTCAAGTGGGGATGACATAAAGATAACAAATTTTGGCTATATCATTGGGGAATACAAGAAGTCATCATGCAAAATATCGATAATATTACATATATTATCACTTCTAAATTTAAGGAGAATATGTAGTGTGATAAAGAATTAGAGGATAAAAAGAAACTAATATACTACAAAGAGGTGGTCAACCCTAATTTAGAAGATCAAAAGTGCCTCTCAGTTTTGAGAAATGCAAAGAAGAAAATCAACAATTCTAAAATAAGAACAAACTCTCATGAGCTACACAGTGAAACTGGGCATTGGAAAATTCTCAAAACCCTGTGTGATGTCATCTTTGTGACACTAAGAGGGTTGAAGATGAAAAATAATTTCTCTTAGATTGCCATGCCTATACCCAAATTAGATCCTAATTAAAAATATTTGTCATAATACAGATCTTCCTAACCTCCTAAATCATCAAAACTATGGTGATCTTGGTGTAATTTTTAAACCTGTGAAGTAAAGCAATGCATACAGATTCTTAAGCAAGACATAAATTAATCAATGGCTCATACACATAGTACACAAAAATTTACCCTGGAAACCCTTAACCGGGAGAAAACCAGCCTTCCTTGGTGCTGCACCTTTCAACTCTTCATTGTATTTCACCATTCACCATGCAATATATACAATATTTTTGGTATTTCGTAGCTACCAATACCCTAGGTATTTCGTAGTCCTGTCTGCGTTGGGATTGTAAGACACAGTTGTCGAATCTAACGCGCCCACACACACACATGCAAATAATATAACACATACCCAATTCTTGGAACACTTCTCTCAATGTTTTTTGAACATATAAATACAATTTTAAAAAAATCAAAGTAATCTCTTATCTTCTTAAGGTCTGATAAATTAATTGGCCTCAATAAAAGTTAATCATCATCATATTATATCATCATGCTCAAATAACTCCATTTCAATGAATTAAAATCATTATAATATCCATCAAAATTTGGCATTATGATTTTTTATCAAAAATTGGCATTATGACTTTTGATGATTTTTATTACATCAAATTTAAGTGTAAAATAGTGTACTATTTTTCCATTTTCAATGTTTAATATAGGCAAAATATAACAAAATGTTTAATTTTGATATAGATTTGAGATAAAATATATTATATAACAAAAAGTTACATAGTGATAATGTCCTGTAATTTTTAACTTGAGTATTAAATGCAAGAGAGGGAATTAAAATGTTATTAAAATTTGGAAAAATAATTATTACTAGAGCTTCATTATTCAATATGACGCATTTATTAGTACCCTTTGAACGAGATATAACGAAGGGCAAAAAGTTACCTTTCTAATTGAAGTTGAAGTTGTATTTCGAAAAGAACTATTAATACTATAATTCAATAAAAATAATTTTTTATCTTTTTATCTACATAAATTAAAAGATTAAAAAAAACATTTCCATTTCATATATACAGTTAAAAACTTTAATTTTCACATCATATACGAATATATTTCTTTGTATGGAATTGTTGATCATATATATATATATATATAATTAAAAACTATAAATATTTTTCACATCATATTGGAATATATTTCTTTGTATTGAATTCGGATTATAATATACACTAAAATTTATAAACTGACTGATTACAATGGAGGAGGTTAAATTGGGAGCAATTTTTTTTCTACAGATTAAAAAAAGGGGTCTGAATCCAGTGAAATTTTCAGGGGTAGTTTGAGTTTTGCATGGATCAAAGTTCCATGCTTTTGAAAACCTTGCCCATGAGTTTTGGCTCATTTTAAACCAACCCAGATGCTCAGAGAATCAATCAAAAACCAACGATTTGACTAGTAAAGTCTATAGAGGTATACATACTCTACCCCTCTTGTGACCTCTTAAGAAGAAACACGTGTTCTTAACCATTAGACACACTCAAACTGTATTTAACCATTAAACACACTCTTTAACCATTAAACCCACTCAGATTGTATTTCAACATTATTTTCAGCATCGCGTTCAGCAGAACGATCGATCAAATGGGAAGACTTGAGTACTCTCTCTGTCTCTGCTCACCATCCTCGTAAGCGAACGAAGGCGAGTAGCGGGAGGTCTCGAAGACCTCTGCGAACCATTTGCTGAACCAGGCTGATGGCCTTCGCCGGGAGACGAGAAGCTCTTGCTGCAAATTCAGATTGTCTTGGAAGCCTGAAGTAATTGGTCCTGGGATTGTAACAGAAACCTGCTCTGTTCTAGCGGATTCCAAAACTGGCTGTTCCGGCTGGGCACCGGTTCTGCAAATGGGACAAGTGGAATGC
>SNQJ01S0006694.1:112788-128796 GCA_010110895.2 Picea sitchensis | reverse complement strand
GTATCATGCTTAATGGAAACACTAGTCCTTAGCTTTATCTCTATAAGTATTATGCATGTTCTATCACCTTATCTGCATATTCAGCTTTACTCATCCATTGGTTTAGCTCGATCAAGCTCTTGAATCATTACGGAATCATCGTGGTTAGGATAAAGCAAACACCTTTATATTAGTGATACTGGTTAAATAGGGAAACATAAATGAATACGTCATTACACTTGACTTATGTTTATCACGTATATGCTTATGAATCACTCATGAAGCTACTAGTAAATCAAAGATATGATATTGTTCTTCCCTAATCAATGAGTGTTTATGTATCACTAATGATGTAAGTTACAACAAGTAAGAAATACCCATTGTTTGTACTACTCTAATCCCACTACCAGTAATACTCATAACCATTGCCTTGTAGTGATATAGTATACGTATTCACTCATATACCTATGTATTACTAGGACCATTACAGCTCTTTACCTATTCAATGATCATGCTTATAGTGGTAATGACACTGTACTCAATACTAGCATGTAATAATGTACAGGTTATATAGGTAATCAGCTTTCATTACACTTTTTGTTCAAGTTTACAGTGAAGATAATAGCATAGGTAAATAGTGGTGATTTTCTTTCTATCAACGGTAATCAGAGCTATTACACTTAGATCCTTTGTATAAACTATAAGGAAGTAATGGTAATCAAACTAATGACGTATGCTGTGTTATATCAGTGCAATGGTTACAGCTTATTAGTAGGATACTATGATGTCCGTATTGAACAAGCTTGGTTTCCATGTTATTCACATATCTGTAATATAGCATATGCCATAAGTACGAGTTACATATCAGTGAATGCTCAGCTAAGATTACTGCTCATATGTAATGGGTTACTACTAGTCTTACTACCATTGATATCATAACAACTATAGTGGTAGAAACATGATAAAGGAGATAGCTTAGAGAACAAGCATGATTACTATATACGTATTAAACCTTATCTACTAGAATGAATACCATTGATTATGTAAGTACTGGAACCTTATTAGTGCTAGTAATGTAAATACGATGAGCTTATGGATTAACCGTATACTAGTATTCATATTAGCTATGTTCAATCTCGATATCTTCTAGTTCAGTGTAAGTGAAGTAAGCAGTACCATAGTTATTGAATAGGTTGCATGTTATATCAGTTATAGATATGATAGAAGAGTACTATCCCAGTCTTATCATTCATATTCATACAGATTATAAGCTTTAAGAACAGTGAAAACGGGTTGATTCATATGGAAATCATAGTGATTGAGTACTTGTAGCTCCAAGTTATCTTACAGGTTGTGATAGAACATATATGGGATTACATATATCCTTATATAAGCTATATCACATCAAATACTACTAGTAATAAGCAGATCTGTAATACTATGTGTAATAAGATAGAGGTATTACCATTGATCCATAATATCAGCTTAGTTCGGTATCATAGAAGCTGTAAGCTGGAGTAATATAAATAATTACACACATGTTGTATACTAACTAACCAAGCAGTAAACCGTGATAAAGCAATTCCATTGATTAGGCTCTATATGTGTTCTATTTGTAACATATCACTAATCCTATGATATCTGTGTTGATTATGGAAGATACATGGTACACTCCACGACTAGTTGATAGAGTAATGACCATACTACTAAGTTAGTTGTTGTATCTAGTATACACCCAAATTGAGTAAGCTCCGGTTATAGATTGTAGGACGACCTATGGAACTAAAGGCAATCGTATGACAGGATACTCGTCAATCGTAGGGCTTTGTTATCGGGTATACATGTTCTTCGACTGTACCTTTTTTAGTTGCTGCTTTCTTAGATGCTGCACGAAGTGATGGTGGAGAAGTTGTTGGTTCAACGGATTAATAAACTAGGTAAACCGTCGTCCCTTTGTTACCTTAGCTACTGGTGTATTTGTGGGATCGACTGAATATAGACCTGGAACAACGGGCTATGACTCTCGATCTCAATCAATGGGTTATGGCTCTGGAAATGCTGCGGATGGCTAGAGATCTCAATCTGCGGGACATGCTACTAGCACTCAATCTGTTGTTGGGCCCGCAACATACCTTGTCTCTCGTGAGATTTAGGTGCATAGTCAGTTTCATATCCAATTCCAAATCCAAACCCATAGCCTGAGAGATACCACCTCGCTCAGTTTAAGTTCCCACAGCCCATGGGTGTAGAGGCCTAAGCCGTTGCTCGGGGTTGCAAGTGCATAGGCGGGGGCAGTAGTTTCACCCGTTTACCCAAGAAATAGGGGATTAATTTAGACCCATATCTTGGAGATCGAGAGCCTGAGTACCCACGGGTTGAGTTCAAGATCGAGAGCTTGTGCCCATTCATTATCCAATTTGAAAGCCACTACCTCGCCCGGATCCAGATCCATGACCATATGCAAATATAGGTGGTGCAAAGCCACCAATTGAAGATACCGGTCCATCTCCAGTCGCATTTGACTGGCATTTGACTCAACACCAGTTATAGATACAGATCTAACGCCAGTTGATAGGAAGGACTATGCATCCCTAAGTAAGTCTGAGGCAAAAATCCCCTCCTATTATTGCCGAAACATATTACTTCGACAATTTTCCCTTCCTATTATTGCCGAAACAAATTACCTCCGTAATATATTCCTACTATTGTTACCGAAAGAGACATCCTTCGACGATTTTCGCCTAATATTTTCCCTGAAACAACTTCCTTTGGTGTTTTTCCCTTCGTATTCTTGCCGAAACAACATCCTTCAGTGATTTTCCCCTCCTATTCTTGCCAAAACAACTTCCCTTGGCACGAATCCCCTCATATTCTTGCCGAAACAACAGTTGTTAAAGTTATTGGGAATATAGCAAAGTAACGTAAAAAGAGATCCCTCTCCCGTTGGTTGAGCGATCTTGCGATTCCTGCCCTACTAAAACAAAGTCTTCCCTACTAAAACAGACTCTCCACAACTAAAATGGACTTTCTCCATATCGAACTGTTAGCCGAAAAGACTCACATCACTTTCGTATTTCCTAGACTTGCCTTAGCAAGGACATTCTGATGTTCCATAGACAGCTTGAAAGCGGACCACTAAAAGGAGGCCATCGTACTTTCTCATCACTCTTTCGTTTGTATTTCCTAGTCTTTCCTTAGCAAGATGGATAACCCCACAAGATACATTTATGTCTCCTCGGCATTAGCGTATTGACCTATCTTGGGGTCTTCGCCCTTTAGGATTTCTTTCCGATAGGCCACTAGAGTCTATTCTGCCTTATGAGTACCATTGGAATGCCGAACTGGATCATTAGTCGGTCATTCATTCAAGTAGATGAAAGAACGGAACATTGCTACTATCCCATTCGCACCCGTTTAGGAAAACACATGTCCTCAAGGATTAGGATCCTTTCACGGGGTGGAAATAAGGGATATGCTCTTTTGATATACCAAGTTAGTCAGCTAAACTGTCGAACAACCACTTCGACTGCCCTATATCACCTTTTTCCACTATGGTTCTCTACCAAATATAGAGAGTTAGCGAATAATTCATAGACATAAAGAATGTCATTACATAAAAAGAATAATGATTAGATTTATAGATGTGGACTATACCCTCTAAATGTTGAAACACTCCGTTTAGTCAAACTGAAGACTTCCGAACCAAACCATCTTGCCTGCTTCAAAGGACCGTTTCACGACCCTCGAATTCTTCCCCTCTCCCTCACCCATATGATGAGTGAGCGTTAACACCCTTTGTTTTTGATCGAGCGACTACGTAGCTCGCCCTCTTTTGTCGGGCGAGCGACTTTGTTTCTCTCCGTACCTCAAAGAGTTAGCTAAGGTAAGGAGGACCTGACCTCCCTTCACTACGGGGGATAACCGCTACGGGAAAGGTACTCATATTTATTCCCATCAATCGATCAATCACTCAGGACTTTTAGTGGGGCAATCATTACACCATTCGTGCAAGTCACTACCAAACTTAGGAAAGAAGCCCGAAATAGGCCTCTTTCATTACTCTTATAGACGTAATTATGCACAAGAAGAATGGAGAAAGGAATTGATCGAATTGACCTTACTATGCTGCTATTATATATGTAATTATGCATTCATGAATTCTCTATTACATTAATCAGAGTTCTAAATACTGCAAGAAAGAAAGCCATGAATAATGATAGGAAAGTCGGGCTAGGAGAAAACAACGGCTCAGAAAACAACGGCTCAAAGAAGGGACAATCAGAGAAGGGCCACTCAAAGGAGAAAATCCAATAAGATATAAGACGATCAAAGAACATCTTTCTATAGATCATTTCCTTCCCTGGTGTCGGGGGCCAGGGGGCAGTAACTTCTCCGCACTGTGCGGGCAATAATCTCTTCCTTTACCAAAGTATACGTATATTTTAGCCCAACTACTGAATGAAGTAGTTTGTTGGGTCAATAGTTCGGGAAAGTCTATTAAGTAAGTGACTCATTTGGTGGAGTGGCTTTGATCAATCCAAATACTCAGGCAAGGAGGGTTCGGGCTTCACAAAACAACATCTCCAACTCTTATGCCATTGGATTGCCTATTGCCTTCCGAGAGTCGTCGTTTTATAGTGGTTGAAATTGGTTATGTATATACTCTGCTTCTATCCTTATATTCTACCACTCATCATTTTAAGGAAGAATGGCTTGCCCGACAAAGGTTATTTATTGCTCACCCATAAAGGTGAGGAGGGCAAGCAGGTTCAAATTAGTTATGAATCTTCTCCTCTTCTAATAGGTAGGAGAGCCCGATGAGTCTTGTCTCTTCCTCTCTTATTACTACATTGAAAGAAGAGAAGCAGACCCTTTACCCCTATGTCAAGTATCTTTGTGTAAGGGTTGTCCTCACTTCCTTGTTAAGCGAAGAGAACAGATGGCTAGCTCTGATAGAATGATTTTCCCTTACCGCAGGGCTTCCAGTCATGCATGAAACCAGCCAGACAAAGCCAGCTGGACAATTCCAGACAAGCCAGACAAGATCAGGAAAAGCCGGAAGAGACACAAAGCCAGACAAGACAGCCAATGACTACCTCACCTAGCCAGTTTGAAAACCCTTTTGAATTATCAAGACCAACTATTGGTTTAAAGGACGTCAATGGCCATTTTTCTTCGATTTAACTTCACTTTCTGTCAATGTTTGAATCTAACCCTTATGGGGCATATTCACTGGATTTTCTTGTTAGGGAAACCCACCTTGCTATCTTTTTGGTCGAGCGAGCGGTTCGTCCCCGGATGGGGTGGTTGTGTTACTTGGATGGCGGGAAGGGAAATGTCGGGCAATATTTTTACTCATATAAAATATACCTATTCGAGGCTCGCGTGAATTAAGAGATGCTTCTTTTGATTTCTTGATTGAGGTACGAAGTGGATTTTCTGGATTGAGGTACGAAGTGGCTTTTGGTAAGGTCCTTCCTGACTTAAAGATCTTACTGGGCTGGCTAAAAATAGAGAAGGTAAGGTCAAGTCGATGAGGGAGAACTCCCGAACGAGCGAATCCCACATGACGATCAACCCAACAAGAAGAAAATGAACCATAAGAATCATCAGAATCAGACCTCCACACAAAGAATGAACAATACACACCCAACCCCTCGGATGGATGCTCGGATCAAGTATAATTAAAGGAAGCAAGCCCACAACCCACAGGTGCAGGGGCCTAAGCCGTTGCTAGAGGTTGTAAGTGCATAGGCGAGGGCAGTAGTTTCACCCGTTTACCCAAGCAATAGGGGATTAATTTAGACCCATATCTTGGAGATCGAGAACCTGAGTACTCGCGGGTTGAGTTCAAGATCTTGAGCTTGCGCCCATTCGTTATCCATTTCGAAAGCCACTACCTCGCCCGGATCCAGATCCATGACCATATGCATATACAGGTGGTGCAAAACCACCAATTGAAGATCTTGATCTATCTCCAGTCGCATTTGACCGACTTTTGACTCAACACCAATTATAGACCCAGATCTAACGCTAGTTGATAGGAAGGAATGTGCATCCCTAAGTAAGTCCGAGGCAAAAATCCGCTCCTATTATTGCCGAAACATATTGCTTCGGCGATTTTCCCTTCCTATTATTGCCAAAACAAATTACTTCGGTAATATTTTCCTACTATTATTACCAAAAGAGACTTCCTTCGATGATTTTCCCCTACTATTTGCCTCAAAACAGCTTCCTTCGGTGTTTTTCCCTTCGTATTCTTGTCGAAAAACATACTTCGGTGATTTTTCCCTCCTATTTTTGTCGAAACATCTTCCCTCGGCACAAATCCCCTCCTATTCTTGCCGAAACAACAACTGTTAAAGTTATCGGGAATATAGCATAGTAACGTCAAAAAGAGATCCCTCTCCTGTTGGCCGAGCGATCCCTCCCCTACTAAAACAAACTCTCCCCAGCTAAAATGGACTTTCTCCATATCGAAATGTTAACTGAAAAGACTCATCACTTTCGTATTTCCCAGACTTGCCTTAGCAACGACATTCTGAAGTTCTATAGACAGCGTGAAAGTGGACCACTAAAAGGAGGCCATAGTACTTTCTCATTACTCTTTCGTTTGTATTTCCCAGGCTTGCCTTAGCAAGATGGATAACCCCACATGATACATTTATGTCTCCTCGGCGTTAGCGTCTTTACCTATCTCGGGGTCTTCGCCCTTTAGGATTTCTTTTCGATAGGCCACTATAGTCTATTCCACCTTGGGAGTACCACTGGAGTGCCGAACTGGATCATTAGCCAGTCATTCATTCAAGTAGATGAAAGAACGGAACATCGCTACTATCCCATTCGCACCCGTTTAGGAAAGAACATGTCTTCAAGGATTAAGATCCTTTCATGAGGTGGAAATAAGGGATATACTCTTTTGATATACCAAGCTAGTCAGCGAAACTGTCGAACAACCACTTCGACTTCCTTATATCACCTTTTGCCACTATGGTTCTCTACCAAATATAGAGAGTTTAGTGAATAATTCATAGACATAAAGAGTCATTACATAAAAAGAATAATGATTACACTTATAGATGAGGACTATACCCTCTAAATCTTGAAACACTCTGTTCAGTCAAACTGAATACTTCTGAACCAAACCATCTTGCCTGCTTCAAATGACCGTTTCAAGGCCCTCTATTTCTTCCCCTCTCCCTCACCCATATGATGAGTAAGCGTTAACACCCTTTGGTTTTGATCGAGCGACTACGTACCTCACCCTCCTTTGTCGAGCGAGTGACTTTGTTTCTCTTTGTACCTCAAAGAGTTAGATCATGTAAGGAGAACCTGGCCTCCCTTCGCTACAAGGGATAATTGCTACGGGAAGGGTACTCATATTTATTGATCCAGAATCGGATCAAGGAAGCCTGACAGGGCTCAAAAAGGCTCAAAAATGAAAGTGCTCAGAATTCAACGAAACCAACGTCATTGTGTTCATCTCGTTCTCCTGATTCCGGCCATATATTTACTTTGTGAAACGGGCTTTGTATGTGAAAGATATCACATTCTGATCGAAAACCCAAACATGCAAAAAAAAGGGGTTTGACTGTACAGTCCATACAGCTGACGTGGCAGCATCTAAAGATGACACGTGGCAGATGACGTGGCACTAGAAGGTACGCTAGCAGACACGTGGCAGGTGGTGACTGGGCAGGTTTGCTAACAGGGCAGACATGTGGCGGAGGTACAATGGGTCGTACAGCTGATGGTGGACCAACTGTCGATTGACACATGGCATGTAATAAGCAAATGGGGTGGTGCCACGTAGCCCAGGCATGGGCTGCCACGTGGCATCCCGTCATTGGTTACTATGTTTAAAAAAATGTTATGGAGCTCATAGGGTTCGACCCCGCGACCTGATCTTAGGGGCAAAGTCTTTGGGAAAGTCCCAACCACCAACGCGCCATGTGTGAAGCTTGTTTATATAAGCCAAACATAAACTATATAAAGTGATTATGTTGTAATATGGTGTGGAAGGAGGGGGCTGGGGCTAAGCCCCAACCCGTGGTTTATCGTTGTAACATATGACCAGGGGGAAGCGCGACGCATGGAATAAACACCCGTCCACTAGGGAGCCTTCGGTTACATGTTATTCGCCCAAAATCTAGGGGCTTATCCACTTTTGATGTGCGGGGCTCTATCCATAGCCCATAGGTCCCGTGGAAAGTGCCCAAAGACCAGGGGCTGGAGCCTATTTCAGGCTAGCGCGCAGCCAAAAGGGCTGGCGCTTGGCCATATGTGCTTGCATGTGACCATAAAAGGGGGGCGCACGCCTAGGGAGAGGGGGCTAGGCCCTATTATTAAACATACAATGGGTTTTTACCATATTATTATGGATTTATATTTGATTTTTATGCCTGTAATAGTGGATTTGGGCCGTTTTTGGGAGATATTGGGCATTTTTGGAGGCCAAATTTTGGGAGGAAGTTGGGGATGGATAACCAACTTTAGATCTATAAAAATTAGGCCTGTTTGAGGCCATGGAGGACAGTCAGAGCAGAGTTATGCTGAAGAGAAGCCAAGCCAAAGCCATTTTTATGCAGGGAAGCTATTGAGGAGAAGACGCTTGCGGGCCATTTCTGGGAGCTCTGGTCATCCGTTTTGCGTGCCGTTTCTTTTGATGGGATCTAGAGATCTGGAAGAAAATGACTAGATCAGTGTTTTAGCCTAATGGCATCGCTGCGATGTACTTTTTGAGCTTTTGAACAGAAATAAAGAAGCCTCCCCCACTGAGACAAAGGCCCGGAGACGTAGGCAATTTTGTGTCGAACTCCGTTATCACTTCTCTTGTTATGGTTTGTTGTTCTTATTGCTTCAGTTCAGATCTGTATATTGTCTTATGGCTGCTATGTTCCTTCATTAAATTCATCCTCTTTCATTCAACTTCTTAAATGGTTAATTAACGCATGCAATTAAAAAAACTCAACCACAGTCATTAAAAGATCTTTTTTGGATCATTTATTCCCATCAATTGATCAATCACTCAGGACATTTAGCGGGGCAATCGTTACACCATTCGTGCATGTCGCTACCAAACTTAGGAAAGAGAGAACAGATGGATAGCTTCGATAGAATGATTTTCCCTTACCGCGGGGCTTCCAGTCATGCATGAAACCAGCCACACAAAGCCAATTGGACAATGCCAGATAAGCCAGACAAGCCAGGCAAGATCAGGTAAAGTTGGAAGAGACACAAAGCCGAACAAGACAGCCAGTGACTACCTCACCTAGCCAGTGACTAATTCGAGGGCAAGACGGGAGAGGATCTGACCAATCACATTATGTCTTTTTACTTCTGGTGCTCTTCCAATAGCATCATCGAAGACATCAGTCAAAGAACTACCAAAAAAAGCACGTGTAGGAAGCCACCTCCTTCGTAGAACAAGAGGCGTCGAGAATAATATTCTCTCGGTGATGTCGGGCGTGGTGGCAATGTTGACATTGATGGTTGCGGAAATCTTGTTGGCAAGGTTGCCTTCTTAGAAAGCGTCGAGGGAGAATCCACATCCCCCAAGCAAATGAACTGCTCCGATATGAATAATCACATTTCCCATGATACATGCCTTCACGAAGCACTGATTGAGCCATTGAAGGAAGAGCCAAAAGATAGGCTACCAATACAAGTATCCTAATTTTTTATATACGTAATTATGCAATGAAATAATTGATTGAAAGAAGAAAGTTACAAAGTCACTTGCCATAGTCAGGCAGGGACCTTATACCCAATTTTCCATTTTTATAGGCCACCTTGGCACAGAGTTAAATTACCACTTAAAATAAGGAAGGCTAGGTAGGAAATAATACATTACTGGGGCTACTTCTTACCAAACCCCACTTTCTGCACTGAAATTACCACTTATTGATAGGCCAATTAACACTTTCTCTATCGTCTCTTAACAATGCAACCCACTTTCCTTATCAAAATTCCCATCTTCGTTGGGCCACGTTCACACTCTCTATCATCTTGACCACGCCCACTTTGCTCGCTTAATTTACCCCCCGTTTGACAAGCTTTTACCTGTCAGGGAGTTGCTTGCCCCAAAGCTCAGGATATAGCAGTGAGGTAGCAGTCTTATGGGCAGATCCATTAGTTAACAACCCTATGGAAACACCAAAATGTTTCTTCACCAAACTCAGATACGTAGGAGGAAGTACCCCTTTTCGCTGAGGCATGTTAATCTCAAATAAGAAATATTATGACTCGTAACAAAACCAAGGAGTTAAGACCAACTCAGGCAACATAGTTCGACAGGGAAATACTAATGGATACGTCACCTCACCCATTGGATGGATGAGCGACTTTGTACCTTTGCTGACTGAAATTTCCAGTTTTTATCAGGTGAACAAAGGATAACTCGATAGGATACCATCCAGAGATGACACCTTCTCTTTCTTCAATTCCTATCTGAATGGACCAGGTTCACGTAGGAAGGATAACACAATCAATCAGGTTCACAGATAGTAGAACTCGATACGTCATCCTTTGACTAGTCAATTTCCCAGTCGTTTGCTCAGAAGGTACTAAGCTCTTTCCTGAGGTAGTAAGGTATTGCACTTTACTTGAGGTAACGCCACCCTATCACTCGTGAATTTCCCATCTCTCTGATAGAGCCCTCAATGGACAAGCTAGAAATCCCTTCCAATCAAAAAATCACATTAGTAGTACTTAGGGCCACGTCCTCCGTACTATTGCGACTAGTCTAAATGACTATTCCTTTGGGGTACGCACTTATTGCTTCTGTGCGTGGTGAAACTTACTATTGCAAGCGAGTCTCCAAGTATCAACAACTATTGCTCATAGTTGTATGCACCTATTGCTCTAGAACCAGTAGCAAGTCATGAGGCGTGGGCAGATCTAAGAGCTTCTCCTCAAATCAAAAAAGAAATGAGTAAACAGGCATAGACAGATATACTGGCTCTCCTCACTATTTGATAAGCCATTAAGCCATCCAGAAGCCAACCATCTAGTTGATTGGCCATTACTCCATTAAACCGAACCATTTGATGACCCGCCATCCAGTTGCTAAGCCATGCCAGAGTAAGCGATGCCCTTGCTAATTGCTAAGCCTAAATATCATATATAATATATTGGAAGACACCGAGAAATATGATCTGACCGGTAAAGCCTTCCTGACCGGGAAATAGAGATAAGCACGGGAAAGAGAATCTTACCTTCAGCCATTTGACTTTTGCCCGCAATAATTTGACTATGGCACGCACAGGCTCGCAAAAAGTTGTTCTTTTCTATTCCTAGGCTGTATGCGCGAGAACGAAGCTGAAGACCTCCTCGTGTTAGCTCTTCTCACACGAATGCACGAACGGATTGAGGAGCGGTTGGACCGGGAATAACACGAAATAAGTGTATCTTGGAGGAAGAGATCAAACATGTGGGTTCCTACGTCGAAGGGGGTATTAAGCTAGACGAGACTATAATGGAATCATGTATAGGTCAATGAGGGAGAGAGCTTGAGAGGTATCAATCGAACGCCTCGCCAACTCACTTGTCTCATATTTGGTATCTCTCTCTTTTGTCCCTGGATTTATTCCTCTGTTGTGTTCCTATCTCTCCGTTGGACCCATTCCCCTGCCTACTGCACTGGTTGCTAACCCATCTATATAATGCCTTCCTTATTACTACCTATCCATCTTTTCTGGTGAATCAAAGCTATTGCCAAAAGGGATTATTTATGTTCCCCCATCGAACCGACTTGATGAAGCGACCGAACCAAGTGGGTGGGAATATAAAGAGGGAAGCTACTAGAGTGACGCATATTGAATGGTCCTTTCTTTTCGTTCGATCAGATCGGTTTACCTGAATGAATTCCCTTGTTTGAGGAATCCCATTGATATGAACCAAATTACTTTTGTAGTGCACTGTGTGGGCCCTGTGAGAAGGGTGGTTGGGTGGAAATTCCAGTAGAACAGTAGAACTGATCCAATAAGTTACTTTTATTGTAGAACTGGTCCAATAAGGCTTGGTGATATTAAGAGCTCCATAACCAAAATACTGTTTTTCACTGGTTTTATTCCATCTCCATATAATGAACAAGCTTCCATTTCTTTTGTTTTTTTCTGTGAAAGGTTGACGATAGTGAGATATGATAGTGAAATATTGATTGGATCGAAATGAGAGATATGATAGTTGGGGACCAATCAAAGGCAGGTACCCTGGTAAGGCAAGCAAAAGCAAAGTGAGTGATATACAGGCTGAGTTCGGAGGCAAAATGGGCATGAATTCCTTTCAGTTCATAAGACTAAGGGAAATATTCCTCCCTTACACTTCTTAGCAGAAATGAGCATGAATTGTCCCTTTCACTTATCAATGGAAAGCCAAATGAATTATTCCTTCCACTCCTTTGGCTAATTCTGGGTCCTCCCCTTCTACAAAGATTGTTCCTCCCCTAGAAAATGATGTGCACATAAGTCTTTGCTTCCTTAGAGCTACCAGTAAAGGTGGTCGTCCTGATGAGGATGGCTGAGACAGCGACAGACATACCTTCTCGCACACGCCAGTGGATATCAATTGAATGGTAATTGGTGCAACCTTGATACATATCGAATCCGAGTCCTAGTTACTTTGACTTCACTGGTAAACTGTCTTTTTGGTTTTTATTTTTATTTTTTATGGTTAGTTTGGTCTATGCTCCCCCTTTCCAACTAATAAGGGGAAGTACAACACGACATCGAAGAGTTTGTCTTCCTTGTCCCACTCAATCAATAGGGTTTGTGTCTCTGTCTTGCTGGCGCAATACACGAGATGGATGATGTTGGGACTATCTACCGTGGGGATTCGGTGACAAAAAGCATGAATGCACTACGAGGACTTGCCCGGCTGGGAAGTAATAAATGGTGGAATCTATCTGATGGACGTGGTATAATGGGTGGGAAGAAAAATAGTGAGCTCCAACTAACTTTATACGGTGGGTGAGATAGAGAAGGAATATGGAAGAAATGTTTCAAAACCCTACTCGGATTATTGATTTACCTAACCACTAGGGTCCTGAAAGGTAACAATCTTTTTCATCTTTGAAAACTACCCCCTAGTTATTCCTCCTTCCCGCCTGGGGAAAATAAATAGGTTGAATCGATGCTTTAGCAACATGATCGTTAAGTCGTTTTGACCAAGGATAAATGACTTATCCCCAACAACTGCGCCAAAGATGTTGCCTTCCTAATACACACTTGCAGACGTGAGCTAGGTCCGGCTCACTTAGTGTGTCCTTGGAGGCACAATGCCTAGGTTCACAGCCCACGCTGTCACTTTGACCGGAACCTCTTCTGTCTAGCCTCACTCCTAGGGAAACCAAGGGGGGTAGACACTAGTTACTAGATAAGATTTAGCATTTAAGTTCTAGGAGTTGATTTTAATTTGTGAAGGTTTGGGGGGAGTCTATCCTATGATGCTAAGGCAACAATGCAGGGCGCAAGGGTTAGTATGTTAAGCATGCCTTTTCCCTAAGTCAACTAAGACTAGTGCCTAAGGTTGGGCAATGGGGTCAACTAAAGTTAAAGGGTGTTTTGTTACAATAGAATTACAAGTTACGTACAAAAGAAAAATTAATCCAAAATAATACTAGATACAAGTGCTTACAAGAAAGAATGCTAAGATACAACGGTACAAAGTAGCAAGCTAACCATGTTTCAAATGTATGTGCAGGATATAAGAAGATTAAATAATTATCATCACCAACACATTAAGCCTAAGCAAACCCCAATAACACTTACTCTATTGGACTACTCCTCAATGGCAACATCAACATTCACAAATCAAAGGAGACTTAGAAGATTTAAAAGTTAAAGCACAAGTGTTTCACAATGATTATGATACTTAGTTAACCACAAAGTACTACCTGTATTAAGAGATTTAGAGATTAGGTTCGCAAGCATTAAACCACAAGATATACCGATTTAAACCAAAGTTATCAAATACTTAGTGATTAAGGGTTCTTAAGATTGCAATGATTTTATTACCCTTATTAAGTGTTTCACCAAAGCCTCCTCCCCCAATTTCCAAATAGGTGTTGGATGCTCAAGAAGTGAAGCAACGAGGCCCACCCTAGCTGTCACAGTCAGCCCAAAGAATTGAGTTTTTACTGAAAGGACGCTCCTTCGCGCTTTGAGACTGTCCCCGGCCTATCACCTTCCGTTGCCCTCCTCAATCCCCATTTTAGATGGTGAAGATGGTGGTCTAAGGTACCCTTATTAAGTTTATTAAGTTGATATATCAATTGGTTGGACTTTTAGGTGTATTTTAGAGTGTTTTGATGATTTTAAGATGCTTTAAAAGTGTGATTTATTGCCAAGGCCGAAACTTACTTCAGCTTATTAAGTGTGTTTATTAAGCATAAGAATGAAACATCTAACACATGTATAGCAATGTAAAAGCAAGCTGAAATAACAATTTAGTTACAAGGTTTGCAAATGCACACATTTATTGGAAGATCATTGAGAGACCGAAGGATGATATAGAGAAAGCCCTAATCTTAGAGCAGCATGAAGAAGCTCTCCCTAGAGATGAGGAAATACATATTGTATCATGAATTTCTTTTTCCAGAATTTTCCCTAGGATTGTTGAACAAGGTTTTTGTTCTTTTGATTATCATATGTAATGGTTTTGGCTCTATGGGAGTCGAAGGTAGGAAATCAGAAGTTTTTTTTTTATGTGAGTTTAAATCACTTAGAGAGGAGTTTAAATCACTTACAGACTAAGCAAATCCACCCCAATAACTCTAATGTTGAGACCCGAAAGAGATTGCACCAACAATGCCAGGATTTAACTTTGAAGTATGGATGGTATTTACACCAGTTCTCAGCATGTCGAGAAGAAAAAAAACCCAGCAGTAAAACAAAACCCTCCTAAAATGGGGGAAGGTTACACTAAACCATGAATCACTGTTTTCAGTTAGTATTTCACATGAATTTCAACGGGAGATGGTCTAAGACACAAAAGTATGTCCTCGAACCTGCTCTACCCAATGAAATATTTTTGGGTACATCTTTACCAACACAATCTGGTTGTAAACTCCAACTTCGCTCTTAAACCTTTACATTATTCTCTGTTGATAGAAAACTAGATTATATTGACCATGCAAATCATATGTATACAGTCCGCACATCATTCTGTCCAAAACCTGTACCACATCCTGGACATTTGCGGCGCTGGGTCTCCAAGTTCCGTTGAATACAAGGGCCACAAAACAAGTGGAAGCACTTGGTAATCACAACCTATCATAAAGCACAAATAAAATTACTTTCAAATTGATCACAAATCCAATAAATCTAAGACGAAAATGAACACTGTAACTTCCCCTTTGCAGCGTTCAACGCAATGACACTAAGGTCACTAACAAACACTGAAACATTTAAGAATATAAATGTTGGATATAATATGCTTACTTCTTTGGGCCTATCATGGCAAACACTGCATTTTAAAATCACCTTGTACTCTTTGATTTCTTCTTGAAGTCTTTCTGCAGCTGTTTCACCATCATTAAGGGAACTGAGGCATGTAAATTTTGTAATCAAAGTGACCAGTTCTTTCTCAATTCTCTTTTTCCCAAACCTGGTGCATGAAATATAACGGATTGGATTGTTGAGCCATGTAATACATGACAACAATGATGTACAAGACAGGGAAAAATTCTTTTAACTCACCTCTCATTCTTCAATTCCACTTAAGTGCATACTGCCGACCATCTTCAGTAACCTTTCCAATTTGATTCAAGTAAACCCTCACCTGCAAAATAAACAAGGCGGAGGAGGAAAAGATGAGAACAAAAATAGCATGGCTATTACCCAAAGACAATTACATCTACTTTATAATTGCACCTGTTCTTCAAGGCGCACAATCTTCTGTTTATACATCTCAGCTGAAGCACCAGCCTGCTGCAATTGCTTTGCCATATCTTGTTTCTCCATAAGAAGAGAATTTTGAACCTGCTTTGCCTTGACACTCTCTGACACAAGCTGGAATGCAGGGCATCAA
>SNQJ01S0006694.1:45588-72514 GCA_010110895.2 Picea sitchensis | reverse complement strand
ATTCCACAATAAACATAAGTAACACTCTATAGGTGCCACAATTTCCTTCTAAAATCTACTCAAAACATATCTAAGCCTCAAGATCACATGCAACAACATAACAATTTAAATATTGGCATTTTCAAAGCAATGTCAAACAATGAAGCTCAAGCACTCAGTAATTCTTTGGAGAAAAGAGATAAATTTTAGGAGATTTAGGTTGTGGATGATAAAATCACCGAGCTACATGATGCAACCTTAGTAGATAGAAATTCTCTCTAAGAGTTTAGACCAAGCTACCCAAGACACTTAGATTTGTAGTGGTTGGAATCATTTGTAGATACGGAATGGGAAGAAATAATGTAGATGCAACTAGTAGAACTAGATTAAAAGAAAGATCAATATTTCATTGTTGGTGTTTCAATTGTGTTAAGTGGACCAAGTAGTTAGATGTATTCAAGAAATTTTTGGCTCATTCCTCTAACCTTTATTCAAGAATTGGCTTCTTCATTTCAAGGGGAATTAGAATATCAGTTAACATTGAAGCAATAGAATTGACTCAAGGGTGTGGTAGAGGCTTGTTGGCCTTCACTTGCTTTGGGATTTTTGTGCAAGAAATAAGAAGATGGGAATTGTGATATTTGGATAGCTTTGACCATTTCAAATGAACCCTCAACTTTAGCTAAAGAACAAGTGGGAAAAAAAAAATTTGCAGGTTAAGCTGGGTAGTATTTATTATGTAAGCATAGTGTTGTGAAAGGCAACCATTGTTAGTTAAGCCCAAAATTGGCATGTCAGGGATGCCCTGAAACTCCTTGTAAAATGCAAAGAAAAGGGATGGATCCTAGTTTGGTCACTGTTATAGTCAAATTTATACAACATATAAACATAATTCCCAACAAAAATTCAATGACTTTCTTAAATAGCCCTCTTCATTGCAACTTGCTTCAAAATAAAAGTATCATTCCACAATGTTTACTAATGCATGCTGAACATCTCCTGATGCTTAATCTACCTACATCCACTGAGGGGTATTTATGCCTATACCTAGCTTATACTGCAAATCATTGTTGTCATTTCCATTGCATAATCCTTTGCATTTAAATCAGATGGAAACTCATTACAGAGACCTTTCTGCAAGATTTACAACATTTTCTAGTGTCTTTGGGTCTTATAGGACTTCCTCAACTTGATTTTGAAAACCAAAGACATTCTTCACAGTCCTTCAAAGTGAAGTGTGACATAGTTTCCTAAAGAATATACATATTCTCTGCACCAATTGTTACAAAGCCATTATGAATCCAGTAAGGCACAATGTTGTCATTACAAGTAGTAGATCTTTGATGGAGGATTCAAAATGACAAATGGTTTGTATTTTCAGACTCCTCATGACTTGTACATCACTTTGGACTATACGGTGGAAAATTTTGGTCAAATCTAACATGCATGAAGAGAAAAACACCACTTGAAATTGACCTTTCTGCCACATTTTGGAGTGACACGCTATGCTTTCTGAGTACTTTTGGGAGAAGATGAGTTTGAAGGGCCATATCATGTCAATTTTGTGTCTTAAGCATTCCATCAATTAGTAGACATCCCCAACTTTCTAGAACACTTTTTAGATCTATATTTGGACCTCGGGAAGGCCTCCAAAGCTCCATTTTTCCTAGCATGCTACGCTTTCTATCATTTTCGCTACGCTTTGTCCTGGAATTGGTTTTTTCAGCAATTTTTTGTCAAATTCGACATCTATGAAGTAAAATGTTACTTTTTGATGTGGTAATGATGTAATAGGGTGTAAATCAGTTAATTATAGTGGTTTTGAGGTAGATTCATGCTTGGACATCAATTTTTGGTCAAATGTATTGGTTGAGGAAAAATGGGGATTCGTTGTAACCTCCCTAGATACATCACACTACCTCCTAAAACATGGAAACTTTAACACTCTACCATAATTCTCATCTAATTCATGTATTCATAGTTCACTTACCATTATAGCATGGATGTATGCTACTCTCTTCCCTCATTAATATATCATTCCATGTTTTCCCTATGAAACTACAATAACTTTATATATAATTTCCTGTATATATTCATTTTTTTAATTGAATCATAATCCATGTGTTTCCACATGTTTCCTAGTCTCTTTTCTCACAATCCAAGTGTCTTAGGGTTTATCCCTAGGAGGACCAAGGAAACATGGAGGAGGAAATGAGGACCATGGGTGATGTGGTGGAAGAAGAAGATTGGCTCGAGGCCATTTGCAGGGTTGATCGGTTCTTGGCTTGTTATCATGTTGCTCGGTAGCACATGCGTGGTAAGTGTAGTGAAAACTCATCTTGGGAGGCGCTTTGAAAGAGCACTCTTCTCCACTTGTCGTGGAGTTTGGGTGACCGTTGTGGCTCCCTTGCAAGGCTTTGCATTTGTATTCCTTGGGAAAATTCTTGGTAACACATGAGTTGTGTTGTGGGCTCTTCAGATGGTTGTGGGATTTAGTATATATAAGTTGGCTTTGAGTCATTGAGATCCTTTGTGGATGATGTGATTTCTTGTGGTTTTCGTTGTTCAAGTCCCGTTGTGTTGTTGGCTCCATGAAGCCAATGTGATGTATTGTGTTTTATTTGTTGACAGTGGAGGTTTTCCATTTGTGCGAAAGGTGGTGCGGGAAACGAGTTGGTTGTTGGGTCTTCCTGAAGATTGGCCTTGGGTCATTTGTAGGGTGGTCGACATCCAGTACGTGGGTGACAGTGAGGGCAAGTGTCTACATCACTTGTGTTATTCATCATGCATCTGGTGGAGGTATGGCCATTTCTATATTTATGATTGATGACACATGCATTGGTGGCAGATTACTGATGGAGGGCATCATTGGCACATGGTAGTTCAGATGGGGGATTTTCCATGGATGACTTTTATACTCTTAGAGAGAGAGTGTCTACGATGAGGGCCAACTACCAGCAGTTGTTGACAGACGGGAACTACCTGTTGGGGATTGGAGAGATGTATTACCGGGCTCTGAGGGAGAAGGAATTAGAGGTGGAAAGACTCACTCACTAACATTTACCATCACCCTTTTGACCCTTTTTAATTCTTTTCCCAGCTCTAATGTTTTCTGACATTCTTCCCCAGAAACTTATACTGAAACAAATACCTATTTTTTGTTCACCGAGAAGACCCGCAAACCCTTTTTGAAGCATCGTTATTATAGCAAACTTGTCGCAACATCTGTCAAATGCAACATATTTATAGATTTTATCATGTTGCAATTCCAACGTTATGTAAACCTAAGTGACCGTTAGTATTTTGACTTGGTCAACATACTAAGGTGGTCGTTGGAGGGGGAAAACCTAGTTTCCACAACGTCGCAATTGCGACAACAATCTTCACAAACGTGGAAAAAGAGATGTTTATGTCATAAACGTGGCAATAGAGACAAATAGGTGGAAAATGTGGCAAGAGCGACGACAACGTGGCAAGAGAGACGTCAACGTGGCAAGACCGATGTTATTGGGGCAAGATGATTTTTTTTTTTTAATTTCCTCTATTTTACGACAATATGGACAATTTTGTCCATAACGCCGCAAATAGAACGTCGGAATTTTTACATTATGTACTAGTGTCAAGTCGATGTGGGCGAACTCCCGAACGAGCGAATCCCACATGACGATCAACCCAACAAAAGAAAAGGAACCATAAGAATCATCGGAATCAGACCTCCACACAACGAACGGACAATACACACCCAACCCCTGGGATGGATGCTCGGATCAAGTCTAATTATAGGAAGCAAGCAAGGAAGAAAGAAAAGAATCACAGTCCATCCAAAATACAAAAAGGTCAAGGCAAGGAGTGAAAAGAGTTACCCGGTATGCCCCCGCTCATTGGTCAAGAATAAGAAACAAGAAATAACAAGAATAAATCATATAAATGGATAGAGCAAATAATAAGTAACTGTAGGGAGGAGGAATCCAGAGTGCAAGATAGAGAATAAAGGAATACTGAGAAACAAAGTCCTGGGCAATAATCAAGGGGGGAGATATGAGGGGAGATAACAACAACTCTTGCTTGTCAAGGACGACAAGGATTAGCGATGGAGACGAAGAA
This sequence comes from Picea sitchensis, assembly GCA_010110895.2. Taxonomy (NCBI): domain Eukaryota; kingdom Viridiplantae; phylum Streptophyta; class Pinopsida; order Pinales; family Pinaceae; genus Picea; species Picea sitchensis. Next base: position 68,431 of record SNQJ01S0006694.1, on the reverse strand, counting down.
TGTATGGTGGAACAAGAAATATCCATCTATGAGCATTAGGTGGAGAAAAGCATGCTTGGATGAAGGGATAAGGTGCACATGCTCATATCATAAGAAGAGAATAGTAGGGGGATTAGGGTTGCGGGTCGAGTGGGTGGGAAGTGGAATCAGGATGATTCTTCATTACTTCAAGGGAACAAGAAGAAATTAGTGTTTCAGTTAGCTACGATCCAATCATAAGAATAACTAAGGGGTTTGGTTTTTCCCCTTATCAGTAAGATAGAAATGATATATATCTTTGTATACAATATTATGCAAAACTTACTGAAAGCTCTTTATCCTGGTCTCATCACTATGCAACTTAGGATTTTCTTTGGTACGTAGTCTCTGAAACTTCTTCGAAATTGAGTGAGGAATTGTGGGTGAACACAGGTCGAGTCGAAGGTGTTTCAAGATTATGGAGGATTCCCATTAATTCGAGGGCAAGAAGGGAGAGGACTTGACCAATCACATTATGTCTTTTTACTTTTGGTGCTCTTCCAATAGCATCATCGAAGACGTCAATCACAAAATTACCAAAAAAAGCGTGTGTAGGCAGCGACCTCCTTTGTAGAACAAGAGGTGTCGATAATAATATTCTCTCAGTGATGTCGGGCGTGGTGGCAATGTTGACACTGATGGTCGAGAAAATCTTGTTGGCCAACTTGCCTTCCTAGAAAGCGTCGGGGGAGAATCCACATCCCCCAAGCAAATGAACTGCTCCGATATAAATAATCGCATTTCCCACGATACATGCCTTCACGAAGCAGGCAATATAGTTAAGACCAAACTAGGAACTATTCATAGCGTGGGAAATGTGATTATTCATATAGGAACTCATAACAAAATCAAGGATTTAAGACCAGCTTAGGCATGATAGTTTGGCAAGGAACTACTAATGGATACGTCACCTCACCCATCAGATGGATGAGCGACTTTGTACCTTTGTTGACTGAAAATTCCAATTTTTATCAGGTGAACAAAGGATAACTCAATAGGCTACCATCCGAAGATGACACCTTCTCTTTCTTCAATTCCCATCTGAATGGACCAGGTTCACGCAGGAAGGATAACTCAATCGATCAGGTTCATAGATAGTAGAACTCGATACGTCATTGTTTAACTAGTCAATTTCCCAATCGTTTTCTCAGAAGGTACTAAGCGCTTTCCTGAGGTAGGAAGGTATTTCACTTTACTTGAGGTAACGCCACCCTATCACTCGTGAATTTCCCATCTCTCTGACCGAGCCCTTAGCGGACAAGAAAGAAATCCCTTCCAATCAAAAAATCACTTTAGTAGTACGTAGGGCCATGTCCTCCTTACTATTGTGGCTAGTCTAAATGACTATTCCTTTGGGGTATGCACTTATTGCTTCTGTGCGTGGTGAAACTTACTATTGCAAGCGAGTCTCCAAGTATCAACGACTATTGCTCATGGTTGTATGCACCTATTTCTCTAGAACCAATAGCAAGTCATGAAGTGTGGACGGATATAAGAGCCTCTCCTCAAATCAAAAAAGAAATGAGTAAAGGGGTTTAAACGGATATACTAGCTCTTCTCACTATTTGATAAACCATTAAGCCATCCAAAAGCCATCCATCCAATTGATGGGCCATTACGCCATTAAACCGAACCATTTGATGAGCCTCCATCTAGTTGCTAAGCCATGCCCTTTCTAACTGCTAAGCCTAAATATCATATATAATATATTGGAAGAGACCGAGAAATATGATATGACCGGTAAAGCCCTCCTGGCCGAGAAATAGAGATAAGCACGGGAAAGAGAACCTTACCTTCAGCGATTTGACTTTTGCCCGCAATAATTTGACTATGGCACACACATGCTCACAAAAAGTTCTTCTTTACTATTCCTAGGCCGTATGCGCGAAAACGAAGCTGAAGACCTCCGCGTTTTAACACTTCTCACATGAATGCACGAACGGATTAAGGAGCGGTTGGACCCGGAATAACATGAAATAAGTGTATCTTGCTCCTCCTAGAGGGCATGGGAAGGTATTTAGGTGGGATTATTGCTTGTCCGCACCGCAGTTCTATTCAGAGGAAGAGATCAAACATGTGGGTTCCTACATCGGAGGGGGCATTGGGCTAGACGAGACTATAATGGAATCAAGTATAGGTCAATGAGGGAGAGAGCTTGAAAGGTATCAATCGAACGCCTCGCCAACTCACTTGTCTCGTATTTGGGATCTTTCTCTTTTGCCACTAGACTTATTCCTCTGTTGTGTTCCTATCTCTCTGTTGGACCCATTCCCCTGCCTGCCGCGCTAGTTGCTAACCCATATATATAATGCCTTCCTTATTACCACCTATCCATCTTTTCCGGTGAATCAAAGCTATCGCCAAAAGGGATTATTTATGTGCCCCCATCCAACCGACCCGACGAAGTGACCGAACTAGGTGGGTGGGAATATAAAGAGGTCAACTACTAGAGTGACGCATATTGAATGGTCCTTTCTTTCCATTCGATCAAATCGGTTTACCTGAATGAATTCCCTTGTCTGAAGAATCCCATAGATAGGAACCAGATTACTTTAGTAGTGCACTGTGTGGGCCTCGGGAGAAGGGTGGTCGGGTGGCAATTCCAGTAGAACTAATCGAATAAGGTACTTTTATTGTAGAACTGATCCAATAAGGCTTGGTGATATTAAGATCTCCATAACCAAAATACGATTTTGCACTTGTTTTATTCAATCTCCATATAACGAATGAGCTTCCATTTCTTCTATTTTTTCCGTGAAAGGTTGACAATAGTGATATACGATAGTGAAATATTGATTGGATCGAAATGACAGATACAATAGTTGGGTGCCAATCGGAGAAGGGTACCCTGGTAAGGAAAGCAAAATCAAAGTGAATGATATACAGGTCGAGCTTGAAGGCAAAATGGGCATGAATTCCTTTCAGTTCATAAGACTAAGGGAAATATTCCTCCCTTTCACTTCTTGGCGGAAATGAGCATGAATTGTCCCTTTCACTTATCAGTGGAAAGTCAAATGAATTATTCCTTCCACTCCTCTGGATAATTCTGGGTCCCCCCTTCTGCAAAGATTATTCCTCCCCTAGAAAATGACGTGCACATAAGTCTTTGCTTCCCTAGAGCTACTAGTAAAGGTGGTCGTCTTGATGAGGATGGTCAAGACAACGACAGACATACCTTCCCGCACATGCCAATGGATATCAATTGAATGGTAATTGGTGCAACCCTGGCACATATCGAATCCGAGTCCTAGTCACTTTGACTTCATTGGTAAACTGTCTTTTTGGTTTTTTGGTTCTTTTATGATTAGTCTGGTCTATGCTCCCCCCTTCCAACTAATAAGGGGAAGTGAAACACGTCATCGAAGAGTTTGACTTCCTTATACCACTCAATCGCTAGGGTTTGCGTCTCTGGCTTACTGGCGCAATACATGAGATGGATGATGCTGGGACATACTCAACCCAATATGTTCGACTTCTATTTGAAACATCGAAACACTACGATTGGCCACCTCAGAATGAACGGGGGAGCCAAGCCCAATCCAAACATTTATAAGAAAAATAAAATAAATAATATTAGTGCCTATGTAGATAAGATCAGATCGATTGGGAAAGGGGACGATATGCTCTCGTTGGTGCTTCATTTCCTCCATACATCCTTTCTTTTGGTTTGGGTTGTTTTCCCGTGTCAGTACCACTCTAAATTGTAACGCCTCGCCTTTGCTCAACATCTATCTATATGAAATGACTCAGTAAGATAAGGTATTTGGAGGAAGAATCTCCCTATATCTTTAGAGATTGTAAAGCCAGATAGTAATGCTTAGCTAGGTGGTACCTCACGATTAAGAGATGGTATGGTTCGTCTGCCTATTCATGTTAGCCAAGCTGGTTTGCGAGCCAGGAAGAAGGGATGACCATTTTGATCGCCACTAATGGAAGGAAATAGAGCGGGAAATGAGAAGGTTTGTTTAGAACATAATTACTTTGAAACAAATCCAGGAAAGTAGCGATACAATGCTTAAATTGGCCATACGGTTTTATGCTTTTGCTAGTGAGCTAAGGGAGAACGCTAGTGAGCAGGATAAGAGAATGTTCCTTCAAAAGACTTCGTTCCAAGGCTTACCTTCCAATGAAAGACATAACTCCACTATCTGACGGAAGGAAAATCCGTATGATCAACTGATAATTCATACTGAAAATGAGAAAATGCCAAATTGAAGTCAGTCCCGCGTATCAAAGTAAATACCTACCTAATTGACATAATTTTGTATGTTGCCTTACTTTAACGAAGTCTTTTATTAACGACTTAATTCCTCTTTCATTAATAAGTTGACCTAGGGAGAGAACAAAACACCATAGAACGTAGGGCAAAGTGAATGTCCCTTACTTTACGAATGCCCGAAAGTTGTTACAAAGCCCCAGACTTTTGTTTTCATGGCCCCTATTTGTTTTTCGTTTTTTTCTTTGACGAAGTGTTTCTATACCGTAAACCAGTATCTAATTTCGGTAACTAATGAATTAGACAAGACATGAAAGAATGAGTTAGCGTGGTCACCATCCATATAGCTCCTGGAAAGTCTTTCCCAAGCCCTAGTCTTGACAATATAATGCTTGAAGGTGCCAACCAATATTAAATCCTGTCTCAGGCATTCTCGTAAGTAATAGGCTGACTTGGCTACATTCTATCAGAGATGCATAATCTGGTATGCCATTGGCTAGCAGAGAACTGGCCTATCCCTTCTATGGTAAAGATTAGCTCTAAAGTATTGCACCTTCTGTGGTAAATGCCTATATATATGGGGAGAGTGCTTGGCTGTCCTCGCTACTCTATCTTGGGACAGGTAAGGATAACCTAACCTTTCACATGTACAAGTGGTAAGTATTATTTCTTATTTCCCTAAAGCCCACAGAATATCTCAAGGCAAGCATAACTAGAATCTCTTGGGGATAACCCGGACTCGAGCTTCGGTTTGCTTGAGGGGATAACCCAGATGTTACAGTTTTTTTACACAATTGTGTTGATGGATCAATGACGTGATTTGCAACAACCGGGTGATGAAATGTGAAGCAAAGAATACAGAGAAAGAGCAAAGCAGAAATAGAATTCAGTATATTAGGTATGTTAGGAAAAGAGTACGAAATGCAAGTAAAAGAGTACAAATGAGAAAAGGGAAAATAGCTGAGCTAAATAGGCTCAAGCAAATCAAGAACACAAACAAATGATAGTACAATTGGCAGTGTACAATCAGACTGTTGAGGTTACATTATATTTAACACTCCCTCTTAAACTCAACAGTTACAAACATCAGCACTGATGATCCCCAACTGTTGTCTCTGAAAATCAAAAACGGATTTTCCTAGTGGCTTTGTGAAGATATCTGTAAGATGATCTTGAGAGCCACATAATTGAAGTGCAATATCACCATTATTGACTAGATCGTGGATGAAGTGAAAACGAGTGTCAATGTGTTTTCTTTTCTTGTGAAACACGTGATTTTTGGATAGAGCAATTGCCGAGGTGTTGTCACAGAAGATAGGAGTTGGATCATTTTTTGTATGTGACATATCTTTCAATATTCTTCTCAGCCACACAGCTTGACAGGAAGCTAAGGTAGCAGCGACATACTCTGCCTCTGCAGAAGATATTGATACAATTGGTTGCTTCTTTGATGCCCATGAAATCGGGTTCGTGCCCAGGTGAAAAACATGTCCTGAGGTGTTTTTCTTGTCATCTAGGTTGCCTGCAAAATCACTATCTGTGTAACCAGAGAGGTGATGATGATCAGATTTAGTGTACCATAAGCCAAAATTGAGAGTTCCTACAACATATCTCAAAATTCGTTTCACCATCTTCCATTGAGAATCTTTGGGGGATTCCATGTATCTGGAAACAAGGTTGGTTGCATACATAATATCAGGCCTAGTTGCTATAAGATACAACAAATTTCATACTAAACTTTTGTACAGGGTAGGGTCCACTGTAGGGTCTTCATCTTTCTTTATCAATTTTGTGCCTAGGGGTATAGGGGTTTCTGCTGGATTGCATTCTTCCATGCAGAATCTTTTGATGATGTCTGCTGCATAGTTTTTCTGACAGACAAAAATTCCTTTGGTTGATTGATCAACCTCAATCCCAAAAAAATATTCCATTATGCCAAGATCTGTCATCTCAAACTCAGATTGCATGGCATGTTTAAAATTGGTTAATTCAAGATTTCCAGTATATATCATGTCATCAACATATAAACATACAATCAAAATTTTACCGTGTTTCTTTGTTTTGGTGTAAAGAGTTGGCTCATTTTGGCTTCTGCTGAAACCACTTTGGATCAGGTAAGTGGCAATTCTGTTGTACCAAGCCCTTGGAGCTTGCTTTAAGCCATACAAGGCTTTCTTCAACCGATATACTTTGGCTGGCTGCTCTTGGACTTCAAATCCAGGTGGTTGATCGAGATAAACTTCTTCTTCTAAGAAACCATTCAAGAAAGTTGACTTGACATCCATCTGGTATACTTGCCATTGTGTTGAGCTGCTATGGCCAATAGAGTCCTTACAGTGTCTAATCTTGCTACTGGAGCAAAAGTTTCACCATAATCAGTACCTGGTTGTTGTGAGAATCTTTTGGCAACAAGTATTTCCTTGTGTTTTTCAATCTACCCTTTTTCATTGAGTTTAGTTTTGTAAACCCACTTGACACCAATACTCTTCTTATGTCTGGGAAAATCAACAAGATCCCATGTCTTGTTCTTCTCAATGGAGTCAATTTCTTGGTTCATGTGTTGAACCCAATGTGGTTCCTTAGCTGCTTCTTTAAAAGATGTCGGTTGACATGACATTAATGCAAAAAGATTGTGTTGTTCAATGTCATCTAACTGCTGATGGATTTCTCTCAAAATTCGAGCTCTCTGATTTTGAATTTTAGAGGATGAGTCTCTACTGGAAGTTGAGTTATCCTGAGAATTTTCAAGTCATCCTTGTACCTGCAATCTTGGAAGAGCAGGTTGAGGTATTGGCTATCCTGAATTTTCTGTGTTTTCAGAACTGAGCAACAATGGATTTTAACTGTCCATTTGTTGATTTTCAGATTCATTCCAGAGTTGATTTTCCAGAAATTTTACATCTCTACTGAGAATTAGTTTCTTTGAGATTGGATTGTAAAGCCTGTATGCTTTAGATGTTTCACTGTATCCAGTAAAGATACATTTCTCACTTCTATCATCCAATTTCTTCCTTAATTCTGAAGGTATGTGAGCATATACTATGCATCTGAATGTCCTTAGATGCACAACATTTAGCTTTTTCCCACTCCATGCTTCTTGAGGGACTTTCATATTTAGACTTGTGGTTGGAGATCTATTCAAGAGATAAGCTAAGCATGCTACTGCTTCAGCGCAAAAAGTATTTAACAAACATTTCTCTTTGAGTAGGCTTCTTGCCATGTTCATTATTGTCTGATTTTTCCTTTCAGCGACTCCATTCTATTGTGGAGTATACCTGGTTGTAGTTTGCATGATAATGCCTTGTGATTGCAGGAATTTGCAAATTCGTTGGAGTTGTATTCTCCTCCTCCATCGGACATGAGATTTTTTATATATTTGGCACTCTGTTTTTCAGCTTCTACTTTGAATTCTTTGAATTTTGCAAAAGTTTCACACTTGTGTCTAAGAAAAAAGATCCGGATTTTCCTGCTAAAGTCATCAATAAACGTTAGAAAGTAAAAGCTACCACCTTTGCATTGGTCCACATAGGTCAGTGTCAACAAGTTCGAGATGTTGTTTGGCTTGAGTGGAGGACTGTGGAAAACTAGTTCTCTTATGTTTTCCAAGTATGCAAGACTCACATGGGGAATTTTTCTCTTTGAAGATAGGGAGACCTTTGACCATGGAGTGCTTCTGTAGAAGACTTAGACTCTGAAAGGGTAGATGTCGAAATCTTATATGCCAAACCATAGTTTCATTGGGGGTGGATGCACTTTGTGCATAAGTTTGGATCAGATTTGCAATTCTGAGGGTCAGGGGAAACATCCTATTCTGAGTCATGTGGATTTCAGAAATCAATTTTCTGCACGGGGTTTTATCGTATATCCTGCAAGATGCTCCCTCAAAAAGTACCTTATAGCCATGTTCAATGAGTTGTCCTACACTTAGCAGATTATGTTTCAGATCTGGAACATGATAGACATTGTTTATGTCCTTCTTTACATTTTGTTTAGTAAGAATAGGTACAGTTCCTTTTCCTTGAACTTTGACTAAGGAATCATTTCCAAGTGTAATATTAGATGAGATTGAAGAATCAATGCATGAAAGTAAATCTTTGTTACCTTTCATGTGATTGCTACATCCACTGTCCAACAACCAGAGATCTTTAGGTTGTTCTTCAGTCTTGTGGCATGAGAGAAACATACCTCCTGAGGTTTCTCTCGTATGATTTGACACATGTGCTCTGCCAGAGAGTTGATCTACTTGCTTCTTCTTGAATTCAGATTCATAGTGCCCATACTTTTTGCAGTGATAGCATTGTATGCTTGATTTGTCATTTGATCTTCTCCCACTGCCTCTTTGAGGTTGGAAACTCCGATTCCGACTTTGTTGTCTGTGACCTTGGAAATTTTGATTCAGGTTCTGTTGTCTGTGTCCTCCACCGGAGTGAGGGTTATTGGGACTGCTCCCTCTTCCTTGGTGACCACTGCTTCTCCATATGCCTCTCCCTCTATTGAAAGAGAATTGAGTTTTGAAGGCATTGGAGATTGACTCATCTGTGAGATGCAGTTTGGTCTCGTGTGTCAATAGGAACCAGTTGATTCATCTGTTGAAAAACATGACAGGTCCTTGGATTCAAGGATTGTTGTAATAACCATTTCGAATTTATTTGGTAGACTTCTGAGGACTTTCTCAACAATGTGTTGATCAGGGATGGCTTCACCAGTCAATCTGATCTGGTTCACGATTCCCATGACTCTGGTCATAAACTGATCCACATTTTCAAACTTTGACATTCTTAAAGTCTTGAATTGCGTCCTCAAGGTCTGCAGTTTGACTGTTTTGACCCTGTCATTTCCTTGGTACACTGATTTAAGGATGTCCCGGGCCTGTTTTGAAGTATCAGCGCCTGTGATTTTTGAGAAAATCGAGTCATCCACTGAATTTTGAATCCAAAATTTGGTTGTATTCTCTCTGTTCCTCTGTATTGCCTGAGCAGCTCTCTGTTGGTTTGTCATGGCGGAAAGGTCTGCTGGATTTGGTTCCACATATCCAAGATCCACTAGATCCCAGCACTCTTGTGCTTGCAAGAAAGATTTCATTCGAAGAGACCAAAACTCATAATTCTTTCCAAGAAGAATCAGACCTTGAGTTGGTCCTAAATTGCTAGACGTGGCCATCTTTAAAGAATTTTAACAAAATAGAAAAAAAAAATTGTTGGAAAATTTCATGTTTACCTGTTTCCTGTGTGTAAAACCAGATCTTCTAATTTCTTGCAGTGACTTCAGACTGGAAAAACGCGGTGTAAACCACTTCTTTGACTTCGATCAAGTTCGATCTGATTATCCGAGTGAAAGATCTGTTGATTCAGGGCTCTAAGCTATGTTCTTTAGCAACTGTAATACTGCAGCAACTATAGCCCCTTTAATGGCGGAATAGGGATTTCTGATTTTACTCGAGAGCCAAAGAAAGTTTAGCTTCTCATATGACCATGGGCAGAAAAAAAACCAGGTGCTACGGGCTTTCGCGTTTCGACGCTGAAGGTAGCAGTTCCTTCGAATAGTCGAAATGTGAAATTGCTTCAAGGATCAACGATCCTTGTTGATTTGAGATCAACGGCCACAGTTTCTTTGGAATATCATGATCAATGATCTACGATCCTCCACGATCGGAGATCTAACAGTCCAGATCTACACTCGATCAATGACTCAGATTATTTCGGAATTTCGCGTATCACGAGTTCACGAGACTCTCACCTCTGATTTCCCGGTAGCCAAAATCGTGATGGTGCTTGCATTGACAATCCAGATCCTCCCATGATATGACGGTCCAGATCGTTTTGGGATTTCGCAAATCGGTATTTCGCGACTCTTGAACTCTCGTCATGATGTTCTCCAAACCCCGAACTCTGAAATGTCGAAATTTTGATGGCGCTTGGATCTGCCGCCACATGTCCTATGAGATGGATGGTCCTGATTCTCTCACGAAATCTTCTTTCCCCAGTCTTCACCTTTGTTCTCCCGGTGCCAAAAAAAAAAACGTCGATGGCTTCCGGATCTTCACCACCTATCACTCTAGATCCAATGGTTGGAGTGATTTCAGGATTTCGCGTATCGGGGTATGGAGTACCATCTCCTCTACTCATCCAACTCTCGATTCATGATTCCACGATAGAGTCAAATCGACGACGCACGATATTTCTCGATCCAACGGTTCATATCGAGTCGTGATTTCGCGATTCGTGAATTCTCACCGCAGTGTTCTCTAACCTTTACTCCCTGCGAGTCAATGAAATGCCGAGATCTCGCCACGTATCCTCCTTGATGGACGGTCCCAACGATTTTGGGATTTCGTGACTTCGCAAGTTGGCTTTTCTCCTGTGCGCTCCAGAGGACTAAACCTCGTGCACTTTCTCCCGGATTCGACGACTATCGGTCATTTGCGCTAAATCTAATGGTTGAAAATCTTTTGCCTTTTCTGCACTCTCCTCGTCCTTTCTGAACTGGATTTACACCTCAGATCTATTAGCAGGACCGATCTTACGGCTGCGAATGCTGTCCTTTGCTCCTTTGACGTGTACTTTGCTGCCTCTGCAAAGATTTTCTCCTGCGGAGGGAAATTCGTGAATCTTTCACAAATTTGAAAGAATTTCACGAATTCTTTCAATGTTTCTGCCCTCTGCAACAATCTTTCACGAATTTGCAAGAGTTTCACAATATCTTTAGATGTTTCTGCCTTCTGCAGCAATCTTTCATGAATTTGCAAGAATTTCACAAGATCTTTAAATGTTTCTGCCTTCTACAACAATATTTCACGAATTTGCAAGAATTCACTCGGGATAGGAAGAGCTATAGTTAACTCTTTACTATGATATGCTATATTTTTTATTAGCTCCCTCAAACCATCCAATTCAAGCAGTAATACCCGACAGTCAAACGCTTTTTGGCCAACCTGCATCTATACATACTAAGTGGTAAACATATAAGTCGCTATGGTCCCATTAGAATTGTAAGCAAGCAGAAACCTAGTCGAGAAAGACTCCACTTAAGATAATAAGAGAGGAAAGGTATTAACTATTTCCCATATAATATATTAAGTCGAACATTCATTTAAGCTAGCTAGCATGTCACTTACTCGAGCTATCCATATCTAGCTATAGACTTTGAACTCTTTTTCTCTTTAATAAAGGTAGGACCTGTCACTCACTCAGGATAGGAAGAGTTATAGTTAACTCTTTACTATGTTATGCTATATTTTTTATTAGCTCCCTCAACCCATCCAATTCAAGCAGTAAGCCCCGACAGTCAAATGCTTTTTGGCCAACCTGCATCTATACATACTAAGTGGTAAACATATAAGTTGCTATGGTCCCATCAGAATTGTAAGCAGGCTAAAACCTAGTCGAGAAAGACTCCACTTAAGATAATAAGAGAGGAAAGGTATTAATTATTTCCCATATAATATATTAGGCCAAACATTCATTTAAGCGGATCTTCAACGTAAAGATATGGTTCCCTGTATAAATAAAGTGAGACAGTTTGGTCAACGACACCATCAGAACCAACACTATTGTAAACATTGGATCTATCGTAAACTCAGTGTCTATAGTCAACATCTTGGGCCAACCCCGACTCAAGAGTTCGCCATTCCAATTCCTTTATTAAGGAGGGTTAGGTCTACCGATTGCTCGCCCTCAGGGACTCAACACTGGGTTAACATACTATTTCTTCACTTACTACCCCATGGGCACTGATTCACTGCCTTCTACGATTGGATTGGGGAGATTCTCTTTTGACCTTGCCCTATCAAATGTGCATCCATCTCCCTAGACCCGATCTCCTGAGTGAGAAATATATCAGGACAAAACCCTTATAACGACGACCTTCAGGACTTATCTATTCTATAGAGTCTAAGGGCCCGCACTCAACCGGGCCCCCCTTCCTTGAATTCGTGATCGATCCGGAGGGTTAGATATGTATGTGATATACGTCATAGGCCTTACGGTAACAAAGTGATAACGATTTCCCCACTTATAACCCTTCGAGCGTCACCTCTCTAGCCTTATAGACTCCTCGTAGGCTAACCTTGTGTAGGATTGGTTCTAGGGTATGGTTACTAGGGTAGGCTAACTTTCTCTCTGTTAGGGTTAGGGTTAGGGTATGTTCATCTTGTTATGGTTTGGTTGCTTGTGCTATCCTTTTCCTTTATAACCTCGATATCACCTCTTTGGGAGAACCTACCTTGGGATAACTCTAGGTGAACATCTTATCTTCCCTCAACTTCTTTCTGGGCTAACATAGCTTAACATAGATTGCATAATTGATTATATCTTTGGTCAAAATCAAAGTTTGGCTGGCTCCTCACAGTAGTTTAAGTACTGAGCCTACCTCACTTTGGCAGGATGATCTAGCTATCCGATTGTCATCGCTCGATCACTTCACGTGAGGGATAACCTTTGTTTTCATTCTTTCCGATACAAATTCAATTCTTTGATTTGTGAGAGTGGAATCGAACCACTTTTATCACCACACCAGAGATTTAAGGCATCTAGTCTCGCATCGAAGTTCTCAGTCATATTGAATCAATCTGCTTCTCTCTATTATGAGTTGCATATCAGGTACAATAGAGAACTATATATCTTTATTCTTTATATATGTAATTACAAAGGCTAAAGCGAGTGTCGTTACATTTGGTTGATGCGTTTTTCTATCTTGTTGGTAAAGGAAGTTCGTCATTTTGGTATGGTAAAAACAAGTCTTGGTTCCAGGAGAATGGATTTGAAACCCCTTAAGGGTCTAATTTCTGAGGAAGATGGGTACAAAAGATTATATAAAGGTGATATGAGTGGAACAAAATAAAGTAGAAGCATTGTATGTAGTGGGTATCCAAGAATAGATTGGGCTTAATATTAAAAAACTAAATGGATTTATGTTATCATGCATCGAGGGTGGTAAACGAGGAGATGTAAGGATCATGATAGACCATCATAGGAGTTTGAACAATGCTCTATGTGGGGAACCAATGGAACATTAGAAGTGATTATGTTGGGGGCTAAGCGTTGAATAATTAGTTGCTCAGGGCTTAACTTGCATGAAGAAAATTAGATTGGACTTGTCGGCAAAATGGGTTCTGCACAAGCCTAGCTCTTGTTAGGTTACTAGCTCCTATCTTGTGAGGTGAATATAGAACAAAAGAAAACCCTAAAAAAGATGGGGTCTGGGAAGAATGTAAGGCCTCAAGCGTCCACTGCAAAAAAGCGGCAGGTAATTCTGGGAAGAAGCATTGAAAAACCAAGCAGGAGAACTCAGAGGCTAATGCTCTATGTAAGGGGCCTTTTCTAGGGTCTAGGCGCGGTACAACGACCCCAAATTATGTAGAGGAAATATTGTAGAGGAAAGAGTAAGGATCGAACTATGCTTGTTTGAAGTGAATTCGATCTACAGTTATATTTGTTCGTGGTGAGATACGAAAGATGGCTTGCCTTGCTTTCTTAGTTTCGTTTCGAATCCGGGTGTCTTTGTTATTATGTGTAATTTCCCTTTTCCTTTTAATAGTTGTAATTAAAGGGTGAAGTTCGAGAGGTAAGTGGGGCATTTTTCACAGTCTAATTCAATTTGCAAGCCTCCCCGATAACGTTGATCTCCTGCCACACGTCCTTTCCAGATGGACGATCCCTATTGACTCTCGGGGATTCGGGACTTTCGCTGTCTTGTTCCTATTTCTTGTCCCGAGACAAGAAATATCACTAACATTAGGCTCCATGGGGGATAGAGTCGTCCCTGCGATGCTCTAAGAACTCATTCTGCAGCTTCAGTGCCTTGTTGTTGGGCTATGGAGTCATGCCGAAAACATCCCGCTGTTGAAAATACAGGCCGAAAAATAAAAGTAACAAAATAAAGCTACATGCTCAAAGGAGCTTATTTATACACAATCCTAAACTAATAAAATATTTTACATGGGCTAGGTGAAAGAGAACTTCCACCATAGCCATTCAAGCAGCTTCCTGGATAGAAGCTCATTCCTTCTGTCGATGATCACCAGCAGATGGTGTAACCGTGATAGCAGAACGACTACACTCTTCAACTCCTCCTTACAGGCTGGAGTTGAGATGAAATAGGGCGGCTCCAAGGCATATTCGAGAGTAAAGTGGATTCTAATTAATAGCATAAGTAGTGGTTTATGTCCAATCTTTAAGTCCGAAAGGGAGGTGGTGGTAAAATCCGATAGGTCGTTGAGTTCAAAAGTAAGAGAGGTTCTATTCTCTTATTCTTTTATGTTATTCCTGGGTTTGAAGTGCTAGATGATATCTGTTCTATACAATTTTTTCTCATAGCAATTGGTCCAAGCCTACACCATTCATCTCAGTGTTGGGTTTCTTGGAGGTCTTCCTCCCACGCCACATGCCCTCTTGCTTTGGGTTCCTTGAGGTTCGTCCTCCACCCCAACAAATCTTTCATTTAACTGGTTATCTTGGCCATTGGATCCACCTAGCAAACTTCTCTTCAACATGCAACTCCATCGATTTGGTTCACTAGGCTCATCGCCTACACGAATCTACCTACCCTGCATTAAGCTTTTTTTAGGCTACCCTAACACCCCATATGCCTCACTAGTGTGGTGACTTATTCCAACTTTCCTCTATCTTGTGTTATCTCTTTCCAATAGTTCGTTTGGTAGTCAATCTCTTTGGCATTTATCCTAGCCATGTCTTAAGCCTAGGGTTTACTTTTTCAATCTCCACAATAGTACAGTGTGGTCCCAACTTTTCTCTTCCATCATGCCTCCTCATAGATATCACTCTTTAGATGAATAAGACTCCACCTCTCTACTATAGTTTAGGAATTGGATAGCTCCCTTGTTGAACTTATCAAAGCTCTATGACATCAACCTAGGATTTTCACTCCTACCTTTTAGCTAGATACCAAAATCTCCTTGCCCAAATATGGTGGACAAATGCATGGAGACATTTGGGGTTCTTGGATCTGCAACCTAACTACTTTTTTCAAACTTGCTTAGACATGACTAAAGATCAATGCTTACTGCTTGTGGGAAATCACTTAGAAGGACTTTCCCAAGCTTGGTAGCAATGATCCACAAAGATCCCACACTACTTCAGAGACCTAAATCAAACTCAACGAGGAACAATCAATCAATGACACATAAAGACACATCACTACATGGGGTGCATTGTGCCAAGCCTTGATAATACACTTTTGTCTATAATCCCGAGCAAGTTCTTATTCATGGACTTTGCAACACCATTCCCCCTGGGATAATAGTTAGACGAGTAACGCAAATGAATTTCCTTGTCTAATGAAAAGTTGACGATATCCATAGATCTGGAGTGCAACCCACTGTTAAATTTGAAAATAGAAGCTACACCAAACCTGGTAATGATTTATTGTTCTATTAAATGAATCATAATTGTATTGTTCACAATAGCTAAAGGGATGGATTCCGACCACCAAGTAAAGAAATCAATAGTTGTCATCATGTCCCTTTGTTGGAGGAATGTGGGTGGATTTCTCCTATCACATTGAGGCCTCTTTTCTTTAAGGGTTTTTAATTAGTCATAGGTTGCAAAGGCACTACATCCTTCTTTGCTTTCCCTACACATATTTGGAAAATGTGACACTTCCGAACATGTGCATGCACATCCTTAAACAATGTTGGCCAATAATAAACAAACCTTGGTACTTTATGCATGGTAGTGTCTCATAAGAAATGTACACGTGTTTACATGTCATGTAAATCATTCAAGCCTTTCTGGGCATCTGATTTATCCAAACATCTAAGTAGCACACCATCGTAGTTCTTCCTGAAGAGAATCCCATTGATAAGACTGTACTGAGTGGATTTTAGCCTTAATGCTCTATTTATTTTTGCATCTAAATGATTAGGACTAGATCCATGTTGCAAATAATACTTCAACTAATAATACAATGAATCTGCATTTGCAGGTACAAAAAGAATGTCAGTTGTGTACAAGGGAGCTTCGTTCTCCCCACCTACTTTGTCAGCGTGATATTGTCCTTCAACTGCTAACTTTCATAATCCCCGTTCTCTGACTATAGTAGAGGGTTTGATATTCAATTTAGACTCTTGGATAGCGCTCATCCAACATGCAAGATTTTCACTAAGTTCTTTCTAGATGAATAATGATCTTACACCTTGAAGAATAGATTCAAAAAGGCTCTCCAACAATCATAATGTGAGCTTGTAAATGGATGATAATTTTCACTACTGACTGGTAATTTATGAAATCCTACATAATTTTTTGATTAATGCTTCCTTATTACCACAACAGTGGTGAGCATCCACCATCTGTCAAGATGTGAGACACAACTTACACAAAACAACCACCCAACCTGACTTAACGACCTCTGGGTGGCTAAGCGGCTTCCTTGCAGGTAGTGCATCGACCACTTCTTGTGAGGAATTAAACTGAGGTAGGGGCTATAACAAAACCTCTTGTGGCTGAAATCCTATATAATCATTGATTTTAAACTTTTTGCTACAACTGTTACAGGATTCAGTGATTGTACTTGAAGAGATAGGACTGCAAAAGAGTTTGACTCAATTGGGTTTTTCTTTGATAATCCATTCGCATGTATATTGAAAATGTTATAAAGGAGGAGATGTATAATGTAGTACACACAAAAAAAATGGAAATGGTTCATGGCATATTATGTTTATGCAGCATATTCTGAGTATTAATTAATTCCCTTAATTTTGCAGTTTATTGAGGTATGATTAACAACTAGTAGATTTGGCATTGTTATGAAGCACATATGAATTAGTATAATGCAAGACACTACTTACAAGGAAACCCTACAATTGTTGATATATTGTAGATGCCTATTGCATGGTTGCATAGCGCTAAAAAATGCTCAGTGCGAACATCATTTGTACTTCTTCTGCAGAGTCGACTTGCACTCTATGAAATTCAAAGGTGGGATGTTCTACTGAGATGATAACCATAAGAGTATAGTCCCTATTATGTTTGCATCGAATTCCTAATTAATGATTTATGTTTTTTTGAATCTGGAATTTTTAGGTAATCTTGTTAAAGGTAGTTAAAGCCTTTCAAGTTCACCTAAAAGTTGAGATTTTTTGGACTATGTTGAATATTTGGAATATACATGTTTCAGAGAGCTTTTCTTATGAACTCAAATCATACCCTTTGTTCACTATACATGCATTATTTATTTGAGGAAGAATTTAGGTTTCCCTTCCACAAATCTATTAGCTTATCAAAGTTGGTATTTCCCTTCTATTCAAGATCGACAAAAAATAATGTGGCAGGCTTCTCAAAGAGCCATACCAAGTCTTTTCTATAAAAAATCAAGATTCTAAAGTCAAATATATTTTACTAGATCCAATGAATGCCTCAAATTTCCTGCTTGAACCCTATATATAAATAAGGAGGATACATTTTATAGAAGAATTCATAAAATGTTACAGATGTACTACAAAATAGCCACATCTCCTCATAATAGTCTTACAAAAGGTAGCTTGGTTGATAGATTTTGATCTTAGTTTTCATATTACTCTTCTAACAATAACTCATTATAGAGTTACTTAATATGTATAAAAAAACATAGAGATGTTGCCAAGTATATAACTTCTTTGAAAAGCATTGTGCAAAGTTGCAAGTATCTTGCTACAAAATCACAGATTGAGAAATGTGTAGCATATGGAAGTCCCGTCCACATCAATTGGTTTGGATGTTTATGAAAACCAACATTAGAGATTATGATCGCCAGTATATGCAAAATTCAAATGGAATTTTCCACCAATGTGTCATCACAGTTTTGTATGCGGATAATACTATAGATAATTGAGGCAATTTCTATTGCAATTATATATTTTTTTGAGTTCAAAAACACAAACCCATGATCCTTGAATCCTAGAAATCTTACCATATGCCTTGGAAGTAGAGAATCATGAGCATGCAAGCAAGTAAAAGGATTTTAAATAACAAATAAAGACCAATCAACTTATTGAGGACTATGCCAAATCACCTTCCTACATAGGAAACGTGGTAAGAAAAACAAAAGACTAAGTTTACTGCCTGTACTTTATTATGGAGTTAAGCTCTCCTCTAATGCATTCATGCAAATATCCCTTGTACGCTCGTAAGGTACACAAACAATAGCTTAAAAGTATCCAAAGGTTTCTAAATACGAAAGGCAAATTTTTTTTTATAAAGGTTTCCAGAGAAGCCAACATCAAGAACCAGACAGAACCACAAAGACACAGTTAGGCACGATGAAATTTTGCAAATCTTGGTCCAAAAAATCCAACCTTGGCTACTTTACTGATTTATAAAGAAAGACAGAATCAACGATGTCATTGCGCCAATTAAAACAACCATCCATTTAGAGAGCCACCACAATCGCCATAACTCAATTATAATTAATTGAGTCTCACCTCTGAAATACATTTGTTGATTTGTTGAGTTTATGGTTAAACTGAAAAACTGCACCCGATATTACAATGTCGATGAATCGGGCCAGACAATTCGCATTGAGTGGTTTGCAACATTTCAGCCCCAATTTCTGTAATGTATAGAAAAGAGAGTTCGCCATTGAACTTGAGAATATGGATTCTAGGTTTAGCCCATTGAACTAAATCTACGCATAAATAAACTTTGGTTATGGTGAGGCAGTGTTTCGATCGTGAAATATGAGCCATGAGAAACAGGGTTTCCAGTAAAAATATTGGGATTTCGGGAATTACTCAAATTTTGAAGATGAGGTCCAAATATGGAACTCCAGATTGTTGCAAACACGAGTTTAGTGGGATTCTGAAAGGAGTGAGCTAACAATGAGGTCGTTCAATATCCATTGAAAGTGTATCACAATGATAATAGCTCGAATTTTAGGAATGTCTTATCAAAAAAGGATTTCAAGGGGCTATGTGGGCAGGAAATGAAGATGTTTAAGTAATAAGACAATGCTACAAAGTGTTGCTAACCTGTGCAGTTGATCATCAGAACAGTGAGCAGATGGAATCGAACCTCCATCGGCACCAAAGCAGATGTTTGCAGAGTGGAGACAGGGGAGTTTGGGCACGCGGTAGAAGAGTTAGTTTACTCCAGTTCGAAGGTCGCATGAGAGGGGTGGCCATGCATTAGTGTCGCTCATCAAACTACCATGGAGCCCATAGAGTAAGGGGGGTGCAGAATACGGGGCAAACAGGAATGGGAACAAAGTGTTGTGGTCCAACGAAGACGCTACCTTTTGGGTTTTCTGACCGACGGATATTGCCGGAGATTAGATGTTCATCGTTCATTGTTGATAGACAACAACAACTAAATCACATCAATCTCCTACTGATTTGCAACAACCCTCAACTACTATCAACAACAACCTCTACTAGGCATATTTTACAAAGATTTATACATGAGGGGCTCATAGGGTTCCCTCTGATTACCTATCTTATCGAAGCAAAAGCTAACAACTACTTAAGCCTTATTACATTAAAGTCTGTGACAGATAGATAAGAGTGAAAGCTCCAGCTCTGTGTCAAAAATCAACTAGATTAAAGGAAAATCCGATCTCCCCTAATCTCACATGATTGTTCATCCTCCAAACATTAAGATCTTCTTTAATTCGTCATTCATTCAAAATATTTCTGAGAAATTTTATCTTTTAAAAATTCAAAAATAATTCAAATGGCACGCTAGGGCATTGAGTTGTCTCTCCACGTGTGCTTTGTTGACGATGCTCCTGCATCATAGAGGGTGTGTTGCACCTCCATTTTCAATGCAATCTTTTTCCAAGCCCATTTCATTGCCATTAATTAATTGAATTCCAAAACAATTGGGTATTGTAATACATGGAAAGAAAAGAGTACCACGATGTCACTTGAAGCTAGAGTTACATAGAGTGCCATATGCATGGAAAGAAAGGGACACCACATAAGTATACAGATCTCAACAAGTGGTACATTTATATAATGTGAGTTTTCTTTTACAGGTCTTCAAATTCTTTTAGGAGAAACGTTTCATTGTTCTCAAGACCTCTTTGGGTGAGCATCTACAAGGTTATGGTTTGGATTTTATCTTTTTTCCAGCTACATTTCCCTCCAAGCCTTTAGCCCCTTCTTCCCATGAAATGAGGCACAATCCCTTCTTGGGTCAATACACCCTAAAATACACAAAGATGGGGGAACGAAAAGGATGAAGTGTGGAAAGTGAAAGTATGATTGAGAATGGTACGATGACTCATCAATGAGGCTTTCCAGTAGAAAAACTTTCCCCAAGGGTGACCACTTACTAGGGAACAATTCCAACCACCAAGGTGAATAAGGTAAAGATCATAATTTTCAAGCAAACCTTCTATAATCAAGAGAAGTTGTAATGCAACATATTAAAATGCCTCAAGTATTAAAGTGACAGTTACCACAATATATGACTTGTGTTTCATGGAGTGAGACCCATTGTCTTCCGGAAACAAGTTGATGTGATGAATGCCATCATGATGAATTAGAGAAGTATGGTGGTGAAGCAGGTTTTCATCCATGTATGTGGACACTGCTAGTCAATGCATGCATCTCTTGGTACTCCATGTCTGCAACCTAAGGGCATCGAGACACCATGTCCTTAGTTATCTGATCTTTGATCTTATACTCTAGGGAAGATAATTTGTAAGGAATCTAAAACAAAATATGATTTATTTTTTTACTAACATAAAAATTTTGCCATAAATAACGCTGCAGTTTTTTTAGTACTATTTATTTTTTTATTCTTCTTATGTTATTTTGTTAGTTCAAACATATATTGGTAATGGTAGTGGTACTTAGGATAGGAATATAACCATCACATTCAACACTAGAAAATATGAGGTGTTGTTTATTCAAACACACATTGGTAATGATAACGAGTATTTGGGATAGCTATAGAACCATCATGTTCAACGATGACAAATTGGATGTGGTTCCTTTTTACAAGTACATAAGCTTTGAGTTCAAGTCTTCTTGTAATTCAAAATTTTGTAATTCACATCACTTATATGAGTTTCCTTCCCAATAAGTGTTTTTTAATTTTTTTTTTTCTCTTAAATATGCTGTCGTTGTAACAACAACTTAAGCTTCATCATTCAAATATTGTTTCCTATTTTTGCTCCCTAGCCATTAACAATTTGTCTGCATCACTTTATGTCTCCTACTTGTTTGCATCACTTTATATCTCCAATTTCCTTCTCCTACTTGTTTGCATCACTTTATATCTCCAATTTCCTTCTCCTCAAAAGTTTTTCTTTGATTTTTTTTTTAATATTCGTCATCCTCCACCTTTAAGATAGCTTATTATTTTGTTTTTTAACAATTATAGTTAATATAATGAAAGGCCAAAAACCAACTAAACAATTCTTATCATGACTTAAATGGTTGAGAGTCCATTCGTATATCGTTCAAGGTTTGTACAAGAAAATTAATATAAAAAGTTGTCTCTGCTTTGAATACATTGTTATACATGGGCATGAAACTACTTAGAATTTAGGTAATTTCTTGTTATGTTAAATTCTTGGCTTACAATACTTAAGGTTAATTTTGATTTCTGATCAACGATTCACAACTCTTTACTATTACATCTAATAACATTTTCATGCTTATTCTGATTGTTGTAACTTTCCTCGAGACATTTTCCCATCCCAAGGGTGGTTATTAATATGTTTTTTCTTTAAAATCTATGTTGTTCATCTATCATTCGTGCATGAATGTTTTTAGGCATGGAAAACATTTTTGTGGGGCTAGATAGCTCATTATCATCTTGCAAATTGTGGAGTTAAACACCCTTTTTTCCTTAACATATGTGAATTATAAAGATATGCATAGGTAAGGGCCTGGATTACATCTAAGTTTTTGATATATCATTTTTTAGAAATATATTCAAGTTCTATGATTCCTTGGATTTTAGTGGATTGTCTTTTGTTTTTTATATTCATTTGACATCTCCTCATAATTGATGGAGAGCTCCGTTGTAACAAAGAGATTCAATGTCCATTTGAACCATTTTATATTTGTAGAATGGTAGTCCAGTTTAGTAACTTAAAAAAAAAAATAAAGAAGAATATCTGCATATACCTACATCCTTGGATTTGTCTACCTTTGACTTTGATTGAATTCAATATCATGAACTACAAACTTATGTTATCATGAGAAAAAATTGTCTGTATATATAAAATAGAGGGGAAAAGAACATATATTAAAACCCCACAATGAAGAGTACAAATATCTTATTGTATGTTGAAAAAAAAGAAAAGAGAGATAGAAGGGAAAATGAGCCGGATGAAAGGAACACATACTAAAACCACACAATGAAGAGTAAAAATATATTATTATTGCATGTTGAAAAAAAAAACAAAGAGAGAGGGAAAATGAGCCAGATGAAAGGAACATGTATTAAAACCAGTGTTACAAAAATCGTTTCGGCAAAAAAAATTGTCGGGGTCCAGAAAACATCGTTTCGTAAAAATCAGCAATATATCAACAAACTTAAAAAAATACAAAAATATTTATTTAAAAAAAAAAATTGAAACATTTAAAGTAACAATAACATCAAATAGACAGATTGCCACATGAATATGGAAAGAAAACTGATATATAAGATATATAAGATGTCT
>SNQJ01S0006694.1:32689-45538 GCA_010110895.2 Picea sitchensis | reverse complement strand
CTAGTGATACATCACACATAGAAAATGAATCATGTCATGTTTCCTGAGTCATCAAAAAATATAATAAATTTATCTCATGATGTTCACCATGACTCATGAGTCATCTACAATGAAATCAAGTAAATAAACTATCGATTCCCTCTAACCCTTTTACGGGCAAAAGTAATCATTGTAGAAAGTGTTTTTCCTTTAGCACTAGGAGTAGGTGCCCTTGAGGCATGTGTGCCTCGTACTGGAGTCAAACGTCCTCTAGAAGAACTAGAAGACCCTCGAGACAGATGTTCCCTAGAAGAAGGTACTAGTAGAGGAGGTAGACTGCTAGTGCTACCACTGGGCCTATCTCCCTCTGACTCTGACTATGGCTCTGCTGGTGGCACACTTGCAGACTCAGCGTGAAACTAAATATCCTCTGGAACATCCTGATCCAAGTCCTTAGCAATACCATGATCATCACCAGTATCCTCTAGCCAATCGAGGGTGGTGTAAATAACAGGTTCCTCAACCTCCACCCTCCATGCAACAATGGTATCAATCTCATCCAATGAAATGGGCTTTGCATCAATTTTTATCTCAAGTTGCTTCACCCACACCTTGAGATTATAGTAGACGTAGACCAAATCATTAAGGCGCAAGGTAGACCAAATCCACAAATCTGACCCTTGAATCATCCACAAAATCCCAATGGAAAACTCTTCCTTGGCTAGTTGAATGGCTTGGCTCTTGTCCTTGGCTAAATTCACAAATAAAACCAAAAAAAACCCTAACGGACCCTTAAACGCGCAAATGTTTTTACACATGCAATTTTTTCCATTGACCCATGATTTTTTCCCGATTTTTTGAGAAAAAATCGTTTTGGCCAAAAAATTGAGATTTTTACCGATTTTGATGATTTATCGTCGATTTTTGTAACAAATATCTCATTTAAAACCACATAATGAAGAGTGAAAATATCTTATTGTATGCTGAAAAAAAAAAGCAAAAAGAGAAAAATACATATTTAGAAAATAGAGGGAAAATGAACTAGATGAAAGGAACATGTATTAAAACCACAAATTGACAAAGATATGTAGAGGATAACTAAGATATGTAGCTAAACTGCCCCTGAGATTAATGTCACCGCTTGTAAGCCAATAATCACTTAAAGATGTACTATTCAAAACATTCCTAGCCTGTGCCAAAGTCTGTATATGATTATGTTTAAGTAATGAGACCAACGACTGAGATAAGAAAGATTGATTTCACAAGCCAATAATCCTACCTGTTCCAATGGAAATAAGATGCCCTGAACCATGTGCCCAACATAACCAATGTAGTATCAGGTGAACCGAAGAAGTTAAACTGTGACAGATCTTTGATGTTTCTCTTTGTTGAAAGTTTGGTGTTCTTAACCATTGAGTAATAGTCAGATGTGTCAAATACTTTTCCATAATAATCCTGTGCCACATACCTCCACTATTGATCACCCTCCAAAGTGTGTGTGCCGCTAGCGCTTTGCTGAAGTCTAAGATATTTAAGAAACCCCATCCCCCGAAAGCTTTAGGCACTGCCAATTTTTCCCATTTGCAAAGATGGATAGTACTAGAATCTTGATTCTTCTACCAAAGGAAACGATACATTAGTTTTCTAATAGAAATTAGAACCAAACCAGGAATAAGACCAAGAGACATCCAATACAAGGATTGTGATTCCAACACCACTTTTAATAGAGTGTATCTGCCTCCCAGGGAGAGCCAACGGAAAAACCAATTATTGGTTTTCTTTTCTATTTTCATAAGGAGCCAACACCAATCACCAACCCTGTACAAACCAGTTTTGAGGTAGAAACCTAAGTACTTAAACCCCTCCTCTAAGTCCTCAAAATTAAATGGAAATAGTGCTTTGAAAGGTCTCATATCCTCTTTCGATAATCATGTCGGAAGTACTGTGGTTTTTGTAATATTAATCATCAATCCAAAAGCCGAACATAATGTTTTAAGTAACAAGTCTATCTCTATCCATTCCTCTGTGCTAGCCTTTGACAAAATCACAATATCATCAAAAAAAAGAACATGTAGAATTTTAATAGTTCTGGAAACTTCCACACCTGAAAGTCTTCCTTCCAGTTTATTCTCCTTTAATAATAAGCTTAAACCCTCCATGACAAGGATGAACAATAACGAGGAAATAGGACATCCCTATCTGAGCCCCCGCCCAATTTTAAAGAAAGTAGTTGGTTCCCCGTTTATCAGTACTAAGTAGGAGGTAGATATTACACAGCTCATAATCCACTCTGTCATCTCCAATCCCATTCCAATCTGAATAAGTATCTTCCTCAGAAAATCCCAACTAATGCAATCATACGCTTTCTTCAGATCAATCTTTAATACTAACGCTTTTGTATTTTTATTTTTTATACTATGAAGACATTTGTGCACAGTACCAATGACATCCTATATTCTTCTCCCTTGAAGAAAACCCAATTTTTCTTCAGATATTGATCTAGACAACAGAGGTTTTATGCGATTTTCTAAAACTTTGGATATGATTTTGTAGCATAAATTATATAGTGAAATAGGCCTAAAGTCACTGAAACACTGAGGTTTATTAACTTTTGGAATTAATGCAATGAAAGTAGCATTTAATCCTCCCACTATTCTGCCTCTAGTTCTTGCTTCTTCGACCATCTCCAGAAGATCTCTCCCCACTGTTTTAAAGAAATGGCTAAAGAATTTGACTAACCAACCATCGGGTCCCAGACTCTTGTATGATTTAAATTTCTTTAAAATATGTTCAATCTCTTCTAATTTAATCGGCTCATTGAGGGAACGAGCTTCATCTTCAGTCACCATTTTTTTGAAAAGTGCAGCAACCCTAACTTGTTCATTTGATAAGGGAGGAGCCCATTCTTTATACATCTCCTTAAAATACTTAACTGCTTCCTTTTTAATGTTCTCCTGTCCTGAAACAACATCCCCAGACTCATCCAAAATATCCCATAAATGCTTACTAATTCTTCTATTGTTTGAATATTTATGGAAAAAGTTTGTATTATTATCACCACTTTGTAGCCAAATAGCCCTGCTACATTATCGCCAATAGTCCTCCTTTTCCAGAAGAATCTTGTTTCTTATTGATTCTAATTCCTTCACTAAAGACTCTTGGGCCATCTATTTATCTCCATTGGAATTATTATGGATGCATTTTGTAATCTCTTCTTCTAAATTCTTAATGTGTGCATCTGTTCTTAATTTCCTCTCCTTCAGCCATTTTTTAGTCTGAAGCTTTAGATCCTTAAGCTTCCAAATAAGCCTATGTTTTTTTCCAGTTTCGCCCAGGTACTTTGGATCATTCCAACGCTGTTTAACCAAAATCTCAAAACTTAAATCCTGGATCCAAAAAGGATTCATCTTGAAAGGAAAGGATATATGAGTAGTCAAAAGATCCAACTGAAGTAAGATGGGTGCATGGTATGAGATATAAGGGTATTCCACCCAATATCGAAAAATATCAACCAATGCTAGGAGATCCTCGAAAATGAAATCTCTGTGTAACCTCTCTGCAATAAGTTTAGTGCCAGCCCGATTGTTCCTCCAATTCAGAACAATCTTCCCCAGAAGAATATTAATAAGACCAAGTCCCAGGAAGAAATTTTTAAAGAAACCTGCCAAACAACCCATATTTCTAACACCTCCCCAAATCTCACCAGAAGAGGGTCAAATTTAAATCACCCATTAGAATCAAGTTTTTATATGATAATAAGCCCGATCTTCCCAGGCACTCCCAGAAAACTCTTCGCTCCACACAAGGACCATATGTATTCAAAATATTAACATGTCTCCTAGTGGCAATATAAATTCCTGACAAGAAGATGCCACCACAATTTAGAGAAGGATTCAAATAAAAAAAAATTGGGTCCCAAGAAACCAATAAACCCCCTGAACTCCCATCAGAACTTACTACACAACATATCCAATTTGGACGAATCTTAAACATGAAGTCACGAGCCTTTTCTACAAGTACCATAGTCTCCTGAAACAGTACTAACTCAGGTCTAGTTTTGTCTAGTACCCTACGAACCGAGGAATGTTTTAGGGAGCCTCTGTTCCCTTGATATTAAGTGACAGTAACAACATTACTTAGCTCGAGAAAGGGCTTTGCATGCTCTACATGCCCCACAGTCAATAGAAATAACAGAATCAATAGTCATAGTTTCTTTATTTTGTTTCTTCCTAGCGCTTCGGATTTTTATGGGAGAGTTTTCAAAACCCAGTCCCTCAGACCAAACAAAGTATTTCGCCTTCGTAACCTCTAGTAAATTTGATCCACTAGTCTCCCCACCAAAAGAACTAGTAACTTGTAAAGCCTTTCCCTGAAAAATAGGTAACTGATTATGAGAAGATTTATCCTTTAAAAAGGGGATAAAGGAGTCTAAAACTGCTTCAAGGGAGGGATCCGAGTCCTCCGGTTCACGAAAAACCGAGATAAAAGAGGAGGGAACAGTGAAATCAGGAAAAAAATCCTGACTTGGTTCAGTTAACACTGGGTCGTCAAGGGAGGAAGGACCAATAATAATATGAAGAGTCAAAGGATCAGATAGGTTCCCCGACAGTGGCAAGGATGAGTCCACAACAAACTTAGTCATATTTCTGGAAGGTAAAGTAGAGTTAGAGGGGTTACAAGGCTTCGAGAGGTCGTTCACCCCCATCTCAGGCAAAGGACAGGAAAGTGAAATAGACCGTGCTAACCACTTCGAAGAGCTTAAGGTTTCTTTTTCTAAATACGACAAAGTAGAAAAAAAAAGGACAATGAAATTTGAGCTTACCAGAAAGTGTGAGAGCCTGTTCCAGTTCTTCCAAGTCATCCGAACAAACTCTTGAACCAGCATTGTAGAACCCCATTTCAACAGAGAGATCAATAAAATCAATAGTAGAAAAGTGATCCTAATGTTCCACTTTCTCTTCAAACAAACCTCTACAGTCCCTACGAAGATGTCCAGTACTACGACAAAGGATACACCGAAATGGTATGCCTAAGTAGTCTAGTCGCTGCAAAAAACACCACCCTCGCCACTCAATCTCAAGAGTTTCAGGAAGTCCACGACTTATGTCCATTTCAACCAAGATTCTACAAAATTTTCGCACAGGTGAAGTTAAAATTCCTCTATCAACCGAAATAAAAGTGCCAAGCGCATCACCGATATCCTTCAGTGCTCCTTCATTCCACATATGAAGAGGCAAACCTGGAAGAAGAATCCAGAAATGCTGAAACGTAAAGTATTCGGTCTCTGGATTGAAAGACACCCGCCATTTTTTCAGCATAAAACTACTATCCCCATTCAACCACCTTTTTTATAACAGTAAATCTACATCATCGAGAGAGTGACTGATAACTCCCCACCATCCTTTGGGTAGTTGCACCAACTCCAGAGTGTATTGACACCGACGACCATACTCTATCCGACCAGACTAGGAATTTATCTCTGCATAAATGTCCATAGGCGAGCCTCCCTACTACTTCACAAAGTGATAACCAACAAGTATCCTCAAGGCCAACATCAAAACCGAACACCATTTTCCTATGAACCTTATTAGAAGTCCACTGCTTATTTTTTTGCGAAAAACCGAAAGATGTTTGTTCTTCCCACACGCAATAGGAGAAAAAATCTCAGAGTTCCCCTGCTTAACTCCACCACCTGTTCTGGGACAATAGTTTTGTGGGCAAGTTTCAATCAAACTAGGAAGAGTAGTCATGGTAGAAACCGAAGGAAGATTTATACAACTATAACCTCCATTCTGCAGATCACTAGAGTTCTGCAAAGGTGGTCTATACTTTGTATTTTTCACGGTTGTTGGAAAGTCAGATAATAATCTCGCCTCCTCCCAAAAGTTTTCATCCTCCTCATTAAGGAGGTTATTAATATTCTTAATAAGTGTCTAACTACTGCCAGTAGTCATTTAACCAACGTCTGACAGCTCCAAAACCCCACCGCCGAAATCTAGGGTGGATTAAGCGCCCAACTCACAAGGAGGAGAAGTGATGCAGGATGGAAATACGCGACCATACCCACGTCGCGCTCTCCCGCTCACAGGATCGTTCTTATCCCCATCTACTTCTAAGCCGAAGCGGCTCTTAGATTCCTCTAATGGGATCTCTGATGAAACCTGACCCGGTCCATAGGTCCTTTCTTTTCCTCCTTTTTGGCCCCTGCACTTGGCCGTGGTTATCCCCGACTCACTATCGGGTTTCGGGGTTTCGACGTTTTCGCTGTTGAGAGTCACTGTACTCTCCAACTCCCGAGTTCTGATTCTCCGATGAGCTCCTTTTTCTTCACCCACTGGCCCTCCAGGCTCAGCTCCCACCATATGACCACTACCTCTGCAACCGTGGCCTTACCTCGCAATCTCGTGGGTTGAACCGTCGAACTTTCACCCTCCTATTCCGCGAATCCCCGAGATGCGAGAATTCGAGGGAGTGTTGACTCCTATCTCCAAGCAACGTGTGTCCACCCGTCGGTCACGCAATCCCCACCTTATGCTCTGCCACACGTCCACACGAACCTCGGCTCCTCGACACTTCTCAACTCGCGAATCCTAACGCCAATATTTCGGGACTTCTCGCAGCGAGATCCCGAGGGCTTCGTGGCACCTGTATTCCACTCGTCGACTCTACTATGGCCCACACTATCCTCCAGCTGTCGGGATATCGCTTTCTCGTAACCTCATGATCCCCGTGGCCAAATCCTTGAGTCTTTCCTTGCGAGGTCCCGATACATGATCCCACGTGCAGATCCAACGGTCCTCCTACGATCTGGATCTAACGGTTATCCTCCTTCTCGCGCCTCGCGACCTCGCGACTTGGAGTACCCAATGTTTGGGCTTCCACTCTGCAAACTCCTGAGTTCGCGAGATCTCTCGATCTCTGCCACCTGTACTCCTTAGATGGACGGCTACAATCCTTTCACCACTTCGCGACCTTGCGCCTCGCGACTTTTAACGCCAAATCCTCGGCTCTTCCACTCACGAGCTTCCGAGTTCGGGAGATCTCTCCGATCTCTGCCACCTGTCCTCGGATGAACGGCTACGATCCTCTCGCTCCTTCGCCGCCTCACGTCCTCGTGCCTCGCGAAACTGAAGGACTTCCTTTTCCAACCTCCGATGCCCGAGTACCCGATGTGGGTAATCTCGTGACACACGTCCGCTCCCAACGAACGGTCCAGATTAACCTCGCAAATTCATGACCTATGATGCCGAGGGACTCTCCACACGTTCTTGATATCCCCGATATCCTGATGATCACTCCTCGTGTCGGGACTTCTCTCCTACTGTTCACGAAGGCTTAACCTCCGTGCAACTTCCTGCAGGTCCGACGACTATCGTGTATCTACCCCAGATCTGACGACCCAGATATGTTCTCCTTGTGCGCTCTCCTCCGACTGCTCTTTGGACTTGAAAACCAACGGTCCAGATTCTATCGGCTAATCCAACGGCCGATGTTGCTCCTCTCGAGCTTGGCGCTCTTTCTCCCTGCACTTGGAAGAAATTCGAATTTCCAAAGGCCTCGACCTCTGTCTGTTCCTCTGCGAGCTCCACAACCACGAGCCTCGCCACGCGTATACAACGCTGCCCTTCCTGAGCTTTCTCCTCCTCCTGAACCCTCTAAGGATTCTTTGGC
This sequence comes from Picea sitchensis, assembly GCA_010110895.2. Taxonomy (NCBI): domain Eukaryota; kingdom Viridiplantae; phylum Streptophyta; class Pinopsida; order Pinales; family Pinaceae; genus Picea; species Picea sitchensis. Next base: position 37,888 of record SNQJ01S0006694.1, on the reverse strand, counting down.
TCTTGCGTCTCTGCAGAGTCTTCCCGTATTAAAGCGTTATCTCTTCTGAGTTTTCACAACCACTCAAACCCCTTGGGGGATTTTGTTCTTCTTCTCCCTCAGATGGAGAACGAAATGGATACCTTCCTGGTTATCCTTCTGCTCAAGCGACCCTCTCGCTGAGTCCTTATGGGTGTTCGGCAACCCAGCAAAAGTCCCTCAGTGGACTCTTCTTTCAGCTCCAGAACTCAAAGAGTTATCTTCTCCTTATGTGCCTATCTGCACACTTCCTCGACGCCCTCCTGGCGGAGTATCTTCTCTTCCACAGAACACTCCAACGATTCTGTCTCCTTATGTGCACCCTTTACACCTGCTCAATGCCCACTTGGCAGAGCCTCTCAGAATCCTCAGTGATTCTGGTCTTCTCTGAACTCACAGCAGAGTTCTTTCTCTAGCACCTCGTGCTTACGCTCAATGCCCACCTGGCAGAGCTCCTACAGAATCCTCAGTGACTCTGTCTGCAACTGTGTCTCAAATACACAGTCTTCCCTCCTGAAGTGTTCAACAACCTCACAGGTCTTCCTTCTCCTGAGTTGTTGACTTCAGTCCTGTGCCTCAGCACGTCTTTGTCTGACTCCGCAGAGTTCAGAAGTGCATCCTTTGTGCACGGCTCTCAGAACCCACAGCGTTCTGTCACACCCTCCTGGCGTGAAGCCTCAAAGACCTTCAACCTAAAATCAAACGAACTCCTGCAGAATGCCTCAACATAACATACATTCACAACACACATAGAAAACACACACAGACATCCATTCAACACAGAAAATGCAAGAAAAACTGCTCTGTTATATTAAATGGAAAATGCCTGTATTTTACAAAGGTGTTCTCGAGCTCTCTCTGGCTCTTTTCTGCTCTCCCCCTTCTACAACTACTCCAAAATGAGATCTGAAAATCTCTTTTACCTAAGGGGCTCATCGAGCGCTTCCCTCCAGGTTCACCTACTCTAATAAATTACATTCAATGGCTGTCTAGTCCAGCATCTAGATCTAGATCTCATCCGATCTAGCATTAAAGTCGATCTTATCTAACGCCTGCACAAAGGCACGGCTTCCATGGCTCACCAGCCTAATACATTTAATTACATTCATTTCAAATTTAAATGAGGACTGCGCCTCTCTTTTAGCGTGCGATTTGAATTCACGGACGTGGCTGGTTGGCTGGCTAGCTGACATGGAGCGATGCTCCTGCATCATACTCCACAGCTGCAAAAATCATGAGCTCCTGCTCATGAGCTTCCCCTCTAAGCTGTTGGAAATCCTCCTAGATCCCAAACAAATACCTGGAGCTTCCCATCTGCTCCATTCTGTTGTTGTTGCTGCTGCTTCTGCATTGCTGCTACTGTTGTTGCTTTTCTGCTCAGCCTCTCCTTGCTGGCAGTTTCTGCTGACCCTACCATCAGCCTTCTGATATCGTCTATCACTTCATCCAGCTGCTCCAACGGCTGGTCCTGTTGTTGCAGTCTCCTCAGCTGCAAAAATTTTCTGCAATTGGGCAGATCGCTATGATCTCCCATGCCATCTTCTTCATCTTCATCTTCATCTGTGGCCTCAAGTTGCCACTCTACTGCAGACTTCAGCTCTGTAGTCTCTTCTTGACTAACCTACTGCTCAGTCATTCTCTTCTCTGACAGCTCAAATTCTGCTAGTTCTCTTGCTGGCCCTGGATCGTTCAGCCAATCCTCCTGCATTTCTAGCTCCATCTCCCATGGAGTGGTAACTTTACCTGCCTGCTCCTTGGCTTCCTTTGCTGCTAGATTTAGTGCTACAACGCTTTCAGCTTGCTGGCTGAAATCATTGAGCCATTCCTCGGGATGCTCATTCTCTTTCCCTTCATCCGCTTGGGCAGTCTCAAATGTCTGCTCCAATTTCCTTTTGACAGTCATAGCTAATTGTTCCTCTGCTGTTGTTGTATCATCTGCAACAGAATTTTCTGCCTCCTCCTGGGCAGATGGTAGGAATACTCCAATTCCCCCAATCATTAGAATATCATTCTGACCTTTCTCCTCTTTTTTCAGCTACACCTGCTGATCCAAATTTGTCTCTGGATTTATGAGACCCTCAGACAGTCTCATCTGCTCATCCCTGCCCACCTGGCAATACAGGATGCCCCTGCTGCTCTCTTGGCAGACTATGAGATCAACCGATCCCATCTTCATCAGCACTCCTTGCTAAATTGAACTCTCCTCCGAGTCCATGAGACTTTCAGACAGTCTTAAATGTTCATCTCTGCCCACTTGGAAGTCTGAGATGCTTTCACTGCCCTCCTGGCAGTCTTCAAGATCCCTCAGCGATCTCTCATCATTGCCCTCCTGGCAAATTGAAATTCCTCGACTGTCCTCCTAACAGTCCGTGAGATCCCGGAGTGACCTTAGCTCGTTACCCTCTTGGAAAACTGGAATTTCTTCTCCTCTGCCTTCCTGGCAATGCTTGAGATCTTCAACCGATCCCAATTCATCCCCTTCATCATCATCGAGACCTCTCCCAGTCTCCAGTTTGCATACCTCAACCATCTCTTCCTCTGTGGCCTTGAGGTTTTTAGCATACCTCAACCATCTCTTTAACAACTTGCGCTGTCTCATGACCATCAACTCCCTGACTAGCCATTTTGTTGTTGACTCCATAGGAAATTCGCGCATCCGTCTCCTCTTCCTATCCTGCCGCATTCGCAGTTCGAGCTCCTCTATGTCTGCCTTTAATTCATAGAGTTCTCTTGTCATTTCTTTATCAAATTCCGCAAGATTTTCTGCCTTGCTTCTATTTCTATGGCCTTCAGTAGCCATCTTACTGTCCCTGTCTGCCTTCCTGACAAACCTGTGGCTGTCACTCTGCATCTTGAGTGTGTCCAACTTCATTTTACAGTCCTGCTGACTGTCTATAGACTGCTGACTACCTGCAAACAAGTCCTTACAGACTCCTTCAACAACTATGTCTTCTTCTGCCTCCTCTGTTCCCCTCTTGCCTGAAATATATAGACAAGAATTCAACCTCTGATACCACCTGATGCAGGATGGAAATACGTGACCGTACCCACGTTGCGCTCTCCCGCTCACAAGATCGTTCTTATCCCCTTCTACTTCTAAGCCGAAGCGGCTCTTAGATTCCTCTAATGGGATCTCTGATGAAACCTGACCCGGTCCACAGGTCCTTTCTTTTCCTCCTTTTCGGCCCCTGCACTTGGCCATGGTTATCCCCGACTCACTATCGGGGTTTCGGGGTTTCGGCGTTTCCCCTGTTGAGAGTCACTGTACTCTCCAACTCCCGAGTTTCGATTCTCCGATGAGCTCCTTTTTCTTCACCCACTGGCCCTCCAGGCTCAGCTCCCACCATATGACCACTACCTCCGCAACCGTGGCCTTACCTCGCAATCTCGCAATCTCATGGGTTGAACTGTCGAACTTTCACCCTCCTATTTCGCGAATCCCCGAGATGCAAGAATTCGACGGAGTGTTGACTCCTATCTCCAAGCAACGTATGTCCACCCATCGGCCGCCCGATCCCCACCTTATGTTCTGCCACGCGTCCACATGAACCTTGACTCCTCGGTACTTCACGACTCACGAATCCTAACGCCAATATTTCGGGACTTCTCGCGGCGAGATCCCGAGGGCTTCGTGCCACCTGTATTCCACTCGCCGACTCTGCTATGGCCCACACTATCCTCCAGCTGTCGGGATATCACTTTCTCGTAACCTCGCGATCCCCGTGGCCAAATCCTTGAGTCTTTCCTTGCGAGGTCCCGATACACGATCCCACGTGCAAATCCAACGGTCCTCATATGATCTGGATCCAACGGTTATCCTCCTTCCAACGCCTCGCGACCTCGCGACTTGGAGTACCCAATGTTTGGGCTTCCACTCTGCGAACTACCGAGTTCGTGAGATCTCTCGATCTCTGCCACCTATACTCCTCATATGGACGGCTACAATCCTTTCGCCACTTCACCACTTCGCGACCTCGCGCCTCGCGACTTTTAACACCAAATCCTCGGCTCTTCCACTCACGAGCTTCCGAGTTCGCGAGATCTCTCCAATCTCTGCCACCTGTCCTCGGATGAACGGCTATGATCCTCTCGCTCCTTCGTCGCCTCGCGTCCTCGTGCCTCGCGAAACTGAAGGAATTCATTTTCCAACCTCTGATGCCCGAGTACCCGATGTGGGTAATCTCGTGACACTCGTCCGCTCGTGGGTAACGAACGGTCCAGATTAACCTCGCAAATTCGCGACCTCTGATGCCAAGGGACTCTCCTCACGTTCTTGATATCCCCGATATCCCGATGATCACTCCTTGTGTCGGGACTTCTCTCCTGCTGTTCACGAAGGCTTAACTTCCGTGCAACTTCCTGCAGGTCTGGCCGCTGTCGGGTATCTACCCCAGATCTGACGACCCAAATTTGTTCTCCTTGTGCTCTCTCCTCCGACTGCTCTTTGGACTTGAAAACCAACGGTCCAGATTCTATCGGCTAATCCAACGACCGATGTTGTTCCTCCCGAGCTTGGCGCTCTTTCTCCCTGCACNTGTTCCTCTGCGAGCTCCACAACCACGAGCTTCGCCACGCGTATACAACGCTACCCTCCCTGAGCTTTCTCCTCCTCCTGAACCCTCTAAGGATTCTTTGGCTCTTGCGTCTCTGCAGAGTCTTCCCGTATTAAAGCGCTATCTCTTCTGATTTTTCACAACCACTCAGACCCCTTGGGGGATTTTGTTCTTCTTCTCCTTCAGATGGAGAACGAAATGGATACCTTCCTGGTTATCCTTCTGCTCAAGCGACCCTCTCGCTGAGTCCTTATGGGTGTTCGGCAACCCAACAAAATTCCCTCAGTGGACTCTTCTTTCATCTCCAGAACTCAAAGAGTTATCTTCTCCTTCTGTGCCTATCAGCACACTTCCTCGACGCCCTCCTGGCGGAGTATATTCTCTTCCACAGAACACTCCAACGATTATGTCTCCTTATGTGCACCCTTTACACCTGCTTAATGCCCACTTGACAGAGCCTCTCAGAATCCTCAGTGATTCTGGTCTTCTCTGAACTCACAGCAGAGTTCTTTCTCCAGCACCTCGTGCTTACGCTCAATGCCCACCTGGAAAAGCTCCTACAGAATCCTCAGTGATTCTGTCTGCAACTGTGTCTCAGATACACATTCTGTAATGTTCCTGACTTGGT
>SNQJ01S0006693.1:222124-236097 GCA_010110895.2 Picea sitchensis | reverse complement strand
AGGAGGTATAATTACAAATAATGGCCTAAAGCCGACATAATTAAAATAACATTACTAATCTAAATTACAACTAATGGCCTAAGCCGACATATATAAAATAGCATTACTAATCTAATATGCCCCAATTAAGGGGTAATGAGCCAACATTAGGGCTTAACAAAATGTTTATGAAGGCGATTTGAAAGTCAAGGAAACCATATTCAGACTTATAGAGGTCAATTTGAACAATTGAAAATGAAGGAAGATGAAGACATTGCAAATTATTTTTTATTAGTTGATGAAATAGTGAATGCAATTAAAGGATTTGGAGAAGAAGTCCATCAATCTATGATTTTTCAAAAGGTACTAAGATCTATTCCAATGATATTTGATCCTAATATTTCAACACTAGAAGAAAGCGTATATCCAGGTATGATAAGAATGGATGAGTTACATTGAATATTTACAAATTATGAAATGAGAACAAATCAAGAAAATCCATCCAAAAAGGAAGCAACCTTCAAAGAATCCAAGAATCCAAAGAAGAGGAAAATTCTTGATTCAAAGCCAAATTATAGTTGTAGCAATGATTCAGACGAGGATGAAGAAATAACCAACTTCATGAGGAATTCGAGGAGAGGAAATAGCAAGTACAAAGGTATGCTTCCCTTAAAATGTTTTAACTGTGGTAAAATTGGTAATTTTGAAAATAAGTGTCCCCATGCTAAGAAATCAGATAATGATGAAGAACAAGATAACAATAAAGAAAATAAATATCAAAGGGAAAATAGGAAAGGAGATAAAAGGAATTTTTTGAAGAAAAATCTCTACTCAAGAGAAGACAGTTCCTCATCTGATGAATATGATGAAAGTGATAGTGACTCAGAGAGAGTACACTTTATGGCTACGGAAAATAAGAAAATAACTCTTGAAAGAGAAGACGGAGATGAAGTAGGTATTGAGGAAGAATTAATCAATGCTTTAATTGAACTGAAGAAATAAAGGAAGAAAAACAAATCATGCAAAGAAGAAAACATATCCTTGAAAACCCAACTTAAATAAGGAAGGAGAAATGAAGAAGTAATGGAAATCCAAATGATAAAGAAAGGAAAAGAGTGTGAGAAGATTGAAAAATAAATAATGATTTTGAGAGTTGAACTCAACAAGCTTAGCAAGAACTTGAAAAGATCTCAAGTGTTAGAAAACATTCTCAATGGTCAAATACCTTACAATGACAAATATGGAATAAGATACAAGAATGTTCATTTTGAGGAAGGTTAAATATCCATGACAAAAAGAACAAAACAAAAGAGTTATGCAAAATTTCTCAAAGGAAGGAATCATAGTCAACAAGTATAAAAAAAGGAACAAATAAAAAAGACCTTCTACATTCAGGAAACAAAGAAGATTCGATCATGATGAAGAGATCAACAAAAGAGAAGACCATGAACAACAAAGGAAGGTATTTAGAAGGACTACACAACAAAGAATATCATTCACTCCCATGTATGCAAATTTCTTTTATGGTCATTGTTTTAAATGTACTAACTTTGGGCATAAAGATGTGAATTGCATAATGTATGAAATAAATGTTCAAGTAAGAGATGATCATGTGGCCCCACACAATATAGAATGCTACAAATTCCACAACTATGGACACATAGCTTGAAATTGTAGAAGCATGATAGAGCCCTTAATGAAGGAAGACATTGATGTCAGATACATAAAGGTTTGGAAATGGAAGTAGGAACTACAAAAACAGGTGAATGGAGAACAAATGAATGACGAGCAGATTAATGAAGCACTTCCAGATATTGTACTTACAATAATTGTAGTAGCACAAAATCATGATGAATTTATAGGCCAATAGGAAGATACCAAAATCCAGGAAGTTGATAAAAAGGAAGATGTCATAATTTAGAAAGAAGATAAAAAGGATGTCAGAATTTAAGAAAATGATGAATCCACATATGAAGAGGAATATTACTCTGCATCAGAGTGGGTATTTTTCTGAGCCACTTGGCTTGGATATTCCCAGTAAATATGAATATTGAATAGGGGCAGTCCATGCAATATCTTTTACACATCAGAGAACCATCCTTCGATAATTTTGAAGTATTTGTAGAAGAAAAATTCATATAAGTTAGATAGAAAATTACATAATGACATATTGATTAGATGAGAAGTAATGTTCCCACACATGTATCGATTGGAAATTACATAGGAAAATAATTATGATTGTATTCCATGTGTGTATTCAGGAAGGGATATCTTTAACACATGTTGTTCCAGACATATAGAGTTTGATTTGCAGATAGAGAAGACCAATGGACACATTTGATCCAGTTTGAGGAAACACGGATATATAATGATAAGTTTAAACCGTGAAGCCTTCATTTTAGTACAATGATAGATGGGTCAACATTGTGGACAGTTGAGTAGAAAATTCATGGACAATTTGTGACATATGGATATAGATGGATACTTAGCAGGTAAAAAAACATGGGTCATAGAAGATGCATAGAAATGTATTTAAATTTGAAATAAGTGGAATCAATTGGTCATAGAAGGACAAGAAGTGAAAGGAACAACGAAACATGGAAATAGAAACTATAAGCAGAGGCTAAATCATCGAAAGAAAATCATTGAACAATATGGTCAAGTGAACATGACAGGTAAATCAAGAAATCAAGTAATGAATTATTTTTATATATGTCATAGATTTAGAAGAGGAAGAACCAATGGAAAATAAGTGTAATGTACCCATCCACCCCCAATCCTAGCACACTACCTCAAGAACTCACTTCTAAACTGGTGTTGAATTCTGATAGAAATTAGTTATTAAAGAAGCATGAAAGAAACATGATAACATCACATGAAATAATCAATATTCATGCTACAAAATAAAATAAATGAATATAAATACATGCACAATAATAACCAGCAAGCATGCATATTATAACATATGAATCTCAGAGACAATAATTAATAAAAATGGAAATAAATATATAAGCATAGAAACACATGAAGAGAGCACTTATCTTAATTAAAAACATTCATCAACTGGTTGCAAACCAAGGATGTTCCACCCAACCATAGACACTATTGTTCGAAGTCTCAACAATAGGTCACTCCTAAACTAGGGCTATAAATACACAAGGATAGTTCCAGGGTGTAACTTAGCCTCCCAAACCAGTCATCACTCAAGCTCTCATAGATTCCTTAATGCACAACCGTCCAAAGTACACCAACTCTCTTCTCTCTAGGTTGCACAACTGAAGAGAATGGACCCCCTTCTTGCCACATAGTCACTCAGGTATTCCACCTCCTTCCAAGGATCTAGTGCATCTGGTAAAGAATATCCATGTTAGGACTCTCAGGACTCACAACTCTGAACACACGTTATTACATGCCAATGCATATCAAGCATGTAGGCATTAATTCATGGTTGAAATACACCAATAGTAACTACAACCAACCAATACTGTCTTCTCTCCCAACAATTAATTTTTTATTTCCCCCCACCAAGATCAAGGATGAATGAGTGAAAGAGTGAATGGACAAAACATAATGATGAGTGTTAACAATGAACAAATGAATGAACCCCCAAACAACCCAAATATGGGTTTATTATTTACTTGAAAATCAAGAACCATATGGCCTTTACCCAAGAATCACATGTAACTACTTCTCTCCATTAAAATAATTATGGGTAAATAAAATATGATAAAATGACTAAGGCCCTTAAGTCCCCTGTCTCATGGAATCACATCCCCCTATAACTCTTGTCCTTGTCCGTCTAGAATCCAACAGTGTATTTTATTATTAATAATGATTAAAAAATTACATTTCCTAGGAACATTGGCCTCTTTAATTATTTGGGAACTTCGACCTTTCATAAAATAAGGAAAATAAATCATTTAATATGGGGACTGAAAGCTAGAGTATTACATTCCCCTCCCCCTTATTGTGATAATGTCCTCAGTGCATATACACAACAAAAATCAAAATTTCAAAATTTATTCAAAAAGTCGTGGGTACTCTACCCGCATGGCATATCCATGCTCCCAAGTAGCATATTCAATACCATAGAAGGTCCACTGAACTTTTTTGATCTCTACAACTCTATTCCAGATAATTTTGGAATTTATATCCAATATGCGCACTAGATAGTCCTGAAAGTCTCCCTTTGTATCTACCTGAATCAAATTCCAATCAATAACATGGTTTGGATCATGTACATACTTTTTCAACAAAGATATATGAAATACATTACGAACATTCATGGAAGCAGGAAATGCAAGCATGTATGGAACTGACCCTATTCTTTCCAAGATCTCAAATGGACCACATAATATGGATGCTAGATTTGTACAACTACCCAACTTCAATTAACTCTTCTTGGGATTCAATTTTAAAAGAACATGATCCACCACTTTAAATTATCTAGATGTCTTGTTCTTATCTACATAAGTTTTCTGTCTATCTTGAGTTTCCTTTAAATTTTGCTTAATTCTAACCATCTAGTCTTTCATGTCCTTAAGAAATTCTGGCCCAAGTACTACTTTGTCTGCTGGTTTTTCCCAATGCATTAGAGTATTGCATTTTCTACAATACAAAGCTTCAAATGGGCTCATCTTCAATGAACCTTGATACCCATTATTATAGGAAAAATAAACCAAATGCAAGTACTCTTCCGAATTGGATGGTTTATCCATCACATACATTCTCAACATGTCCTCAATCACTTGGTTGACTCTCTCTTTCTACCCATCTCAACAAATATTCAAATGGGCTCATCTTCAATGAAGCTTGATACCCATTATTATAGGTAAACTCAACCAAATGCAAGTAACATTTTGACTTAGATGTCTTATCCACCACATACATTCTCAACATATCCTCAATCACTTGGTTGAATCTCTTTGTCTGCCCATCTGACTTTGGATGGTATGCTATGCTAAAATTCATATTTCTACAAAATCATGTAAATAAACCCCTCCATAAATTTGAATTAAACTTTTTCTCTATCTAAAACAATTTCCTTAGGTATCCCATGCAACCTAGAATATTCCCTCATGTAAATTTATGCAATATTAGTTGTCATATGAGTCATTTTTACAGGAACAAAATAGACAATCTTTGTCAATTTATCCACAACTACCATTATGGAATCATGCTGCTTTACTATCCCGAGCAATTTCTTTATAAAATCAATGATTACCACTTCCCATTTATTCTATGGAATAGGAAATGGATGAAACAAACCCATTGGATGTCTATGCTCAACTTTTACTCTTTGACATTCTATACATCTAGCGATTTAATCAACAACATCCTTCTTCATTTCAGGAAAAAAAGAATTGGCTTCTTACTGCTGCAATTGTTTTCTGGTAACTGGGATGTCCAACATATGAAACATTATGCATTTCTTTTAATAACAAATTCCTAAGTTCTCTAGATCTAGGAACATAAATTGTTTTTTTATGCATAAGTAATCCGTCTTCCTTCATCTCATATTCTTTAATTTTTCGTTGTACATTTTATTTATGTAAAATTTATTTTACCTATAGATAATGTTGATCTGTAACAATAACATCTAAAATTATTCTCTTTAAATATGACTAATGCATACTAACAACTGTAGCATGCATGAGATGTACTCTTTTGTTGAGTGCATTAACAAATTTATTTTATTTTCCCTTGATATGCTTGATGTCAAAGTCATACTCACTTAAAAATTCCATCCATCTTGTTTTCCTAGCATTCAAAGTTGGTTGTTCAAAAATATATTTCAGACCACTATGGTCTGTCCTTAATTAAAATATGTTTCCCATGAGATAATGGCTCCACATATTCAATCCATGAACTATGGCAACAAGCGCCAAATCTTGTGTGGCATAATTCCTCTCATGTTCTTTAAGTTTTTTGGACTCATAACCAACGACATGTCCATTTTGAGTGAGGACTCCACCAAGTCCTTATTTGCATACATCTGTACATAACACACAATTCTCATTTGGGTCAACAATATTTAAAATAGGTGCAATAGTAAGTAATTATTTTAACAAGTTAAAATTATATTGACACTCTGTCGTCCATACAAATTTAATTCCCTTATTTTTTAATGAAGTGATGGGATGGACAATCTTAGAGAACCCTGATATAAATCTCCTGTAGTATCATGTTTTTATTTTTTAAGTAAAAAAGGGTACTACCTACTATATTATATTGACAAAAAATATAGAGAGATATGGCATTACTGTTGCCACCGAATGTGTTGCCATTTTACCGGAAATCAACATAGTTTGGTGCAAGTTAGTTGTTTCTAGGAGAAGAAACCAAAATACTGTTTCACCATCTGTCCTTCCTGAAGGAAACCAGGATAGATGGAAATATATCGTCTTGACATTGAAAAACAAGATTGAAAACCTGACTAAAATAGACAAACTCAAATACCTGGTGACCTGTCCCCCTCGTCCTCCTGCCATGCTGCTTTGGCCTGAATGACAAACGGTTGTGCGCACGTTGGACATTTATGATTCGCTGGGGCCTGGGAATAAGTGTCCAGGAGAAAATCCAAGCACTGTCCCATGAGGCGGGCTCGGTGCTATTGATCTTCCATCTATTATCTAAGTTCAAACACTAGCTCCAGGTGTGTCACGTGGAGGAGTGGTTCATGCATTCCTCTTGTTCCTGCCTTGCCTGAGGTACCCATTTCAACTTCTGCACTAGCCTTGTCCTTGTCCCTGGTTGAGATGTATGTTTGGTGCATCATTACCGTGCAGGTTCTCTGCGAGACCTCGTCCGTGTATGGCACTTCCTCGACGTAGAAGGTTGGGATATCCTCACATAGCCTTGCCCTTGTCTTCTCTCTTTCTTGAGGCTCCATGGCATTCGGGGTATCTTCTTGGTGTGATATTTCCTCTATGTAGCAGGTTGGGCGGTCCTCTTCAAGATTTCCCCTCAATCTTCTTCCATCTTGGGTATTCGTCTTAATGGGAGGATTTTCTTCTCGCTTGATGTCTGTGGGATTCCAATTATCCAGAGTTGATGGGGTTTGAGCTCTTTTCTCCATCGCAGACATCATTACTGGAGCATGGGATATGAGACAGGCTACCCTCACTCTATGCCGCAGAAGAGAGTTTTCCAGTGAGAGTGCTCATTCCAAATGTTGCCTCTGTTGTCTATCAGCAGCGTGGGTGTGCCAAGCCGACCAGCGTCGAGGCTTTCCTCGCTCCCTAGGCATAGTGGAGGAGGCTTGAGAATAAGGCTCACCCGTTCTTGATAGGGCACAGTGAAAGACACACCAGATCTTGTAGACGACAAGGAGTTTCAGAGAGGGAATGATCCGGCTGTGTCCTGACCCCTTGGATTTCATCTTTTTGTGGGATGGCTGCACCTGGCCTGTCTTTAACTCGGCCATACTTAATGCCTGCCTTGCCGACTCTTTCATGCGAGGGAGAAGTCTGTCATTCAGAGTTCGTTTGTAATGGCCTACTCCCATGGTTAATGATGAAGAGATGGGGAGCGGCCTACAACATTTAAGTCTTACCTTAATGCTATGCCTGGTGGCAATATAGCGCTACGTGTCACCCCATTCGGGGCTCCTGTAGTATCATGTTAATCCCATAGAAGATATGATTTCTGAAACACTCCTGGGTGTTGGCGATCCTCTAATGGCTTCAATATTCTCTAGATCTACTGCTATACCTTCTTCTGAAATAATGTGACCCAAATAGTGTATCTATTCTTGGTAAAAAGAATGCTTAATAAGATTGGCATAAAACTGATGTTCCTTCAACACTTGAAACACCAACCTCAAGTGATGTTCATGCTCTTCCTTAGACTTAGAATAAATAAGTATGTCATCCAACAACACAATGAAAATATTATCCATACAATTTTGGAATATGCCATTCATTAAGCACATAAATACAAATAGTGTGTTGCTCAGCCCAAACGGAACCACTACCAAATCATAATGTCCATACCTAGTTCTGAAGGTTGTCTTATTGATGTCTTCTTCCTTGATTCTTACCTGATGGAACCTTGATTTTCAGTCTATCCTTGAAAATATATTTCCCCCTCTTAGCTGGTCAACCATGTCATCAGTTTTGGGTAGAGGGTATTTGTTCTTTACCATGGATTTATTTAGTTGTCTAAAGTATATACAAAACCTCAATGTTCCATCCTTCATTTTGACAAAGAATATTGGTGCACCCTAATGTGAAACACTTGGATGTGTGTACCCTTTCTTCAACAACTCTTCTAGTTTCATTTATAATATTTTTAACATGGGTGTACTCATTCTATAAGGTTTTTTTGATACTGGGGAAAATCCAGGTACTAATGATCCAGTTTATTTTTGGAACGAAATGAAAGAAGAGATATTCCAATGAAATACTCATGAAAATTGCGAGAAACAGAGAAATACAACAATACTTGATTTCTATTAATGAAAGAATTGTAAAGAGACTGTAAACATATAGAGTGTAAGGCTCGCTATAAATGTGGAATCTTTATCTCTGAGAAGAGATGTGATGGCTATGCTCATTCACCAGAAGATGATTATAATGAGGCTCTGGAGGCATTTTTTTGATAAACATGAATTCTAAAACCCCAGACATCCAAACAAATAACCTTAGGAGATGAAACACCAAAATTCATGTGGGCCCCATTTGGGTAAGTTAGTACAATAACTTTGTGGGGTCGTAACTTTTGCATATGATCTTCATTTTAGGTGCATGATATCCCATTGGAAAGGTATTTTTGAGAACTGTGGCACACCAAAAAAACATTGTTTAGGGTCCCAAAACGACCCTGGAAGTACAGAAAGATGTGCTGACATGAAAAATTTCAAAATAATCCAGTTGGATTAGGTGGAAGGACACGAGTCTCGACCTGGAATATGTGTAGGACTTCAGAAATCCCTAGAAGTTTAAAACCCATAATGAGAAAGAAGTACAAAAGAACATGTTGAACTAAAAACTGACAAGAAGAGATAGTTGGAATAGGTGGGGGGCCACCAATATCCACGTGGATCAGTCCTCCCCCATTAGGAAGAAATGGATTCCATTGCATTGAGTGCCTACGGAAGAAGGGAAAGAGTTTTATGAATATGAATCTTGGTGAGCTACGTTCCTTGTTGGAGAAGTTGTGTTGCTTGGTCTATGGAATATTGTCACAAACTTGTTGCTGGTGGGGTTGAATATGTACCACCAACCTATTGTATCTAGGTTTGATGGGGCTTGGTGTAGGCACCATTGTAGGTGAATAAATAATATATTCTTTCTTTTCGACAATCTATTTTTGCTATATAGAAGGTGTTGAAGCTACAGTGGTTGTGGTGGTCTTCTATGCATCCTTTGAAAAGACTGTAAAGAGGATAAATTTTGTAGTATGAGATATTACCTTGTGGCACTGTTTTGGTGGAACTGTAGTAGTAACTACCTCTTGTATCCTATAGAGATGATCTCCTAGAGTAATAATGACACTACAGGGTCTAGAATCATCGAAATCATGGTGTTTCCACATATATGGCTGGTACAAAACAAAATCACTGACATCAAGAGGGGAAACATCACACACAACCTCATCCTTGAAGGGTTGGATGCGATAGGAGAGGTGACACTATTGGCTAAAATGAAGATCTCGTCCCTAGTGAAGCCACCTAATGTTGTATGGCTATGGGTGTGGTGTTTTTGAAAACCTGAACTGTTTGATGACCTTAGATGAGATGAGGTTTTTTTGTATGTCTTTATCAACAATGAAATGCATTGGGGTCTCCTTCACCCACACATGTGAATGGAAGAGGAACTCCTCTTTAGGATCTACTGGTTCTTCTAGTTGAATTGTTGTGGTCGTGACAATAGAAGTGGGGTCTGCGTCAATGATATTTTTGTTTCCAATATTTTTTGGATCAGATTCTAAATCAGGGTTCAGCTTTATTTCCTTGACCTTGACCACCAATCACTGTTTTGAGTGACATCCATTGGTCTTGTGCCAATGAATGTTTTGGAAGTCACATCACTTCCCAGTGTCATTCTTCATCTTTCCTTTACGCTTCTTTTCCTGTGTCTTGGACTAGTTGTCTAGAGGCTCTTGGTTAGGGCCATATTTACCATGCTTTGGTTGTCATATATTTTCATACCCGAATTCCCATTTGTTTTGGTGCCTAAATTTCTGCTCGATTTTGACATCATATAGATAGGAATATCCCAATGATGAGATTTTTAGGAAATCCATTTCGGTTTGGATGTACTTATGCAGATCCCCATGATATTTCAGAACTAGATGTCGCTCAGAGTCTTTGATATCCATCTTGGAGCTCAAGGTATGGAAAATATTTGTGAACTCTAACACTATTTGGCTCTTCTCTTTCCACAGCGTGGTCCATCTCATGTACTAGTCTTCATAGTTATCAACAGGGTAGTACTATTCCTTGACCACATCCACAAAAAAATACCAAGTGGTCTTGGCCCCATATATTCCATATTCCTATCTGGAACTTTTCTACCAATAAGTTTCCCACCAATGTTTGACATGGGGAGAGCCTTGAGGAGTGCGAAGGTGATCTTTTCCCCATTGAAAAAATTGTGACCATAGAAATAACCTTCTAATAGATTTAACCATTTTTCTAGGGCATTTGCATCTATCTGACCTTCAAATATGGGAATATCAAAATTAACTTTTACCTTGAAGGGAGAGGTTCCTACAAAATGGTCACTTGATGAAGATGTGCATGTTTCTATCGACAAGTGTTGAAGGATTTGTGCAAAATTCTCCATCATTTTGTCCCTCTGTCGTGCGAGAGCTTGCTCAAGAAATAGGTTAATGTAATATTCTTCTCTGTCGTTTTTCTTTTCTGATGCCACCGAGGGTTTCTTGGGAATGCAAGAGTGATTTTCCTCAGGAGAGAAAATCTTGAGACCCAATTGGATATACTCGGACCTCATCGGGGGCATACGCTGAAAAAGAATCAAGAGAATCCTTCTCTAATACCACCGATCTAGATTATTTTCAGCACGAAATGAAAGAAGAGATATTCCAATGAAATAATCATGAAAATTTCCATAAATAGAGAAATACAATAATACTTGATTTATATTAATGAAATAATTGTAAAGAGACTGTAAAAATATAGAGTACATGAATCGCTAGAATGGTGGCATCTTTATCTCCGAGAAGAGATGTGTAGACTATGCTCATTCGCCAAAAGATGATTACAATGAGGCTCTGAAGGCCTTTTTATGATAAACATGAATTCAAAAACCCTAGACATCCAAAAACCTAACCCTAGGAGATGAAATTCCAAAATTCATGTGGGCCCCGTTTGAGTAAGTTAGTACATTAACTTCTTGGGGTCGTAACTTTTGCATACGATCTCCGTTTTAGGCACGTGATATCCCATTGGAAATTTATTTTATAGAACTACACATTATACCATCAAAATTTGACTCTGCTTACAGTTTGATTGTAGCACACCAAAAAAACACTTTTTAGGGCCCCAAAACGGCCCTAGAAGTACAAAAATATGTGCTGACGTGAAAGATTCCAAAATAAGATAGTTGGATTAGGTGGACGACCACCAATATCCATCTCGAAGATGTGTAGAGATTCAAAAAACCCCAGAAGTGTATAACCCACAATTACAAAGAAGTACAAAAGAACATACTAAAGTAAAAAATGACAAGAGGAGCTATTTGGAATTGGTGGATGGCCACTGATATCCACTTGTATCAACTAAACCAATAGAGAAATATATCTCCCTCTTTAGTGTAAATCATAGTATTTCTTGGAATACATATTCAAACTCTTTCAATATTGAAAAATATTCAATGCTTGGCCCTTTTTATTTTCTGGCTCTTCCAGATGAGATGCATACAATTGACCTCATTTCCTTAAACATCTCTTCAGCTGTAAGGCTGAAATATCCCTTATAGAAATGGGTCTTGAAATTCCTTTCATAGTGCTATGTTTTCCTTCTTCATATACACAGGTAAATGTATTATTATGAAAATCTAGGACAACATGATGTTAGTACAACCAATCCATTCCAATTAGGATGTCATAAGATCCTAATGGGGTGATATTCATATCAACAACTGTATTTACTCCATTAAGATTTTTTGGACCTCATTGATCCTTCTTTTGGTTCCAATGGCTAGTTGAACCAAACTTGACTTTTCAAGCTTACTTTTCTCCAAATCTAATCTATCCACTATTTTAGGATCAATGTAATAATGGCATGCTCCTGAATCAATTAAAATAACAACATGATGATTAATGATCTTACCTTCCACTTCGATTATATTAGATTTGTAATCTTCTTGTCGATGTTCTAAGACTGCATATTTATTACCCATGTCCTCCACTGTTGTATCCTCTTGGATGTTGTACATAGTCTTTTCTTTATCTCCTCTCTTAGGGAAATCATTGTATAGGTTTTTTTATGTTCACCCCCAATATTAGATTAGTGGTCTTCCTCTTTTCATGAAGGAATATTCTTTCTTGGATTCATCTTTAGAAAAATGATCTTTTTGATTTTCATTAGGGATGTTTCTGTTGAAAGGAGGTTTGAATCTGTAATGACCCTCCTCGTTACGACAACAACTATGAGAACAGGTGCAATTTTTTTTTTTTTTTGTGTTTAAGGTGTGTGCGCGCGTGTAGAAGTAACATACACTCTAGACTCTACGTCGCCACTCGACGACCACCAAGACGCAACCATGATGAACATAAAAAGACAACACTGACGCGTAACAAGTAACTACATGCATAACGACGATCACCCGACGATAAGTAGAACTGACTACCCGTCGTCCTACCCTACAATGGTTAGGACCTCCAAGACACATAAGAAAATCTCAAGCCCAGGTTCCCATCGATTTTAACCATTTAAGGTTTCAGGGATGGCGACTGTTCTGAGGAACATGGAGGTGTCTACATACCTCCCGACATAAGCAGACCACGCAATGCAAAACCACCAAGTACTACAAAATCAGGGACAATCATGACCTCTACGGGAGACGCAAGTTAGGAGGACTTTAATATCGACCAACCACTATTGAGACCTGAAGACATCAATCATAGCTCAATTTCTCCATTTGTATCCCAATAAGCGATGAGTACCATCCCAGTCTTAACAATGTACATTAGTTTTTTTGCAAAATCCCGGTTCACTGAATCATAGTGAAACTACCATCACGTCTCCATAACATAACCATGTCAACTAAACTATTATTAACAGTAACTTTTTCAGTAGCAATTTCAATAATTTAACAACATCCTTCCATCTAACATTATCCTAGCATTGCCGTTGAAAAACAATGCATTTCATGCTTCACCACCAACTACTAGCAATTAGATAATTAACCTTGCAGCTAACTAATATTGCAATAACATCTAAAATACCATATAATAACCGCTAGTTAAATAACATTGCAGTTACCATTTAATTCCTTGCAAACTTAGCAATAAGGATCGTGCCACCCCCAATTAAATAGCAATTTAATAATTAACATTTCAATAACAAGGCAGGAAGTAACCATAACATTACATTAATGCTTCACCCCCAATTCAATATTAACTAATAAAATCTTGGCAATTTCATAACAATTAAACAAAACCAATTAAATACCAAATTGAATAACAATTAACAATTATCATTACCTTTAAGCATTAATTTAATCAAACATCTTATATAGTACCTACACCATGAGAATTACAATAACATTTTACCGTCAAGGATAATCACTTCGCCTCTTATATTCCGAAAACCTTGCAGCAATTACGCTTTCCATACATTAAATGTTTCAATTAACTACATTATAAATTTTAGTTCAACCGTTAGAGGATATGCTAATCCTCATTCAACCATATGATGAAAAGTGCAATACTAATTAGCTTACTGCCTGCTTGATATTCTAGCACCATCACTTGGCTTTAAAAATGAATTCCAATTCAATAATGCAACTTAATTATACCAAGTT
>SNQJ01S0006693.1:145146-175228 GCA_010110895.2 Picea sitchensis | reverse complement strand
ATGTTCTTGTTTTTTCATCCAGACAAGTTTCCATGTGCATTTCAGAAATTAAACCAGGAAGGAAACACATAGTCTGTGACCTCATGGACCTTATTGGTGGGAAAAAACTCAATAGAATACAACTTCAAGGACTTCATAGACCAGTTCTATCACCCAATATTTTGCATGTTGAACAATAGCACATAGCTAGGGATCAATGAAGAAATATAGAGAATCCTTCACCTTTCTGATTTAGCCAAGACAGGGGATTGGTATTTATACCAAAACCACACATAGATAAGAGTATATGGGTGTGAGTTGCAACCTTACAGATTTTGCAAGTACTTCCATGTATGGATTTTTTCACTAGAATACATAAGGAATATGGTGAATTTAGATGGAATCCATTTTGTTGCAGCAAAGAAGAAGAAACAACTCAGAATCAAGACCCATATTGGCCCTTTCATCTGTAACAATAGACCAGCAAGAGAATAAGAAAATAACCTCTTGAAACAAATGATGTTTACTCAGAGTTACACTTGGTATTATGACCCATTTTTTTCCATCTTAGAGCTCAGAGTCAAACAAAGGAGCACTCCTTATGCTCACACACAGAAGCCAGAAGTGGAGAAGTATATGAACCAGACATAATAAAAGAAAACACATTGCTAGAAAAAGAGTAACAACCTTCCCCTGTCACTGTTTCACATACCAACACACCTAAAAAGAAAACTGAGAAAATATCAATAAAGGAGGTTTCTCCTTCAGTCACAGAGGTATTAGCTGAGGACTTCCAAGTTTACAGAAAAAGATCCAAGACCAGTCATACACCAAACTTGCTCAAGGAAGGAGAAATGCATTACACCATAGTCATGGAGGGACCACATTCTTCAACCTATTCAAACAATCAATTCATAGTGTCTACACTAGCATCTCAAAGACAAACATACACTACCCTATCATCTAAATTAACTCATGGAAAAACATAGTCAAACATTTTGACAAATACAAACAGATCAAGCAAAGAAATGATCTCCTCAACAAAACCACCTATGCTCAGTTTTGGAAGAATACTTCCACTTCTCAACACATAATGTTGTCAACTTTTGACATAGAGAGAGGAATAATGCAAATGGTATTCTTGCAAGCACAAGTTTCCGATCCTAAGACAATTGCAGACTATACACATATTTCCTTTGAGTTTGATGTAAAGGATATCCATCCAGTGGACCAAATGGCCATGCATAGGAAGAACATAGATTTAATATTCTATACCTTGATAAATACCTCATTACCTACTTCAAAATTGTAGGTATCCCTGAACAACATTCAGTCCAAATTGAAGTTTGAAAAAATCTCTTCTTTGGCCAAGGAAAACAAAATCAAATCACTAGAATAATTGGTGTTGAAGATTGGGTATGACCCAACAAATGTCAAGGTAGAAGAGGAATTATTAAAAAATAAGAATGTTGATATAGCATCTCTAAGAAAGAATTTGAAGGTTCCAGCTAAAAAGGATTCACAAGACAAAGAAGTGGTTGAAACTGAAGGCTACAAACAACAAGAAATTCTGAAGCTAATCATGTAATAGAATGTACAAATAAGAGAAATGGAAGCATAAATGGATAAAAGTGAATAAAATGAAGGAAAAATGTGAATATGGCCAGTCCCATTGGAGGCAGTCCCTTGTACATGAATTAGAACAATAGAATCATCCACATCAACATATATTCCATCAACAGTATAAAGTTTCAGATGCATCTGAAACTTGTAAAATCCATGGAATACATGTCCATATAAGGGGAAGAGAAAAAAAACTACAGGAAGAGGTAAAAAACTTGAAAGAGACGAATTCAATGCTTCAGTCCAGTCACCAAGCATATATGCATAAGTCTCAAAGGCTTAGTCAACAATTACAACAACTACAGAAAGAGGTTGTCATGGAAAAACAACAGCCCAAGCAAAGGAAAATATTTGGGTAGATATCAACAAGTCCATGTCATAAATCTAGTCATCCATATAGATCATCTTTGAACAACATTAATTGGTATAGAAGGCAGTAATGAGATCATCCAAAGAAGAATTAGGAAAAAGACCCATAATCATCAAAGAAGAATTAGGAGAAAGACCCATAGTGGCCACTAAACTCATCAGATTTCTAAACTCCAAAAACAAGTAGGAGTTAGAAGAACAAGAAATTGAAGACATAATATAGACCATACTTGATATCAAGAAGGTTCTGACCAAGAAAGGATTGATGTTGCAACAAGAGGGGGAAAATGAGGTGATGGATATAGGTGTGTAGACATTTTTCAATAAGTATGAAGTTTTACATAACAAAGGTCTTCCTGGATTATTAGTACTAAATTACAAATTGATCACTCTATCTGATTAGAAACAAAAAATGAGTACAATGGAAAAGGATAGTTCAAAGTTTGCAGGGATATAGGGAAGCATTACTAGTAAGGATTTCCTAGAGACACTACAGTTGGACCTGAGTATTCAGCATGAGATTAAACATATCTTTATCACTAAGCCTAATTTTGCTAAGTA
Source organism: Picea sitchensis (assembly GCA_010110895.2). Lineage (NCBI taxonomy): Eukaryota > Viridiplantae > Streptophyta > Pinopsida > Pinales > Pinaceae > Picea > Picea sitchensis. Next base: position 172,696 of record SNQJ01S0006693.1, on the reverse strand, counting down.
TACTGAAATGGATGAGATATACAAAAAATTACTTAAGATTTCTATCCCAGGTAAAAAGAGATGGGAAGATATATGCGCTTTACTTGAGTAGAGAAAATTTTGGTACTCGAGTTAGCATGGAGCATACATACAAAGTCAAAGAGATGAGTCACCAACCACTTCCACCAAATCAACACAAAGGATCCGAAAAAATCAACAAATACCTATATTTTGTATCTTAGAGATCTAATTAGTTAGATATTCCTCCATAATATCCTAGTCATTTATGACGAGATCTAATGTAAATAGTTTTATAAATACTTCTCTTTGAAGTATTGAGGGTTGATTTTTGAACCCAGGAGCTATTGTGTAATTTTTCAAAGGATCGACCAGTAATAAAAGAGGCTTATTCACAAGATTCTTGTGTCATATTGTTTTTGATGTCTTTCTCTCTTTGTCAAATGTTTTGTTATTCTCTGTAATCATTTCATGTATTTCCAATTCTAATCATTAAAATAAAGTCAAAATAACAGAATTTATATCATATACTCTCTCTCTGGTTTTTTAATGATCTGTATGTTTTCATCTGAAACTGAGTGAAGGAATTCTTAATGGCTCCACTTCTTAGTAGAATTTCCCTTCTTGTCTCTCTTATTCATTCCATTTAATCTAATAGATCCAACAATTTTACTACTCTTCCCTATGGAGAAAACATTATAAAAGTCTAAAACTGATCCTGATCTTTAAATACAGACCCCATAGCCTAATGGAAAATTAAGCATTCTTTTAGCCAATTATTTTAAACAAACAAACAAAATTCGAACTACAGAACTAGCCTAATATTTTGAAACTCACACAAAATCTAAATCTGATAGAGAGATCCCTCTCTAAAGATGGCATGGCTAGATCCCAGCTTCCAAAGTGGTTTGCTAGTTCCCTCTGTCAATTTCTTTGACAACCTCTGGAAATTACAAAGTGATAACATAGTGGTGACCGTACAAGGGACTTGAAGAAATTTTCCAACTTTATGAATTGTCTTCCCTAAGTAAGAGAACTTTATTTCTGAACAATCAAAGATCTAAATTTCAAGAGATAAATGTTCATAGTTTGTAAAAATTTATAAATAATTAAATAGGTTTTCAAGTTTTAAGTTCTAGCTCCAAAAAGACTTCATACCAGATCTCACCCTGATCCAGAACCTGTAAAAGTAGTAGATAATCCTGGAAAATTGATCAGAAAAGGAAGTTTAGTAGAAATTCAAGGGAGTAGTACTCCTCCTCCTACGACCACCTCTCTTCCAGCGAAGTTTGTCACAATCCAATACATCCAGTTTCATCTACCTTTTGAGCATAGCCTTTTCAGAACCAAATCTGATAGCTTTGTAGATGATATAGTTTTAGATTAAGCTATCCTCAAACCTAGTACACTTGAAAGTCACTCTCCTGGATCAGATCTTGATCAGAAAATACTAAAACAATTTGAAAAGTTACAAGAACTAGCATCAGACTTTGATCAAGCTTTGCACAAATTCTACATCCAATAGTTTGTTGAAGTTTCTACCTTGACCATCTCTGCATCTTCTATCAGTCCTCAAATAGTTCATCCTACATCTTCCAACCCTTCTTCTTCCACATCTTCCATCACTTCTCCAACAATTTTACAGGTTACCATCCAACTTGTCACAGGAGTTTCTGTTATCCATCCTTTTCCCCCAATCATGGCAGCAAGATATTCTCCCCATGTTTTGGCTTCTCCTTTACACAATATGCCCCAGGATTATAAAACTAGGATTCCTCAATTGTATGGCACTGGAAGTATGAATGCACAACATCATGTTGACAAGATGAATGACTTCCTTGACTTGCAAGAAGTAGGTGAAGAATATGTCAAAATGAGGTTGTTTCCGAAAGCTTAAATGGAGACGTTAGGAAATGGTTCAAATCCTTACCAGTTTCTAGACTTAATGACATTACTACCTTTAACCAATATTTTATCACTAGATGGGAAGTCAAGAAAAATCCACTACAAATACTATTTGAACATGAAAGTATTAAAAGAAATCAATGGGAAAGTGTACAGGATTATTCCACTAGATTTAACAATATTTATAATGCAATTCAAAAAAACATTAAACCTCCTCAAGTATTATCTTTTATTAAATTCCCTTATGTTTTTTATGTCTACATGTCTTCTCAATTGAGAGAGAGAACCCTGCAACTTTGGAAGAAACGAAAAGATGTGTTGTGAGTGAGGAAGCAAATCTGTTGGCTAAGAGAGCTAGACAAAGAACATAGAGGAGATTAACTATCAAGGAAGAGCCATCTACCTCTTACGTCGACGCTAAAATAGACTTAGTCAAAACTATGGAAATAATGATGGAAAGTTTAGATATCATTGATAGGAATCCACCTAGAGAAAATCAACCTGGTCCCCAAATCAGAAATCCTAATTTCAGAAGAAATCCACCACAAATTAGACAAAGAGAACCTAGAGAACAAAGGGAACAAAGAGGCCCAGATCAAGAGATTAGACCTCCTTTCCAAGAAAATTATGTTGATGAAGGGGAAGAAAAAATTGAGGGAATCAATGATGTTCACATTAATCTTATGGGAATAAATGATAATGATTCTATTTTTCTTACCCAAGAAGAACATGATATTTTCCTTCGTTCATAGACTGAAGTTGATGAGGAAGAATCAGAACAACAAGATTTTGAAAGTGCAATAATGGAATTTCATAGACAGTATAACCTGAGAATTAAGAATTCCAATGATAATCCAACCAAGAAAGCTTCCGACTTTAGAAAGACAACATATACACATGCCAAGAAAGTTCTTGATAGCTCCCCAAGGAAAAACTCAGAAGTACCAACTAAAAGAACATCTTATTATGTACCAAAAACAACTCAAACTGATGTTTCCTCCACCACCTAGCCCAAAGATACTTCACAGAAGCATGTTGTTGAGAAATCGGATCTCCCTAATCAAAATAAAAATCAAACCTCATTCAACCTGGAAAGTGAATTGGAAAAAATCAAGATACATATTACTCTAACAACGTTAATGAATAAGAATGATTACAAATCACAAGTGATAAAATATTTCAACGTAGAGGCGGGAATGGGTACAGACACATTAAACATTGTTGATGATCAACCGGAGTTATTATTTGGGCCTGATGTTGATGGAAAATATGAAAGTGGTGTTGTACCTCCTTTTTATGTTAGTTTAAATATTCATGACAAAACTTTGCACAATGCCATGCTAGACTTTGGTGCTTCTCACAACCTTATGCATAAGGATTTTATGGAGAAATTAGGACTTGATATCACTGGACCTTACAAGTATTTATATTCTTTTTATTCAAGTAAATTTAAATGCATAGGTCTTATCAAATATTTGTGTGTTATTTTAGCACAAATCTCATCCAAAAGCATGGTAATGGACATAGTTGTTGCAAACATACATCCCAAATATGGCATGTTACTGTCTCACTCATGGGGAGCCAAGTTATAGGGTACCTTACAACTGGACATGTATTATGCCACCATCCCATTATTTGGTCAACATATAAGATTATATAGGGAGACACTGATGAAATACATGATCAATAGTCAAGAGAAACCACATAATTATCCCTTGTATTATGTTCATTCTGACCCTGATTCTTTTATTTTATATAATGACGGAGATATGGAAAGACAAATTGCAAATCTGGAGAATGATGTTTATAACTTGGAGGAAAACAAAACAACCCCTGAAAAATGATGATACAATCTGATGAACCAAAAAAACCTATATGGAGTTTAGACTTTGATGGTGTTGTTAGTAATGAAGGATCAGTGGCTGGGGTGTGGATTTCAAATTCAAAAACAAGATATACATAAAGCCACTCCTACAGGTTGAATTTTCAGTGCACCAACAATATAGTTGAGTATGAGGCCTTAATGTTAGGTTTACAATTGTTAAAAAATCTTGGTTCAAAGATAATTTCAATAAGRGGTGATTATGAACTCATAATAAAAAAAATCAAAGGTGAATACTCTGCCAAACACTCGAGACTGAGGGCTTATAGAAAAGTTGTTTTATATTTCTTGTAGTTCTTTACTGAATATGATTTGTAGGCCATTACCAGAKACCAAAACATTCTTGTTGATKGTATGCCTACCTCAACAACTACTTGTAAGATACCATTTAATGAAAATCATTGATATACAGTTGAAGTGAATTGCAGAYCTGTTGTCCCGGACAACATCAGGTATTGGCAAGTTTTTTGAAATGATGAAAAGATTGAATTTTTTTTTGCAATCYAAGAATCAATTTGAATGTGCCAATATTGATGTAGATAGTGATCATGAAAAATAAAGTGTAAATAAGATARGTTTAGAAGAAATAAATAAAAAACAAGAAGATATGTATTTTTTTCAATTGAAAKATAATATTTTTCCTAGAGGATTAGTCCCTTTGGAAGAGTTGTTTCATTTTGATGATGTAGCTAAAATACCAAAAATTGAACCTACTGGAAAGGAATTTGAGGACTRTAACATAATAAATGAAAAAGAACCAAAGATGATTAAACTCTCAAAATCTTTACCTCCTGCTAGAAAACATAAATACATAGAATTGTTCAAATAATTTATAGATGTTTTTTCATGGAGATATGAAGATCTAAAATCCTATGATACTAGCATTATACAACACAAAATTCCCATAAAAGAAGATCAATATCCTTTCAAACAAAAACCTAGGAGAATTAACCCAAAGTTGATGCCTCTGATTGAAAAGGAGATTAAATAGATGTATGATGCCCAAATTATTGTCCCATTAATATTTTCTAAATGGTATCCAATTTAGTTCGAACCTGGAAGAAGAGTGGAGAAATCAAACTGTGTATTGATTTCAAAAACCTTGATAAAGCCTCTCTCAAAGACAACTATCCCTTGCCGAAAGTGGATCATATTTTGGAGAAGGTAGTTGGATCCAATAGAATTTCTCTTTTAGATGGTTTTTCTAGTTACAATCAAGTTTTAATCCACCCTAATGATCAAGAGAAAACAACATTCACTACACCTTGGGGAACTTTCATGTATGTGAAAATTCCTTTTGGTTTAATGAATGTTAGAGCCACATTTCAGAGAGAAATGGATATTTCTTTTGTGGATGAATTTGTCAGATTCATCTTTATATACCTGTATGACATAATTGTTTTTTCAAAAACAGATGAAGAACACTTACTCCACCTTATAAGAGTCTTAAAAAAATGCAGAAAAAATGGAATTTCACTTGATCAAAAGAAAACATTGTTTGGTGTAGAAGAAGGTAAACTGTTAGGACACATCATATCCAAGGATGGAATTAAAATAGATCCTAGTATAATTGAATCCATTCAAAAAATAGATGATCCCATAAACATAAAGGAATTACAGTCATTCATAGGGAAAATAAACCTTCTAAGAAGATTTATCCCCAACTTGGAAGAACTTCTCAGAAACATAACAAATATGTTGAAAAAAGACACAAAAATAAAATGGACCATAGAAGCAAAACATTCCTTTGATTAGGTGAAACAAGCCCCTGTGCTTATCATCCCTGATTACACAAAATATTTCCTCCTATTCTCTTTTTTCTATGAACACACTATTGTAGCAGTTCTTTTGCAGAAGAATAGTGAAGGCCATGAACAACCTATTGCTTTCTTCAGTAAATATTTGAGAGATGTTGTATTAAACTATAAAATTATGGAAAATCAAGCTTTTTCTTTGGTGAAAGAAATCAAATATTTCAGAGTATATATTATCCACTCACACATTACTGCTTATGTCCCAAATTCTATGGTAAAGGATATTTTGACTTAAGATAGTCCATATGGAAAAAGGGGTAAATGGATTTATGTTATCCTTGAATATTACATTGAGATAAAACCAACCAAGCTTATCAAGGGTCAAGGATTGGCTAAATAGATGGCTGAGTCAAACTTTCATTCTTTGGATATTAATTTTCTAGCTGCTCTGGATGAACAAGAACAAAAGGAGACTCCCCAAGTTAAAGAGGTTTTCTCAACCTCTCCCGGGTATCTAGACCTTATTTTTATTTTTTTACATCACTTACAAGCTCCTCTTGGTTTAACCAAAACTAAAGCTAGATTTCTGAAACTCAAAGCTATGAAGTATTGTATTTTAAATGGAAATTTGTATTGGAAATATGCTGGAGGGATTCTACTAAACTGTTTGTTGAAATATGAGGCTGATAAAGCTTTGCAGGAATTTCATGAAGGAGATTGTGGTGGGAACCTCAAATGGAAGCCCACTTCCAACAAAATTCTAAGAGATGGTTTCTACTGGCTAACTTTGTTTGAATATGTCCACAGGAAAGTGACTTCCTGTCATAAATGTCAAATATTTGAAGGAAAAAGGAAACTTTTTCCTTTACCCTTGAAGCTAATTTCAGTTGAAACTAATTTTCAACAATGGGGTTTGGATTTCATTGGAGAAATCAATCCACCAACATCAGGTTAGCATAAATGGATTCTCACAACAACTGATTATTTAACCAAGTGGATTGAATATGTACCCACCATGAAATCTATTGATGTTGTGATCATTAAGTTTTTGGAAACTAACATTCTTTCAATATTTGGATGTCCCAAGAAAATTATCACTGACAATGCAACAACATTCAAATCAAAGAAGATGATAGAGTTTTGTAGAAAGTATCATATCGCCTTAGGACAATCTACTTCCTATTACCTTCAGGGGAATGGATTAGCAGAGTCTCCAAACAAGATTTTGGTCAACATAATCAAAACGTTGTTGCAGGACAACAAAACAACATGGAACAATAAGTTGGTAAATGCACTATGGGAAGAAAGATTTACAACAAAAAGGTAAATTGGCATGTTCCCATACCATTTGGTCTATGGAATGGATGCTTTCTTTCCCACTTTTTTAGGTGTCCCTGTCATGAAATTATTGCAGGAAGTACAGATGGAAGCAAATGACATTCATAGGAGAATTACTCAGACTATGAAGTTGCAACACTCCAGAGCATAGGTCTATAACCAAACTTATGTGATTCAGGAAAATATCAAGAATATCTATGATAGAAATACCAAGGCTGATGACTTCCATATAGGAGACAAAGTACTAAAATGGGACTCAAAGAACAAAGAAAAGAGAAAACATGGAAAATTTGAGAATCTATGGAAAGGTCCATTCACAATACATGATTACAGAGGAAGTAATGTATTTTTGATTAAGGATATGGATGGATCATATTTTCTAGGAGGACATGTCAATGGAAGAATGCTCAAGCACTATGTTTCACAGGAATGAATTTTTTTCTCACTCATTTCATTGTAAATACCATTTTACTTTTTAAGTCGTGAGTCGGTGACTTCTATCAGTGGTTGAAGCTCGAAGAGAAGTACCTAAGCCCCTAATCACTTGTCACAAGATTTACATTTACAATAAAACTAATCAGAATGCAGAAAGTACTGGAGAAGAGGATTCAAGGAAACAAGTAGTTGGTTCTTGGAACCCCACAAGGAGAGCACCATCCCCAAAGGGAGCCATTGTTATAACCCTATATGTCATATTATCACCTGGTGATTGAAATTTCTTCCTCGAGTCATATTACATTGTAAATAATATTTTATTATGCAAATGATTTACCAAAAAGAAAAAGAAAAAGAAAAAGAAAAGGATAAAAATAGAAAAAATGACAAGAGGGTATACAAAGAAAAAGAAAAAGAAAAAAAAGAAAAATATAAAACCCCATTGAAAATAAATTTAGTTTGAATCATACTATATAATCATGATCAAACTTGTTAATTTATGTTGATAGGTTAGCGAATAATTTTGGTCAAACTGTTTAATCTTGGCCAAATTAGTTATGTTAGAGTAAATAACTAATCCAACTGTCTAAGTTGGATTAATATGATAGATGACTAGGTTAGCACATAGGATAGTGATTTTGGTTTTAATAAAAGTTGAAAGGGGATTTCAAAATATCTCTTGCTTGATTAAATTTGGGTATTTTTACCTTAGGAAAATAAGACCATGATGTAAAATGGAAAAGTTAAGCTTAGCTCTACCCATCACATATTTTTTATCCTAAGTTTACTAGTGGAAAAGACATTTTGTTGGGTAGTCGCTAATTACCACACATGTTGTCAACAATGGCATCCATCATCGTGTAGATCAACGATCCTCATCACATTTCAGACCCCCCCAAACTTTCTTCCTTTAATGGTGGGGGGGGTCTGAAAAGAGGTTTTCCCCAATGTCGGTCCCACCTACCGTGACTCTCTCACAACATTTCGGACCCCCCAATGAAATATGCCTACCACCTACCCCCCCCAATGAAATCCTTCTAAACCACCACCCAATACCACTCATTTTCACTCCGCCACCATACCCTACTTCTATTTTCCATATGTCCCATACTACATACCCATTCCCCAATCAAATTTCTCCCTGTGACCATTAAACTCCCCGCCACCACCCTGCACCATAACATACACCTCCATGACACTGTAAAACCTCGTTTCATGACCTTTTAATGCCATTTATTGATACAAAAACTGTGGACACTGTGCCAAAGACAAGTTTTCAAGCTAACTGCCACAACCTTCACCGTCAACAGGCGCATTTTCCTAGGGTAATCACATTTCTTCCATTGATTTACCTTAAACTCTGTCAATCATGGCCTCAAGGAAAAATCCACTAATACATATGAGAACCTGATCCTTCCCCCTCCTATCGACCTAGATCACATCCCTCTAGCGGATAAAGACTAAAAAATCACAGAGCCGAGGTGCAAATTCAATTTCTTCGAATTGCACTCATGGATGAAAGACAAATTTCTAGATCAGAGAAATGAAATTGGACTTTGGGAGTCCAATATACCTCTATATATGTTCCCTCAAACCTACCATTTCTCTAAATTCACCCTCAAATACCAAGATCGCTATTTTCTCATCGAAAGGGCCATTATTTCCTCCTCTAGCGAAACCCTGCAGAATTACCTCTGAATCCATTGACGAAATGTTGCATATCCCAAGAAGTGACTTTTCAATCTTGTTTTCCATTGAAGCCCTAAATGAACTTTTCCAGAATCTCACCTTCCCCCAAAGAACCCATATTTTTGAGATTTTTCTACCAGAAGACGCCCAATTTCCCAAGGAAAATCCCCCTTATTCATCCTCCATATTCACTATCAAAGCCAACCAGATCATTTCCATGCTCTCTTACTTGTTAGGATATTACTCAGATGAATAGGTAGATGAGCCTATCCTAGGTTTTCTATCTATCTTTTCAACATAAGAAAGAGCCAAAATTAAATTTAATTTCAGTCAATTTTTGGATGATAACATTCATGATTATCTTTTCAAGTTTCCAATTGAAGAAATGTTCAGATATTCCTCAGTCTTGGTTTATATGTTCTTGTTTTTTCAGCCAAAGAGGTTTCCATGTGCATTTCATAAATTAAACCAGGAAGGAAACCCACACTCAGTGACCTCATGGACCTCATTGTTGAGGAAAAAATCAACAAAATACATCTTCAAGGACTTCATAGACCATTTCTATCACCCAATTGTTTGCATGCAGAACAAAAACACATATCCCATGATCAATGAAGAAATTTAGAAAATCCTTCACCTTTCTGATTTAGCCAAGACGTGGGTTTGGTATTTATACCAAAACCACATAGAGATAAGAGTATATGGGTGTGATATTCCACCTTACAGATTGCCCAAATACCTCCCTGTAAGGATGTTTGCACTAGAATACATAAGGAATATGGTGAATTTAGATGGCATACATTCTATTGTAGTAAAGAAGAAGCAATAGCTTAGAATCAAGACACGGATTGGCCTTTTCATCTGCGACAACATATCATAAGGAGAAGAAGAAGATAACCTCTTGAAACAAATGAAGTTTACTCATAGTTCCACTTGGTATTATGAACCATTTGGTGTCATCTCAGAGCTCAGAGTCAAATAAAGGAGCACTCCTTATGCTCACACACAGAATACAGAAGTGGATAAGTATATGAACCAAACATAATGGCAAGAAAACACATTGCTATAAATAGAGGAACAAACTACCCTTGTCACTATTTCACATACCAACACACCTCAAAGGAAAACATAGAAGAGAAAAATAAAGGAGGTTTCTCCTTTAGTCACTGAGGTATCAAATGAGGACTTCCAAGTTAACATAAAGAGAGACAAGACCATTCATACACTAGACTTCCTCAAGGAAGGAGAAATGTAGTCCACCATAGTCATGTAGGGACCACATTCTTCAACCTATTCAGATAGTCAATTCATATTATCTACACCAACATCTCCAATACAAACAAACACTACTCTTTCAGCTGAATCAACACATAGGCAGACAGAGTCAAACATTTTTGAAAAATACAAATAGATCAAGCAAAGAAATAATCTCCTCAACAACAACACCTATGCTCAGTTATGGAATCATACCTCCACTACCAAACATAGGCTGTTGTCAACTCTTGAAACAGAGAGAGGAAGAATGCAAATGGTGTTCTTTCAATCACAAGTTCCCCATCCTAAGATAGTTGCATACTATAAGAAGACTGCATTTTATTTTGATGTAAAGGATGTCCATCCAGTGGATGAGATGGAAATACATAGGAAGAAACAAGCTATGATATTATCTACCTTGAAAAATACCTCAATGACTTCTTCAAAATTGAAGGTATCCCTGAACACCATCCAGTCCCAATTAAAGTTGGAGAAAATATCTTCTTTGGCCAAGGACAACAAAATCAAATCACTAGAAGAATTGGTGCTAAATATTGGGTATGAACCAACAAATTTCAAGGAAGTAGAGGAATTATTAAAAAAGAAGAATGTTTATATAAAATCTCTGAGAAAGAAGCAGAAGCTTCCAGCTACAAAGGATTCAGAAGACAAAGAAGTGGCTAAAACCGAAGGCCATAAAGAAGAAATGTTGAATCCAATCATGGAACAAAATGTACAAATTAGAGAAATGGAAGTAGAAATGGATAAATTGATAAAGGAAAAGGAACAAAATGTGAACATGTCCATGATCCCATTGGAGGAATTCCCTTTGACGGGAATTAGAACAACATAAGAATCCACATCAACAAAGATTCCATCAACAATCCCAATACAAGTTTCAGATGCATCTGAGAAACTCGTAAAATCCATGGAAGACATGTCCATCCAAGGGGTAGAGATCATAAAATTGCAGGAAGAGGTAAATAACTTGTAGAATATGAATTCAATGTTTCAGGCCAGTCACCAGACAAATATGCATAATTCTCAAAGTCCTAGTCGACAATTAAAACAACTACATAAAGAGGCTGTCATGGAAAAAAACTTAGCCCAGGCTAAGGGAAATATTTGGAGAGATATCAACAAGTCCATGTAAAAAATCTATCCATCCATATAGATCATATTTGAACAACATGAATTAGTAACGAAGGCCAGGGAATTAATCGATATCATCAAAGAAGAATTAGGAGAAAGACCCACATAGGCCACTGAAATCATCATATTTCTAAACTCCAAAAAGGAGTTAGAACAACCAGAAATTGAAGACAGAACATAGACCATCCTTGAGATCAAGAAGGGCCTAACCAAGAAAGGATTGATGTTGCATCTAGAGGAAAAAGATCAGGTGATGGATACAGGTGTGCAAATATTTTTCACTAATTTTGAAGTGCTACATAAGAAAGGTCTTCCTGGATTATTAGTACTAAATGACAAATTGATCACTCTGTCTGATTACAAACATAAAATGAGTACAGTGGCAAAGGAAAGTTCAAATTTTACATGGATACAAGGAATCATTATTGATAAAGATTTCCTAGAGACACTATGAGTGGAACTGAGTATTCAACATGAGATTAAACATATCTTCATCACTAATCCTACTTTTTCTAAGTAACCTAAAATGGATGAGATATACAAAAAATTACTCAATATTTCTATCCCAGGTAAAAAGAGATGGGAAGATCTATGTGCTTTACTTTAGTGGATATAGTTTTGGTACTCGAGTCAGAATGGAGTAGCCAACCAAAGTCAAAGAGGTGAGTCACCAACCACTTCCACCAAATCATCACAAAGGATACGAACAAATCAATAAATCCCTATATTTTTTTATCTTATAGATCTAATTAGTTAGATTTTCCTCCATAATATCCTAGTCATTTATGACATGATCGGATGTAAATAGTTTTATAAATACTTCTCTCTTTGAAGTATTGAGGTTTGATTTTTGCACCCAGTAGTTATAGTGTAATTTTTCAAAGGATCGACCAATAATAAAAGAGGCCTATTCATAGGATCCTTGTGTTAGATTGTTGGTGATGTCTTTCTCTCTTTGTCAAATTTTTTCTTATGCTCTGTAATTATTTCATGTATTTCCAATTCTAGTCATTAAAAGAAAGTCAAAAGAACATAATTTATTTCATATAGTTTGTCTCTGGTTTTTTAATGATCCATATGTTTTCATCTGAAACTGATTGAAGGAGTTCTTAATTGCTCATCTTCTTATTGGAATTTTCCCTATTGTCTCTCGTATTCATTCCATTTAATCTAAATAGATCCAACAGTTTTACTACCCTTTCCTATGGAGAAAGCCTTATAAAAGTATGAAAATGATCCTCATCTTTAAATACAAACCCCATAGCCCAATGGAAAATTAAGCATTCTTTCAGTCAATTATTTTAAACAAACAAACAAAATTCGAATTGTCATAACTAGCCTAATATTATAAAACTCAAACAAAATCTAAATATGATAGAGGGATCCCTCTCTTAAGCTGGTAGGGATAGATCCTAGCTTCAAATTTTGTTTGGTAGTTACCTATTTCAATTTCTTCTACAACCTCTAGAAATTATAAAGTGATAACCTTTGGAATTTGGTAGTTACTCTCAGAGTGTTGTACCTTCGGACGACATATCTTCTACCACATGTCTTTAGAGACCAATGACCAAGATTGGGTTCCAGCCTCCGAGCTTTGGGAGTCCTTAACAATACTGCACTCTAGTTCCTCTAGAGTAACGAACTTCTAGACTTGCATATCTGCTACCACCTGTGTTTCCTCTGATCAATGGTCCACAATACTTATGAACATTGAACTAGAGGGGGGTAAGATCCACCCTCCATGTGGCCTTCCTCGACCAATGGTTGATATTCTCTCTAGCTCCTGGCTCTTTAGGAGTTCCCAACACTCTACATATTGCTATTCCCGAACCTCGAATCGACGAAGATCAGATCCATGATCCACGTCTCCTTTGCATCTGACGACCCTAATTGGATTCAGTCTTTAGGCCTCTAGGGACTTCTATAGTCAAAACTCTATGAAACCTCTCAACTCTTTGTTCCCTAAACCTTCCGATCTGATGACACCTGTCCTTGGAAATGGATGAATACAATTAGCTCCACCCTTCAGGACTTCGGGGGTCTCAATTCATCCACACACCAAATCTCTCGAATTTGAGAGTCTGAAGTACTTCAGTGATTAAACCTCATGCAACTCCTCCTAATCCAACGACTATCCACTCTCTTTAAAACTCCAGAATTGATGTCAACCATTGATTTCCATTCTTCAATAGCTCCTCCTTTGATCTTTTCACCTAACTTCTGCTGAACTTGTGAAGTATTAATATCTTACATGGTTAAACCTCATGCAAATTACCTAGATTGGATGAATGTCAATCCTTGCGCTTAGATTCAATGGTGAATATATATTCCCCTCTTTCCCGCTCCCCCTTCATTCTTGACTCATATTTTATGGTCCATATCGCTCCCGAGATCAGATTTGATGACTATTGTAGATTCGTCTTCTCTATTATGGTTATTTCCTTCCAATGAAGGATTTTTCTAAATTTTTTGAAGGATTAACCTTCAATGCTTCTCCTGCAGGACTTTCTGTTTGACCTCTACTTGCGTTCCACCTCCTGATCTTTGGAATTTGAAATAGGTCCTCTTTACACTCACCTTGTGCTTCCTTCATAGTCCTCTTTACACTCACCTTGTGCTTCCTTCATAGTCTATGTCTCATAATTTATTTTCCTTCTGCACTCCTTGCATAGGCCTTGCACACACTTGCACTACTCCTCTTGAGCTTTTGAATTACTCAATTCCTAGGGGTATCGACCCTTTTTCTCCCCTAATAAAGGTTTATTGTGCCCTCCTAGAACTTCTGTTCTCTCCTCCTCCATATCCATTTCCAACACTTTCAGAGTGTTCCTTCAACACTCTTCTCGATGAATTCATTCTTCTTTCTGATCTTTTACCAAAACTTCAACAATGTGCTGGTTTTGTGAACCCCTTGTACTCACCTCCTGCAACTTGAATTCTGAGAATTCACTTGCGCACTTCTTGCTCTCTATGTGAAGACTTGAATTGATCCTCCTGAGCATTTCCTTCTGGTTCCACCTCTTAGAAAACTTCTCCTAGAACTTGAAACAAATTTCTCATGCACTCCTTTCACCTTCTCAATGCACTCCTTGTAGAGCCCTCAGAGTATTTAGTAACTCTAGTAAATCTTCTTCAAAGTGTTTAGTAACTCTGATAGGCCTTCCTTGGCACTACTCCTTCTGAGCTCCAGAATGATTATGGTGTGCACATTTGTCACACTCTTCTTTGAAATTGACCCAGAGTTCAAGTGCACTCCTTGCACTAGCTTTATAGAGTTTTCAATACTCTGGTGTGCTCTCCTTACAAAAGCCTAAGAGCCCATAACTACTCAGAAATACAAAAAGATAAAGAAGTCTAGCTAATTCCTTCAAATAAAATATATTTTCATACACCTACAACATACATGAATAAATACAGAAAAAACATTAAGAGAATAAACATTCATCACCCATAAAAACATAGACACCTCATATGCAGGAAAAACTGCTTTTATATTAATTTTGAATGATTATGCACAAAGATGTTTTTACAAAGGTTGGACTGCAACAAAGTATTAACTCTTCTCCTCTCCTCTCTTGAAATCTCTCTACAACTCTCTCAACTTACTCATCAACAACTTCTAAATCTATTTTTTTTTGGTACAATGATTGTTTACAAAAGAGGGTCTACTTGAGCCTTCCCTCCATCTACCTACTCACATTGAATTACATTGAATTACATTCAATGGGAATCTAGTCTGAATCAGATCTAGATCCCACCTACTATCATGAATTAAAGGTAAATACACATGCAACCTACACAAAGGAACATGGATCAGCTTATTTGAGCTTTACAACATCTAATACATTCAATTGTATTTAAACAATTTAAATTTAGGCACAAAATGAGATGACCTGCGCCTCTCCTTCCTTGGAATTTGTTCCTCCTTATGTATTGATGCACTAACTTGTTGGCACTTGAAGAGGTGGAGTGATGATCCTGCATCATACTCTTGTGCTGAAAAAATCATGAGCTCTTGCTCATGGCTCCCCTGCTGCTGAGGTTGAGATCCTCTAGGATCCCAAATCTTAATTTGGAGCTATCCATCTCCTCCTCTTCTTTTTTTCTGCTATTGCTACTATCTTGTTGTTGTAAGCTCTCGTCTATTACATCTCCTTCTGGTGTTGGATTCCTTCTCTGTTTCCTTCAAAATCAACTTCCTAATATCTTCAATATCCTTTCCCAGCTTTTCAACTGGTTGGCTCTTCTTTTGCAGCCTGCCCTACTGCATCTCGTCGTCATCATCCAATTCAAACTTAACTTGTTGGATGCGTTGGATTTGCACCATTACCCTTTCCTCCAGAACCTCCAATTTTTCACATATATCAATGGGAAGATCATCATGATATCCCATGTTGATTTCATCTCCTGGGGAATTAGCTTTCCACTCCACTGGAGATTCCATCTCTACAAAAAATTTACTAAGTTGTTTCTCAACTATCTCCTCTAACATTTTTCTTTCTGTCAAGGTCTCCAACTCCTCATACAACTCAAAAAAAATCATGTTGTTTTATGTTCTCTCCTCTGTCGCATGATCAATTTCTGTAGTCATCTCCTATTCGTCTCCCTGGCTAAAAAGTTTGAGAAATTTTGCTGAATGCTCTTATTCTTCTTGCATCTCCTAGGAATATTTCAATGTGTCCTCCATATCCTCCTTTATGACAATATTTTTGTTGTTGTCTCTCCTCTCCTACACCATCAACATGTGCACTATACTCTACTGGGATACTTCATGGGAATATGTTGACTCCCCCAATGATCAGAACGTGCCTCTAGTATTTCTCGCTTGTCATCACTGCTTCTTGATATGAACTCTCCTCTAAGTTCATGAGACTCTTAGATAGTCTCATTTCATTCTCCTTTCCCACCTAGAAATTGGAATTTTCACTCCTTCCCTCCAGGAAGTCTATGAGATCTTTGACTGGTATCATCTCATTTCCCGCCTCAAAATCTGCATTACCACCTCTGCCCACCTGTTAGTTTATGAGATCTTTATCTGATCTATCTTCCTCATCACTGAGATTCCTTTCAACCCCTGGTTCACAAATGTAAACCATCTCCTCATTTGTGGAAATGATGGTTTCAACATGCCTCAGCCACCTCCTCAAATTCTACTTCTGCCTTCTGGAAATCAACTGCTGGATATGAAACTTCACTTTTCTCTTCAAGGGACATTCATTCTTCCATCCTCTTTGTGATTCCTACTACATATTCAACATCGTCATGTTGATTTATACTATAATGTATTTGAGATCCTTATCCTTTTACTATTTTCTCACATGCTGGAATCCTCCTTGAACTTTCTTCTTATGGCCTTCAGTATCCATCTTTCATTTTTTTCTCCAAGAACGCAATTGGTTTTTCTCCTTCATCCCACCTAACTATTCGCTTCACCATATCTACAACTGAGAGAACTATTGGCTCTCTCCTAGAACCCTCTTGGTTGTCTACTCTTTGTTGCACACTTGCAAACATATCTTCACATACATAGCATCAGTACTTTGTCTCGTTCTTCTCCCTTGCTTGATGTCCACAAATATAAATTTGAATCTGATACCACTTAATACAGACCCCCTCCCTAACCCAGGGTCCACTTGACCTCCCTGTCTAGGATCGGTGAAATTGGAAGTTGGATCAGAATTTCAAGCCCTCATGAGCCCCCATTGTTTTATATAGGTCCTTTTCTTTCTTGCGTAGGTCCAATGCTAAGAACCCACAGGCGCTTTCTCTCTAAACCTCTTTTCTGGTTTTTTTTAAAATCAATTTCTATCCCCTAGCCCCTTTTTTCCAGCCATCTCCTCACATTCCCAAGGGATGTGACCAAGCTATAACCAATAGGCTCTATTTCGGTGCTTTGACCTTTGGTGATATACCTTTATCATCCCTCAACTCCTTCGAATGCACGAATATTGTGAAGTGTCAAAATTTCAATATGCAAAAAGATTAACGACTCTCAAGCACCGAGATCGACGACTCATGTTCTTTTCTTTCAGCCTTTAGTGGTTTTTGACTGCATCCAAACACACAAAACACTTGCTAAGTGTCGATCGTTGAAAAAGGAATATCAAATGGTTCTTACTCCACCATCTGATCAATGGCTCTATGTCTCTTTTTCACTCTGGGCTTCGACACACTTCCCCTGACGCTTTTCAACAAACCTCCAAAAATCACCGGATAGGTGAATCATGCCAAGCATTAAATTGAAAACTCTTAGGCCTCGACAATGGATATCTTAAATCTCTCCTTTTCGGGCCTCCATAGTTTTTTCCATCAACACAAAAAAACCACAACACACCTGGAGTGTCGAGCACTGAAAAGGCTGATCAAATGATTCTTGTTCCCTATTAGATCAAGAACCCAAAATGATTTGGCACTCTGACTTCGGTAGATTTAGAAACACCATGCCCCTAATTCTTATAGAGTAATAAACCTACATAATCCTTGATCTTATGCCATGCATCAAAAAAATTGGATGAATGTGATTAATTCAAGATTCTGAGGTTTGGGAGTCATAGTTGGTCCAACCTATTGTTCTTTCAGACCTCTGAACCGATGGAGGGTCTAATCATTTTCCACGTGTCCACTAGATCCAATGGTCCATCTTTTCTTCGGGCTCCTAGAACTTTGGGAACCTAGACGCCTCCTCGACCAATTATATCCCAGAGTGTTATACCTACAGATGAAAGATCTATTTCCATGTGTCTTTAGAGACCAATGGCTAGGATTGGATTTCAACATCCAGTATTTAGGAGTCCAGAACAATATTGCGCTCTATTTCCTCTCGAGTGAGGGACTTCTGGACTTCTAAATCTTCTGGCACCTATCCTGCCTATGATCAACGGTCCATAATACTTTTGAATGACAAAATGGATGGGGGTAAGATCTGCCCTCCACGTGGTCTGTCTTGACTAGCGGTCAAGATTCTCTTTGGATCTAGGCCCTTTGGGAGTTCTAAACACTCTACACACTATTCTTCCTGAACCCCGAATCGACGAAGTTCATATCCATGCTCAACGCATCTTCTACATCTAACGACCCTAATTGTCTTTGACCTTCAGGCCTCTAGGGAATTCTACAATCAACACTTTGTGAATCCTCTGAAGTCTCTTTTCTCCGAACCTTTCGATATGATGACACGTGTCCTTGGAAATGAAAAACTATGAGTACTTTTTCCCTTCGAGACTTTTGGGGTTCAGATTCCTCCACATGGAAAATCTCTCGAATGTGTGAAGTCCGAAGGACTTTGCCAATTAAACCTCATGGAAATCCTTCTGATCCAACAACTATCCACTCTCCTGCGAATTCTCGAATGGATCTCAGTTGTTTATTTCCATTCCTTGGTAGCTCCTCTTTTGATATTTTCACCCGACTTCTATTGAACTTGTGAAGTCTTAATAACTTGCAGGGTTAAAACTCATGAAACTTACCTAGATCGGATGACTGGCGATCCTCCTGTATAGATCCCACGGTGAAGATCTATTCTCCTCTTACATACTCCTCCTTCGTTTTGTACATATATCTAATGTTCCATATCACTCTCGACAGTATATATGACGATTTTTGTAGCCTATCCTCCTTTGTTACTACGCTTTCCTTCCTATGAAGGTTTTTTCTCAAATTTTTGAAGGCTTAACCTTTGATGCTTTTCCTGCAAGGTTGTCTGTTTTGTCTCTGCCTAGATTCCACCTCTTGAGATTTGGACTTTGAAATAGGTCTTGTTTATTCTCACCTTACCCTTCCTTCACATTCTAGGCCTCAGACTTTCTTTTCCTTCTACACTCATTGAATAATCCATGTGCATGCTTGCGTTAATCCTCTTGAGATTTCAACTTACTCAAGTCCTAAGAGTCTCGACCCTTTTCATCCTCTAATAAAGGTTTATCGTGCCCTCCAGGAACTTTTGTACTCTTCTCCTCCAGATAATTTTCCAACACTTTCAAAGTGTTCCTTCAACACTCTCCTCGTTGACTTTTCTCTTCCTTATGAGATTTTACCAAAACTTTAACATTCTGTTGGTTTTGTGCACCCCTTTCACTCACCTCCTCAAACTTGAATTCATAGAATTAACTTGCACACCCCTTGCGCTCTCTATGCATACTTGCACTGCTCCAACTGAGCTTTTCCTTCTAGTGTTCCCTCTTGGAAATCTTCCACCAGAACTTGAAACAAAGTTCTCATGCACTCCTTGCACCTGATCAATGCACTCCTTTCACAACCCTCAGAGTATTCAGTAACTCTGGTAAATATTATTCAAAGTGTTCAACAACTATGATAGGCCTTCCCTGACACTACTTCTTTTGAGATCAAGAATGGTTCTGGTGTTCCCACCTGTCATACTCTTCATTGAACATGACATAGAGTTCAAGTGAAGTACTTGAACTAGCTTCACAGAGTTTTCAATACTCTAGTGTGCACTACTTGCACAAGCCTAAGAGTCCAAAACTCAAAAATCCCCAAAGATAAATAATTCTATCTAATTCTTGAAAATGAAACCTATTTGCATACACCTACACCATACATGAATAAATATAGAAAAAACATTCAAAGAATAACCATTCCTCAATCATTAAAACAAAGACACCTCATATGTAGGAAACAATTCTTTTATATTAATTCTGAATGCTTTTGTATAAAGATGTTTTTACAAAGGTTAGACTGCAACAAAGTCTCAACTCTTCTCCTCTCCTCTCTTGAGATCTCTCTACAACTCTCTCAACTCACTCATCAACAACTTCTAACTCTAATTTTTTTTATACAATGATCTTTTACAAAAGACGGGCTCCTGGAACCTTCCCTCGATCTACCTACTCATATTGGATTCCATTCAATTACATTTAATGGGAATCTAGTCCAAATCAGATCTAGATCCCACCTACTATCAACCACAAAATGTGACTCCACATGAAACCTGTACAAAGGCACATGGCTTGGATTCTTTGATCCTTAAAACATTTAATACATTCAATTGTATTTAAAATTTTTAAATTTAGCCGCAAAATGAGAGGATTGATGCCTCTCTTTCCTTGGAATCCATTCCTCCTTGTGTGTTGATGCGTTGGCGCGTTGGTGCATGATGAGGTGGAGCGATGATCCTACATCATACTTATGTGATGACAAAATCATGAGATCCTTCTCATGGATCCCATGCTGCTAAGGTTGATATCCTCCAGGATCCAAAATCCAAATTTGGAGTTGTCCATCAACTCCTCTTCTTTGTTGTTGTTGTTGCAGTTATCTTGCTACTGCAGTCTCTCCTCTGTTCCATCTCCTTCTACTACTAGCTTCCTTCTATGCTTCCTTCAACATGAAATTCCTAATCTCTTCAATATTCTTGTCTAGTTGGTCCATTAGATGGATATTCTTTTGCAGTATGCCCTACTGCATCTCCTCTTCATCATCCAATTCCAACATAACTTGTTGGATGCGCTGACTTTGTGGCATTACCCTTTCCTATAGGGCCTCCAATTATTCACACAAATAAATGGGAAGATCATCCTAATCTCCCATGCTAATTTCATCTCAATGGGAATTAGCTTGCCACTCCACTGCAGATTCCGTCTCTACAACAATTTTATTGAATTTTTGCTCAACTATATCCTCTCATAGTTTTCTTTATGTCAAGGCCTCCATATCCTCATTCAAATCAACAAAGTCCATGATATCTTCTTTTCTATCATCTTCTGTAGGCTCAATTTCTGTAGTCATCTCCTATTCATCTCCCTGGATAAACATTTTGAGCAATTCTGCTGAATGGTCTTCTTCTTCTTCCATCTCTTGGGCATATTTCAATGTCTGATCCTGATCCTCCTTTATGAATGTATTTTTTGGTTACATATCATCTACTTCACCTTCAACATGTCCACTGGTCTCTATTGGGCTGCTTGGCAGGAATATGTTGATTCCTCCAATGATTAGAATGTTCCTCTGATCTTGCTCATCTGTCAGCACTGCTTGTTGATCTGAACTCTCCTATGAGTTCATGAGACTATCGGACAATATCATTTCATTATCCTTTCCCACCTTCCAATTGGAGTTTTCACTTATGCCCTCCTAGCCATCTATGAGATCTTTGACCGATCTCATCTCATTTCCCTCCTGGAAATCTGCATTACCACCTCTGCCCACTTGGAATTTTCTGAGATCTTCAACTAATCTCTCTTCCTCATCACCAAGGTTCCTTCCAACCTCTTGTTCACAAATGTAAACCATCTCCTCCTTTATGGCACTCAGGGTTTCAACATACCTTAGCCACATCCTGAAATTCTTCTTTTGCCTTCTCGAAATCAGTTGCTTGATAGGCCACATTGCTTTCCTCTTCAAGGGCCATTCATACTTATAGCTTCCTTGTTCTTCCTGATGCATCTTTAGCATCAACATATTGAGTTCTAATATAATATCTTCGATCTCCTTGTCCTTCTTCTCCTTTCTTACCTACTTACGGCCTCCTTGATTTTTCTTCTTATGGAGTTCAGTAGCCATCTTTCACTTATTCCTCCAAGAACGCAACTGGTTCTTCTCCTTCAGCCAACCTACTTGTTCGCTTCACCTACTCTACAACCGAGAGAACTAATAGCTTTCTCCTACAACCCTCTTGGATGTCTATTGTCTATTGCACACTTGCAAATAGATCTTCACACATAGAGCATCAATAATTTGTCTCCTTCTTCTCCCTTTCTTGTTGTCCGCAAACATAAATCAATCTCTGATACCACTTGATGCATACCCCCTCCCTCACCCGGGGTCCACTCGACCTCCCAGTCTAGGATGATTCAAATTAGGAGCTATATAAAATTTTTGATCCCTGTTGAGCCTCGATTATCTTATACAAGTCATTTTCTTTCCTACGCAGGTCCAATGTTAAGAAATTGCAAGAGCTTTCTCTCTAAGCCCCGTCTTTTTTTTGTTAAATAAATTTCATGTCCCTAGCCCCTTTTCTTGATCTAGCTCCTCACATGACTGATGTTTGTGACCAAGCGCTAACCAACATGAATTATTTTAGTGCTTCAGACTTCGATGATCTACCTTTCTCATACATGAACTCCTTTGAATGCATGAATCTTGTGAAGTGTCGGAATGGTAATAGGCGGTAATATTAACGACTCTGAAGCACTGAGATCGATGACTGATCAAGTTATTTTATTTCAGCCTTCAGTGGTTTATGACCACATCTAAACACACACAAAACTTGCAAAGTGTGGATCACTAAAAAAGGCAGATCAGACAACTCTTACTCCACCATCAGATCGACGACTTTGTGCCTCTTTCGCACTTTGGGCTTCAACGCTATTCCCCTGACACTTTTCCACAAACCTCCAAAAATCATTGAATCGACGAATAATGCCAAGTGTTAAATCAACATCTCTCAAGCCTCAAAAAATGGATGACTTAGATGTCTCCTTTTTGGGCTTCGATATTTTTTTCCATCCACACAACACAACCCCAACACACTCAGAGTATCGAACGCCGAAAAGGCCTCGAAAGACTCCCGTGCCCTCACAAATCAACGACCCACAATGCTTCGACGCTCCGACTTTGACAGATTTTGAAACACCATTCCCTTAATTATCCTAGAGTGAGAAACCTCTGGACTTCTCTATATGATCCCACACGTCCCCATAGTTGGATGATTGTGATGACTTCAGGACTTCGCACTTCGGGAGTCCTAGCTTCTCTAACCTACTGTTATTCTAAACCTCCAAAGTAACGGAGGGTATAATTGTTTTCCACGTGTTCACTAGATCCAATGGTCCATATTTTCTTCAGGCTCCCAGGACTTCAGGAACCTACATGACTCCTTGACCAATTATATCTCGGAGTGATATACCTTTAGACGATAGATATTCTTCCACGTGTATTGAGAGACCAATAACTAGGATTGGATTTTGACCTATGGGCTCCGGGACTCCTTAACAATGTTACACTCTATTTCCTACAAAGTGACAACCTTATGGACGTCTCGATTTGTTTCCACTTGTCCTGCCTCTGATCAATTGTAAAAAATACTTCTGAACTCTTAACTAGTGGGGGGTAAGATCCTACCTCCATGTGGTCTGTCTTGACCAACAGTCGATATTCTCTCTAGTTCTCATCCCTTTGAGAGTTCTCGACACTCTACACATTGTTCTTCCTGAACCCCAAATCGACGAAGTTCAAATCCATGCTCCACGTGTCCTCTACATCTAACGACCCTGATTGGCTTCAGACTTTGGGCCTCTGGGGACTTCTACCCTCAAAACTCCATGAATTCTATGAATTATTTGTTCCCCGAACCTTCCAATATGGAGACACGTGTACCTAGAAACAAACGTCTATGATTAGCTCTGCCCTTTAGGACTTCGAGGGGTACCGATGACTCCACATGCTGAATCTCTCGAATGTGTGAAGTCTGAAGGACTTCATTTATTAAACCTCATGAAAATCCTCATAATAAAATGATTGTCCACTCTCTTGCAAACTCCCAAATGGATCTCAGCCATTGATTTCCATTCTTCTATAGCTTCTCCTTTGATCTTTGAACATGATGTCTATCGAACTTGTGAAGTCTTAATAACTTACAAGGTTAAACCTCATGCAACTTACCTAGATCGGATGACTATTGATCCTCCTGCCTAGATCCAATGATGAAGATCTATTATCTTCTTTCAAAGTCCTCCTTATTTATGGAATCAGATATAACATTCCATATCACTCCTGACAAAAAATATGATGGCTACTATAGCTTCTCCTCCTCTGTTACTGCACTTTCCTTGCGACGAAGGATTTTTCTCAAATTTTCAAAGGATTAAGCTTCGATGCTTCTCCTGTGGGGATGTCTGTTTGGCCTCTTCTTGCGTTCCACCTCTTGATCTTTGTAATTTTAAATAGGTTCTTGTTATGCTCACCTTGTTCTTCCTTCACGGTCTGGGTCTCAAACTATGTTTTCCTTTTTCATTCCTCGCATAGGCCTTGCGCACACTTGCGCTATTCCTCTTGAGCTTTCGACTTACTCAAGTCCTAAGGGTCTTGACCCTTTTTCTCCTATAATAAAGGCTTATTGTACCCTCTAGGATATTCTCCTCCAAATCCTTTTCCAACACTTTCAAAGTGTTCCTTCAACACTCTCCTCGCTGACTTCTCTCTTCCTTCTGAGCTTTTACCAACACTTCAACAGTGTGTTGGTTTTGTGCACCCCTTGCACTCACCTCCTGAAACTTTAATTCTAAGAATTCACTTACTTACTCCTTGTTCTCTTTGCTCATACTTTTAATGATCCTCCTGAGCTTTTCCTTCTGGTCTTCCCTCTTTGAAACCTTCTCCTAGAACTCAAAATAGAATTCTTGTGCATTGTTCATTCCTACTCAATGAACTCCTTGTAGAGCCCTCAAAGTCTTCTGTAACTCTCGTAAATATTCTTTGGAGTGTTCAACAACTATGATAAGCCTTTCCTAGGACTACTCCTTCTGAGATCCATAATTTTTATAGTGTCCCCACTTGGCATGCTCTTATTTGAAACTTGCCACAGAGCTCAAGTGCACTCCTTGCACTAGCTTCACAACTTTTTCAATACTTTGGTGTGCACTCCTTGCACAAGACTAAGAGCCCAGAAATACTAATAAATCCACAAAGATAGAGAAGTCTATATAATTCCTAGAAATTAAACCGTTTTGCATACACCTACAACATACACGAATAAATAAATAAAAAATATTCAAATAATAACCATTCATCACACATAAAAACACAACCACCTCATATGCAGGAAAAAAATGTTTTATATTAATTCTAAATGCTTCTGTATAAATATGTTTTATAAAGGATGGATTGCAATAGAGTCTCAACTCTTCTCCTCTCCTCTCTTGATCTCTCTCTATAGCTATCTCAACTCACTCATCAACAACTTCTAAATATATATTTTTTAAAACAATTATCTTTTACAAAAGAGGGGCTTCTGGAGCCTTCCCTCCATCTACCTACTCACATTGAATTACATTGAATTACATTCAATGTGCATCTAGTCTGAATCATATCTAGATCACACCTATTGTCATCCATTAGAGGCGAATCCACATGAAACCTGTACAAAGGCACATGGCTCATCTTGTTTGAGCCTTACAACATTTAATACAATCAATTTTATTTAAAAATTTTAAATTTAGGCACAAAATGAGAGGACTCACGCCTATCTTTCCTTGAAATCCATTCCTCCTTGTGCATTGATGTGATGGCTTGTTGGCTCTTGATGAGGTGGAGTGATGCTCCTGCATAAGCTAACTGAAGAGAAAGTCATGGGATTTGTGAGAACAATATTTATTCTTCAATATACAAATCAATTTGGGATCAGCCTTGCTGACTTGGAGGTCCATCAAGTTGAATCTCAAAAAATTATAGAACTTTGTTAGCAAATATGGCTTGGTGAAATTATGGAAAATAAGCCTCAAATATCATTTCATATCTTCCAATTAATGACACATGTGTAAAACTTGAGAGAGGTTTTTTTTATTGGGTCTTCTCTTGAAAACAATATCTTTCAGTTTTCAAATTTTCTTCTCGATATCCTTGAAATATGGGCCCAAATATGATGACTAAAACAAGAAAACATTAAATTCTTAAATTTGGAAAAATGGGTTGTAACTATTCATTTAAATATCCCAAACTATGATACCTATTGTAAATTAGAGAGAGGTTTTTTATATCAAGTCCATTATTGATAAAACCTATCTGGTTTTTTCAAAAGTCCTCTCCAGTTGTTCATAAAGTGATATTGAAGCTGACCATTAAAAAAATCATTTGCGTAGTGTTCCCTACATCCAATGTGCAACAAATTGCGCATCAACTTCCGTTTCATCTTCTTTTATCTTTGAATTTTGTGTGATGAGTGAATGATGGTAAATTTATTCTTCATGATGATGATATGTGGCCTTAGAACCTCTGCAACCTCTTTCAAAACATCATTACCTTCACAAATGTTTAAAACCTTAATGTTCCTCAATATTGCAAAACTGACGCTACACTTCCTACGACTGATAGACTTGATTTTTTTTATGCATCCATAGTAGTTATTTCACCATCATCCCATTGATTAAACTTTGGCAATAAGAATTCAATTTGCTTCTGAAAAACATCACTAAGACAGTTGCACAATGTAGGCTTAGTTCGCCCGTGTGCCAATATTTTAGGGTTTGTTAAATGTAGATGAGTCAAGCTAATAAATGAATATACTTCTATGAATAATGAACTAAGTTTGAGCCAAAAAACCAATTAAAACCTTCCTCAATAATAATTAAATGCAGAAGTGTATGCTTTGACAGTTGCATAGTGGAGGTTATTTTTTTCACTTAGTTCATATTTCCTGACCTTGGCTAATGTATGATGATGGATGATGATGATTATGGACTCATAATGATGACTAAGTTCCCAAAACCCGTGTGTTCCTTATTCAAAATGAAACTAGCTTCTTTAAAACCTCAAACCCTAATATACCAAACTGCAACAAATGAGATGATATCACTTCAGGTTGATACACTATTGAAGTTGCTGCATTTTTCATGTTCATCACCTTATTATCCCTGTGATTATGCTTTGAGTTGAAGATGACAATAAAAACCCCTTCTGGTTGCTTGAAAAACAAGACTGTCATAGTTGCGCAACAAGACTGGTGCACAACTATAAATTTCACATTTACAGCTTATATACTCAAACAAAAATTCCAAAATATGTATGGGAAAAAATTTGATATCATCATCTATAATAAGTCTTCTTTGATCAAATTTATTTGGCATATTTGTGTAACCTTAAAATTAGGGTTAGGGATTTTCCGTCTCTCATCAAAAAGGAAAAAAGGAAAAAATGAGTATAGGGGCTCAGATCGCTGCTACTTAAGAAAAAAAAAAAATATTTTTGTTGTTGGGAAAAACACCCTACATAATAGCAAGTTAGGGTAAGACGTTGCATGAAGATTTGACCGAATAGAAACTACTTTTTTACCTACATCCCAAGATTTAAACCCCTCTTTCTCAGTAAATGCATGAAAGGGACCACCTAACTTATTACCGGCGTTTGATGTAGATCCTTCGTTGTGCTCGATTACTTGTTTGCGCTGCTCCTTCCAAAGATGACCTGCACTTAA
>SNQJ01S0006693.1:76373-120625 GCA_010110895.2 Picea sitchensis | reverse complement strand
GGGACCCTCTCCTTAGCACTTTTAAACTTCGATGCCAGTGATTCTAGATCTCTATTCTAGGCTTCCCTCTTCGATGTGACCACAGACTATAGCCATGGGCCAGCTCCCTTCACTACCCCACACTTCAGGACTTTCACGAGCTGCTTTACCCTTTCTCGAACTTTTGAATCAATGAACTCTTTGGGACCAGATCTATGATCCACGTTCCTCTTGCGATCAATGACTTTGATCAAATCACGAGTTCAGACCTCTGGATTCATGTCTCCTCTTGACTCTACTTCTTCCCAAATTATTCTAAAGGGCTCCTCCTCCAAAATACATGATTCTCTACCATGTGTCTTCCAGATATAACGACCTAGATTTAATTCACGCTTTGTGACCTTTCGAAGACGCTTTCATTTTTCCGACAAAACTTCTAAAGTTCCTTCTCCTGAACCTCTCAATCTTGTGCCACCTGTCCTTTCTTCGACGATGGGTAATTTATCCTCTTTGGGACTTCCATGAGTCCTTGACTCCTTTTCACACTTAGAAAAATTCTCGACTTCGAGACTTAGGTTGTTCTTGAAGGCTTTCTACACTCCTTGCAAAAATATGTGCAACTCTCTTGTGACTTTTCTCGGCTTGAAAACCTCCAAGGTTTCAAGTTCCTCTGCAAGCTTCTTGTGCCCTCCTGGAATCTTCTCACCCTTCCTACTGAGCTTATAAGGTGAACTCACAACACCTTAGGCTCACTCCTTGCACTTGGCTCAGTTTTTTGATGACTTATCCCTTGGCCTTATGGAAAGGTTTAAGGTATCTCCTTTCCTTTTTCGTTTCAATTATTCCAAAGCCTTCCTTCACTGGAATGTTCAACAATTCTGGGATCCTCCAACACCTTCAACCGTGTTTTTCTTAGGTATGATCACGCAAGCTCGATTCCCTCCTAGTAGAGTATTCTAGAGTGTTCAGTAAATCTGCACTATTGTTTCTTCCACAAAGTCTTTCTTTTTCAAGGGAATTAACCACCTTGAACTTTCTCCCAGAGTCAGTGAATAAATATGGTGTTCCCTCTTGGCATCTTCTCTTATAAATCCACTGAGTTCAGACACACACTCCTTGCGTAGGCTTACAAAGTTTCCTCTCTCTGTCACTCACTCCTTGCACTTAGCCTAGAGATCCAGACTTAACTCAAAAAACTCGTGTATATAAAATTGTATCTCTATCCCTGCAAATGATTTCTAGCATTCATCTATAATTCACAAACCTGTAAAAGACATCCAAACCACAACTCCCATTGAACATAAATGTAAAATAGGAAAAACTGTCATTTTCTATTAATGGTGGAATGCCAAATTGCAATGGTGGAGTCTGAGATGCAACTAAGTCTCGACTCTCATAAACCTCCTCCTATGCAACATACCTAACTAACCTCTACTTTGCTTACAATAAAAATATTTATACAAGAGGGGCTCAAATGATCTTCCCTCGCAAGTTTACTAATGGTGTCAAATCACCATTCCTAATTCCTATCGAAAGGCCAAATTACAATGATGGAAATTTTGCTCCAAATCGGATGCAGATCCACTTTGTACCCAACCTATTAATGGTGACCTTATCTCCAGTTTGTGCAAAAGAATGATTTGGCTCTTCCATATTTTCTCTAATTAATGCTTGGATCACGTATTGGATTCTCAAGAAAAAAAATGAGAGGGAAGTGCCTCTCCTTCCTTGAATGCGCACCACGCATGCTAATTAGTTGTTATGTGTTGAGATGGAGAGATTCTCCTGCATCAGGAGGGCACAAAGATTTGTTGAAGGAGAAAAGGGCCAAGTCCCTTTTGAAATCCTGAGAAAAAAGAAAATATCAGGAGTTCCAGCGCAGGAAGAAACCAAGCTACGGGTCCTGTATAAAAAGAAATCAAAGGTTAAGCCTTTGAAAAATATTGAGAAATCCTTCATTGGAAGGAAAGGGTGGATAAAACAGAGGAGGAGCTACAAGGACTGTTGGATCGATTGTGGAAATGAATCTTGACCATCGAATCTAAATCTAGATAGGAGGAGGAGCGCACAGAGGAGGAGAAAATATCCTAGTGATCATATATGAGCATGAGGATCGACACCCATCAGATCAAGGTAAGGCTCACAACCATTAAACCCTTTAAGCCCTTCGTAGTTCACTAATTCAGAAATTTCCGAGTGTGTGTTGCGAAGAAAAAAAGGTTACTAAATTCCTGATATCTGAAGTGAATCAAGGCCATTCATCGATGAGGACATGCATCCGTAGATTAGAGGAGTTAAAAAAATTCAGTTATCTAGAGCTAAGGAGGAGGCAAGAGGTGAAAATATATGAAGCCCACAGTCTCAGAGCCAATCAGATTCGTTGGTCTCTAGAGAGTGGAGGATGCATGGAACCATATATCGTAGTTTAGATATTTGGTACTTCAGAAGATCTGAGGCATATTTTGTTGTTTGGGATCGAGAACTCCCAAAGGCCAGAGTTAATATTGATCATTGGTTGAGGAGAGCCACGTGGAGGGTAGATTCATTCTCCATTTGTTCTTCATTTGGAGGATACGAAAAGTTGAAGTGTGAAGGTTCCCGGACTCCCAAATTATGAATTAAATCAAGACCATCCATCTGTCAAGGCGTGGGCTCCGCTGGATCATTTCCTTTGTGTATTCATTGGTTCGACAGTCCAAAATATTTGTGGAGTGATGTTGCAAAAAACATCGAAGCCTAGACTTGCGAAGCACGTGTAAACCATCAATCTGGTGGAAGAAACATAATTGTCCAATCTGATTTGGGGGTTCAGAAAAGTCGTTGAAGCTTGAAACTCCAAATCATTTCCCATAATGGATTTCAATGGGTTCTACGGACCGTTGCTCACTGTTGTAGTTCGATGCTTCACCAATTTGTTGTTTGGGAGAAATGTGGTGTAAATTTCTTGAGAGTCTCTAAGCACAGGAGATTTGAAGTCCTAAATTATTGACTTAGATTTTATCCTAATTTTTTGGCCCATGGTCCCTTGAAGGACTTGTGAGTACTCAGGGATTCCTGAAAAAACAGATTTTGTATTCGGGAAGTAAGGAATTGGACCTGTGTATGGGATTTTTAAGGCTCAACAGTGGCCCAAGAGCCAATTTGGCTCCTTTATTTTCAATGATCCCAAACCAGGAGGTCGTGTGGACCCCAGGAGGGAGTGGGGGTCCCTCTTCGGGTCTGCATCAAGTGGTACCAGAGCTTGATTTTGTCTGCATGTAGTAGGCAAGGGAAAATATTTTTTTTGATACCATTAAGTGGTATCAGAGTTGATTTTTGTCTGTAGACAATAGAAAAAGGAGGAGAGGCAGAGTATTGATTCTTTGTGTGTGAAGAACTACTTGTAAAGTGTGCAAAAGACAATAGACAACCAAGTGGGTTGAAGAAGAAAAACCAATTGCATTATTGAAGAAAAAATGATCTTGTGGAACTCTTGAGGTTGGAAATTGGAGTACAACATCCGGAGAGAAAGGAGTTCTTAGGAGAAGGGGTGAGCACAAGTTGTGTGACTACACTCAGTAGGAGTGTAAAATATCAGAGAAGGTTCTAGTAGGTGAACTGGAGGCTGACTGTACCTGACAAAAAGAAAGTGAAATCTCATAGAATTCATGGGAGGGAAGGTCGAAGGAGGAAAATGGCTATTGGAGGCTAGAAGTAAGGTCAAGGAGGAGACCGTAAGAATATGAGCAATGAGGATATGGATAGAGRTCTCAAGGAGACTAGAGAAGAGATMGACAAGTTGATGTTTAAKATGTAGCATGAAGCACATGGAAGTTGGAGGTATGAATGGCCCATGAAGTAGAAAGAGAAGTGGCATATCCAACAGTTGATTGCTAAGAGGAAGCAACAAGTATTGAGGAGGTGGTTAASGAAAGTTACAAACTTCAGTCACACAGAGGAGGATATGGTTTGCGTTTGCGATATAGAATATGGAGAAAGCCTTAGTGAGGAGGAAGAGAAGATATYGRTCAAGGGTCTTGTAGAATGCCAGGAGGGAAGAAGTGAAAATTCAGATTGCCAGGTGGGAAATAATAAGAGATCAGTTGAGGATCTCGTAGACTGCTAGGAGGGAAGAAATGAAATTTCATATTTCCAAGTGGGAAAGGTGAAGAAAATGAAATTGTATGAAATTCTCAGGAACTCAGAGAGGAGTTTGGATCAACAAGGAGCTCTTACAGAAATGGAGGAGAGACTGTTTGAGAGTCTCATGATCTCAGAGAATGGTTCGAATCAGCCAGGAACAATGACAGAGGAGGATCATAAATTAATTTTGATGATTGGGGGAATCAGTATATTCCTAACAAGTATCCCAATAGAGGCCAACATGTGTAGTGCACGTGGGGAAGTGATGCAATAGACATCCAGAGAAGTGGCCATGGGGCCATATGTTCTTAAAATTAATAGTTTATATGTTGCAGGTGTAGGAGAAGGAAGAAAACCAACAAAAATTGTCATAAGGGAAGGGAGGGAGAAAATTTTTACACCTGAACAAGATATGAAGGAAGAGGAGCATTCATATCAAATGCTCACACAGTTGGAGAATGAATTGAAAATGTTGTAGGATTGGGTAAGCAATCCAAAAATTGACGAAGACCTCTAGAAGGAGACAGTCATGTAGAATGAATAAGAGTTCCAACCTAAGAAGAAGCGAGATGAATCTATACTTGTGCTGGCATTTGAAGTTGTCAGGACTAAAACGAAAACCTCATGAGAAAATTAGTCCCCCTTCGGTTTTAGAGAGGTGGTTCTTCTCTTTGGCTAAAAGATATATATTTGAATATATTGGAGTAGGGAGAGTGTTAGACATCAAATCCCAAATATTTATTTCTTGGATTTATATGATAATGGTTCTTCCATAACCTAATATGATATTTATATGTAGAAAAAGTATTTTAATCAGAAAAGTTTGAAGGAGGGCTTCAACATCAGAATTAAATTGTGATCAACATAACACACAATATTCTTAATAATATATAAGTACGTCCATATATTCTTCATAGATGATAATGAATTGATCATCTCAAAGAATTTTATCAAAGTACTGCAATCAAGATCAAACGATAATTCGATAGGTCACCCTCAAATACTTTATATTCTGAAAACAGGGTTACAAAGCACAGTCGAGATCAACCCCGAAGCAATTATTTGTGGGGTTCTATTCATGAAATATATTATTCATTACAAACTATTTGAAAGCCATATATTTGGCTTCAAATAATCCATGATTATATAAGAAAATATATTATAAAAATATAATAATAAAACTCAACAACTCAACCGTGTTCCGAACTCTGAGATTCGAGCATAAAACTATGAGAAGTGGTGTAGAAGAATATATAAAAAAAATGGAGAAGATGGAGATTTATTTCTTTTGATCAGAAGCTTGATTTTGTATCCATGGATGTACCTTATTATTCCTTTGATATTATTCCCTTCCCATCTGACAATACTAAATTTTGGACCTTTTGATGAAGCCTCTCTTCCCTTTTTAAGAAGAGATTTTCTAACTACTTGAGTAGTCAGGGTTTCTCCCTTCTAGAAATTCCCGTACTAGTTACTTATTGAAACATTCCCATTTTATCAATGTCTCATTAATTTCTAATTAATTAAGTCACATCATTAATACAAGTATATTGAAAGTAGGTCCCTCTCCTTTTTTAATAATTGTTTTTAACTAAAATGTTTTATTTTTTAAAAATCGACTAATTTTCCATCAAAAGAGGATGTCTGCAATTTAATTTTATGGATGTTAAAAACAAATTTTTATCTATGAAAACCACTTTTGATTTTCTCTTCATCATCTCATATTTTTGACGATATAAAAGTTTTGCCAATCCGTCTCCCGGATCTTAAGATATGAGCTTGTGAAGTTGAGTTGTCATCAAGGCCCATTAAAAATGCAACTGACTGATATTTTAATTTCTGAGAAACATTTATCAACTTCAAACATTTTAAACCTATACCACCATATTCTACATCAAAATACCTTTCCAAAGGTATAAAGTTTGCGCTATTCCAACACCCGGAGCTCAAGTTATGGCCTCTGCAAGATCAACTCTCAACCATTGTCGATCAATGTTAATGGGAAAATCTCAACCTTTAGATTGATTTTCGTGATTCCCTTCATAAAATTAAACTTTTTGATTTAAAGTTATATCCCACATGCATTGGAATATTATATACTTAATGATATATAATAATAAGTGTCTGATAACTTAGCAAGAAACACAAGAAGATAAGAAGATATGGAGCTTGGAAGATTTGGCCCCTGGAAAATTGTCAAATAAGATAATATTTTTTTGGAACCTGTCGTCGTCCACCTCATGCCCATTCATTGATGAATTATCCATTCATATACTTCCATGTGTCTCTAATAATAATATTTCACGTGTGTCCCTCCATGAGTTTTTGTGTGTCACACTTCCATGCTTCCTTGTGGAATGTTCTTATTGGTTCATGGTTTAAATGGGGAAAACTTTGGAATAATGGTTAAGTATTGGAGAGAAACTAGAAGGGTAAGAGAAGGGAAAATTGTAGGTTCCTAAAGTTAATTGGGTTGGTTGTAGTTTGTGGGGATGGGTTGGGGGGTTGTGGAGTGAGATGAGTAAGGGAGTGAGGGAGTCTGGGAGTCCGCAATACAAAAGTAGACTAAGTGTTGAAGAATGGTTGGTTGGACTCATGTGCAAGAGGAATGAAATACTTTGGAGCTCAGCACCCGCGACAAGGTTGATGGTCGACTTGTAGATCACGTAAATTGGGGTGAAAAGTGAAGGTCACGAAAAATGGAGGATGAGATCTTGAACCCACAAACATTGAAATATGAATAAGTATGGAAAGAGGTTTGTTGAGTGAAAATTATAAGTATGGTATAATTATAATATAGGAGAGGAGAGGAGAGGAGAACATGATATTTACAAAGATTCTTCAAAATCGGACCTTCAAATAAGATCTTGAGTAAATTAGGAATACATAAACAAATTTCTGATACAAAAAATGTGTGGTGAACGTGAGACTGAGGGCTGCAGAATGAACTTATAAAAGTTCAAAAAATGTCCTCTTTTGTATCAAGGATTTTATGAATCCAAGTGCATGAAAATATAAATGACCAAATTTGGTCAACAACTTGTACCTGCACAAGAAGATGACATAAGAGAAAATAATTTGTCAGAGGAGAAAACTGAGCAACAACTCAACAACAATGATGTAGATATGAATTCTCTAGTGTCTTGGAAAGCTAATGCCACAGGAGATGAATTTGGCATGGGAGACTAGGACGATCTTCCCATTGATTTGTGTGAAGAGGAGAAGATGCAAAAATAGACTAGACTGCATGAAAGAAACCAACCCATGAACTGGTTGGACAAGGGGATAGAGGAGATAAGGAAGATGATGCTGAAGTAAGCACAAGAATTAGCCAACAATAGTTGGAGAAAAAAACAGAAGAGATCATGCAACAGTAGGAGAAGGATAACAACAGAAGAAGCAGGGTAGAGGAGCAGATGGACAACTCCAAAATGGAGTTTGGGATCCAGGAGGATATCGAAAGAAGACAAATCATAGGGGAGCCATGAGAAGGAGCTCATGATTTTGCCAGCATGGGAGTATGATGCAGGAGTATTGTCATCAACCATCAATGAAGCCAAGCAGTGGACAACTCGACATTCAACACACATTCAAGGAGATTTGGAATCTAAGGAGAGAGCACCAATTTAAAATTTTTGAAATATTGTAATTAACTCCTTTAAATGTTTGGAGGATTGAGAAATTTTATGAAATCCGAGGAGATTGTAAATTTATTTTAATAGCTGTAGGATTGTAAATATATGGATCATGGTCTGATATCTAGGTTGTGCACACCCATTTAATTTTTATAAACCTTAGAGATAAGATGGTTTTATGAGATATGAAAGAAGTAGGTAGTTTGGAGGGAAAGATCAAGAAGCCCATATTTTTATAAATGCATCTAACATATGAAAAAATATGTTCATGTTGAAGTTGTCAAGGTAGTTAGAAGAAAATCTCAAGATAGGAGCAAGAGAAGAGAGGCAAGAAAGAATTGAGACTTTGTTGAAGTCCAATTTTGAAAACATTGTACATAAACATTCAATATCAATACAAAAGAAGATTTTCGTACATATGATTCTTATGTGTATGTTATATGTGTTCTTTGAATGTTTTATGTGTTTATTCATGTATGCTATGTATGTCGTGAGTATCATATATTTCCTTTGTAGGAATTAGATAGACTTTTCTAGCTATTTGTAGTTTTTTGAGTGTTATGGAATATTAAGTCATGTGCAAGGAGTGCACAGTAGATTAGTTGGAAAAATATGAGAATCCAGTGCAAGGAGTGCACTTGAAATCTATTTTGAGTTCATAAAAGAGAGTTCCACGTGGGCACAGCATAACTGTTCATAAACTCATAAGAAATAGTGCAAGGGAACAAACATCAAAGTTACTGAAAACTCTGAAAGAGAGTGCAAGGAGTGCGCCTACACTTGGTAAAGTGTAAAATCTCAGAAGGAAGACTGTACCTAGGAGTACACATCAGAGTTACTAGACAGTTTAAGGGTTAATGAAAGGAGTGCACCTACACCCCGTGAAGTGAAAATTCTCAAAAGGATGATTGTACTATATAGTACACATCATAGTTACCGAATAATATGAGAGCCAGTGCAAGCAGTGCGCAAGAAATTGTTCAGGAGTTATCTGAGGTGGTTTCCAAGTAGGAAAACCAGAAGGTAAGTGCAAGGAGTGTGAGAAAAAAGTCTTTTTCAGACTCATTTAAGTAGAAGAGATAGAGTGTGAGGCTTTGAAGAGAAAGTGAAAGGAGTGCACATATACTTAGTGGAGTATATAATATTTAATAATACCGATGCAAGGTGTGCACCACAATGAGACTTAGTTAAAGTGTTGAGGAAGTATCAATGAAGACGAATGAAAGAAGTGCGTAGGGAGATTTTCAAAAAATCTCTAAGTATGAAGCCTTTGAAAAGTTCAGAGAATGCAAGGAGTTTTCCAAAGGTTAACCTTTTCAATTTCAAAAGCTCAGGAGAAAGAGTGTTATGCTACCAGGAGGGAAGAAATATTTGTTGAAGGAGAAAAGGGCCAAGTACCTTTTGAAATATTGAGAAATCAGAAAAGATAAGGAGGTGTAGCGCAGGTAGAGACCAAGCTACTAGTCCTACAAAAAAATAAGTCAAAGGTAGAGACCAAGCATGGCCACAATATAGGAGGAGATACAACGACTGTTGGATCAGTTTCGGAAATGGATCTGGCCCATTGGATCTAATTCCAAATAGTAGGAGGAGCATGTAGAGCAGTAGAAAAGATCCTAGCCATCGGATCAGAGAATGAGGATCGATAACCATCAGATCAAGGTAAGGCACATAACTGTTAAACCCTTTAAGCCCTTTGGAGTTAGAAAATTTGATAGTTTCTAGGCATGTGTTGCAAAGAAATCAAGGTTCCCTAAGTCGTGGGATCCAAAGTGAATTGGGGTTGTTCATTGATGAGGACACACGTCCGTAGATTGGAGGAGGTTTGAAAGTTCAGTTATCCAGAGCTCATGAGGAGGCAAGAGATGAAAAGATCTAAAGCCTAGAGTCCCAGAGCCAATCAGAGTTGTTGGTCGGTAGAGAGTGGAGGATGTGTCATTCCAAATATTGTAGTTCAGAGATTTGGTACTTCGAAATACCTGGGGCATATTTTTTTGTTTGGTCTCGAGAACTCCCGAAGGCCCGAAGGTTGAAGTTAATATTGACATTTGGTCGAGGAGAGCCACATGGAGGGTAGATTCATTCTCCGTTAGTTTGACATTCAAAGGATATGAAAACTTGAAGTGTGAAGGTTCCTGGACTCTCGAAGTTTGAATTAAGTCAGGACTATCCATCTATCGAGGAGTGATGCTGTGAAAAATCTCAAAGCCCGGAGTTGTGAAGTAGGAGTAAAAAATTGATTTGGTGGAAGAACCAAAACCGTCCGATCTGATTTAGGCATTCGTCACTCTGGGATAATATGATTTTGGAATGAGCAAAGTCATCAAAGCCCAAAACTCTGAAATCATTTCCTGTCATGGATTTCAACGGGTTCTATGGACCGTTGATCATTTTTATAGTT
Source organism: Picea sitchensis (assembly GCA_010110895.2). Taxonomy (NCBI): domain Eukaryota; kingdom Viridiplantae; phylum Streptophyta; class Pinopsida; order Pinales; family Pinaceae; genus Picea; species Picea sitchensis. Next base: position 110,488 of record SNQJ01S0006693.1, on the reverse strand, counting down.
CAACGCTTTTCCAATTCGCCATTCAGGAGAAACGCAGTGTAAATTTATTGAGAATACGAAAGCATAGGAGCTTCGAAGTCCTAAATTATTCAGAGATTTGGGTTTTAGCATAACATTTTGGCCCACGGTCCCTTGAAGGACTTGCAACTATTCAAGGACTCCCAAAAAAGTGGATTTTTTATTCGAGAATTAAGGCATAGAACCTATGTATGGGATTTTGAGGGCTCAACATGGGCATGAGAGCCAATTCAACTCCTTTATTTTGAACGATCGTAGACTGGGAGGTTGCGCAGACCCTAGGAGTGGGTGGGGGTCTGCATCAAGTGTTATCAGAGCCTTATTTTGTCTACAGGTAGGAGGCAAGGGAAAATATTTTGTCTAATACAATCAAGTGGTATCATAGTTGATTTTTTTGTATAGACAGCAGGAAAAGGAGTAGAGGTAGAGTATTGATGATCTATGTGTGAAGAACTTATTTCAAAGTGTGCATCAGATAACAGAAAATCAGGTGGGACAAAGGAAAAGAACTGATTGCGTTCTTGAAGAAAAGGAGAGAACGTGGAACTCTTGAGGTGGGTAGTTGGAGTACAAAATCTAGAGAGAAAGGAGTGCTCAGGAGAAGGGGCGAGTGCAAGGTGTTCCCCTACACTCAACAAGAGTGTAAAATATCAAATAAGGTTCTAGCAGGTGAACCAGAGGCTGATGGTATCTCACAGCGAGCAAGTGAAATCGCACAGAATTTCTATGATTGCAGTAAGAAGGAGGAAAATGGATAGTGAAGGCTAGAAGAAAGGTCGAGGAGGATACTGTAAGAAAATGAGCAGAGAGAAGATGGATAGAGAGCTCAAGGAGAGTAGAAAAGAGATCGACAAGTTGATGTTGAAGATGAAACAAGAATCACATGGAAGATGGAGGTATGAATGGACCATGAAGCATAAAGTGAAGTGGCCTATCCATTAGGTGATTTCCAAGAGCCAACAAAAAGTATTGAGGAGGTGGCTAAGGAAATTTATAAACCTCAGTGACACACAGGAGGATATGGTTTGGATTTGCGAGCTAGAGTATGGATAAATCCTCAGTAAGGAGGAAGAGAAGAGATTGGTAAAGGGTCTCGTAGAATGCCAAGAGGGAAGAAGTGAAAGTTCATATTTCCAGGTGGGAAATAAGAAGAGATCACCTAAGTATCTCGTAGACTTCCAGGAGGGAAGAAATGAAAGTTCAGATTCCCAGGTGGTCAAGGTGAAGAAAATGAGACTGTCTAAAAGTCTCAGGAACTCAGAGAGGAGTTCAAAGAAATAAGGAGTGCTGATAGAAATGGAGGAGATATTGTCTGAGATTCTCATGAGATCATAKAAGGGTTTAGATAAACTAKTAACGCTAATAGAGGAGGATCAAAAATGCATTCTAATGATTGGGGGAATTGGTATATTCCTTTTGGGTATCCCMATAGAGGCTAGCGTGTGTACTACATGTGGGGAAGTGATGCATAAGGAATCTAGAGAAGAGACCATGGGGCCAGATGTTTTTAAAATTAACAGTTTATGTGTTGTAGGTGTAGGAGAAGGAAGAAAACTAACAACGACTATCATAAAGGAAGAGAGGGAGAAGATGTTGACACCTTCCCAAGAGATGAAGGAAGAGGAGCATTCTGATCAAATGTTCACTCAGTGGAAGAAGGAACTGAAAATGATGGAGGATTGGTTAAGCAATCCATAAATAGAGGAAGACTTCCAAAAGGAGACAATCATGGAGAATGAAGAAGAAATCCATCCTGAGGAGCAGCTAGATGAAGATGGACTTGTGCAAGAAAAAGGAGATGACACAAGAGAAAACGATATATCAGAGGAGAAAACTAAGAAGGAACTCAACAACGTTGTTGCAGAATTGAATTATGTAGTGGAGTGGAAAGATAATTCCAAAGGAGATGAACTCAGCATAGGCGACCAGGACGATCTGCCCATTGATTTGTGTGAATAGGAGAATATGCAACAACAGAGTAGGTTGCATGAAATAAACCAACCCATGAACCAACTGGACAAAGAGATAGAGGAGATAAGGAATATGATGTTGAAGTTATCATAATAGTTAGTCGACAATAGTTGTATAAAACCATAATAGGTCCTKCAAYAGTATCAACAGGACAACAAAAAGAGCACTAGGGTAGAGGAGTAGATGGACAACTCCATAATGGAGTTTGGGATCCACGAGGATCTCAACAACAACAAAAACAACAGGGGAGCCATGAGCAACAGATCACGATTTTTTCAGCATCAGAGTATGATGCGGGAGCATCGTCATCAACCATGAATTAAGCTAAGCAACGGACAACTCAACATTCAACACACATTCAAGGAGATTTGAAATCTAAGGAGGGAGCACCAATTGAAATTTTTTGAAATATTGTAATTAAGATCTCCTTTAAATGTTTGGAGGCTTGAGATATTTTATGAGATCCCAGGAGATTGTAAATTTATTTTAATAGTTTTAGTGTTGTACAGATATGGAGCATGGTATTATATCTGGGTTGTACATACCCATTTAATTATAATAAACCTTAGAGATAAGATGATTTTATGAGATATGAAAGCAATAGGTATTTTGGAGGGAAATATCGAGAAGATCCTCTCTATATAAATTCATGTAACATATGCCAAAATAGGTTTTTGTTGAATTTGTGAAGGTAGTTAGAATAAAATATCAAGAGAAGAGCAAGAGAAGAGAGGAAAGAAAGAACCGAGACTCTGTTGAAGTCTAGTTTTATAAACATTGTACAGATGCATTCAATATCAATAAAAAAGTAGATTTCCCTACATACAATTGTTATGTGTATGTTCTATGTGTTCTTTGAATGTTTTTTGTGTTTATTCATGTATTCCATGAATGCTATGAGTATGTTATATTCCCTTTGTAGGAATTAGATAGAATTCTCTAGATATCTGTAGTTTTCTGAGTGTTTTAGGATCTTAAGGATTGTGAAAGGAGTGCACACCAGAGTAGCTGAAAAACTTTTAGAAGCCAGTTCAAGGACTGCACTTGAACTCTATTTTGAGTTCAGAAAAGAGAGTGCCACATAGGCACACCAGAACTGTTCAGAAACTCATAAGAAATAGTGCAAGGGAAGGAACATCAGAGTTAGTGAACACTCTAGGAGCGAGTGAAAGAAGTATGCCTACACTTGGTAAAGTGTAAAATCTTAGAAGGAATATTGTACTAGGGAGCACAAATCATAGCTATTGGATACTCTAAGGGAAAGCACAAGGAGTGCACCTACACCCGATGAAGTGTAAAATCTTAGAAGGAAGATTGTACTAGGAACTTCACATCAGAGTTACTGAATAGTCTAAGAGAGAATGAAAGGAGTGCACAAGAACTCATTCATAAGTTCTGTGAGGTGGTTTCCAAGTAGAGACACCAAAATGTAAGCTCTAGGAGTGCACAAAGTCACGCAAGGAGTGTGAGAGTAGAGTCTTTTTCATACTCGTTTAAGAAGAAGAGATAGAGTGTGAGGCTTTGAAGATAAAGTGAAAGGAGTTCACATATAATCAATAGAGTATAGAAGTTTGAAGAAGACATGTCCAAGGTGTGCGTCAGGTTGACATTTAGTCAAAGTGTTGAGGAAGTCCCAAGGAAGATGAACACAAGGAGTGTGTATGGATATTTTCAAAAAATATCTAATTCTGAATCCTTTTAGAAGTTCAGAGGACGTGAGTGCGCGAGAGGTCAAATTTTACAAGTTCCAAATCTTAGGAGAAAGAGTGTCATGTTCCTAGGAGGGAAGAAATATTTGTTGAAGGAGAAAAGGGCCAAGTTCGTTTTGAAATCATGAGAAATTAGAAAATCTCAGGAGGTGCATCGCAGGTAGAGACTAATCTACTAGTGTTGAAAAAAAAAAATCAAAGGTAAAGCCTTTGAAAAATGTTGACAAATCCTTCACTGGAAGGAAAGAGAAGCCATAGCAAAGGAGGATCTACAATGTCCATTGGATCGGTTGCAGAAAAGGATATGCACAGTCAGATCTAAGTCTAGATAGGAGGAGGAGCGCACAGAGGAGGAGAAAATATCCAAGACATCATATCTGAATTCCAGGATTGATAGTTATCGGATCAAGCTAAGGATTATGACCATTAAACCCTTTAATCCCTTTGCAGTTCACAAATTTGGCAGTTTCTTGTTTTTTGTTGCGAAGAAAAAAGGTTCTCGAAGACCCAGGATGCGAAGTGAATTGGGGTCATTCATTAGCAAGGACATGCATGCATAGATCAGAGGAGGCTCATAATTTTGGTTATCTGGAGCTTCGGACGAGGAAAGAGGTGAAAATATATGAATCCTAGAGTCCTGGAGCTAATCTGAGCAATTGGTCGCTAGAGACTCGAGGATGCGTGGTGCCAGATCTCGCATTTCATAGATTTGGTACTTTGGAAGAACTGAGGCATATTTTGTTTTTTGGGCTCGAGAACTCCTAAAGGCCACAGTTAATCTCAACCACTGGTCAAGGAGAGACATGTGAAGGGTGGTTACACCTCAAAATTACTCACTTCAATAGTGTCGCAAGTGTCGTCAATAAGAGTCTTGTAAGTGTCGTATCTTGACTGCAAGTGTCACAACTTGAATATAAGTGTTGCAAGTGTCACAAACATCATACTACCATATTTCATATTCCATGCCTCTAATGACATCATAAAGACACTTAAGACACCTCGAAGGTTAGTTTGGAAGAAGAGAAATCACTTGAAAGGAATTACAAGCCGTTTTCCATTGGAAAAACCACTCAAAACTGAATTTTGGAGAGGAGCGCTCCCCTACCCACTATCAGAGAGTGTTGGCACTCCCTGAGCCTCTTTGGGGGAGTGTTTGAGCACCCTGTGCGCCCTTTTGGGGGAGCGCTACCCTTTTTTTAGTAAATTATGGGTTTGTTGAGGAAAATAAGGGAAGAATCCCTCAATTCCTGAAGGTGGTTGGATTCGAATAGATGGTCAAGGCATGATCTTACGGGAGATCCTCAACTGAAGGAGAGGAATCCTCAACTCATCCCAAAGATCTCTCAAGTGGTTGAACCTCTCCAACGTTATATAAGGAGGCCTTCTCATGGTGAAAGGTACAATAGAGATTGATAATTACATCAAACTTATGATCTCATCAGTGAGATGTCATCAAAGCAATCAATGGAGATTACTTGAGAAAAGGGGTTGGACAAGGAGAACTGGAAGAAGTTGTTGCACATTCATTCAAAGGATTGTAAGTAGTTTTACTTGTTCTCATTAATATAATCAATGCTTGGCCTGTTTCTTTCAAACTTATTCTTGTTCCATATGAGTTTGTCTGCAGTAGATGGATCTATGTTTGAGCTAATATCAATAGAGTAGGAAGTCTTTTGTACCTTTGTTTGTTTTACATGACCTATCAGGAAGCTCAGGATCAAAGCTCAGCTTGGAATTTGCAAGGACAAATGTCGTTAATAAGGTACATATCTTTCTCCTTCTCTTTCATTTATTATCTTGATTAGATCTAAAAGGAAGTCAGTGTCCATGTTAAGCACTTTTATGTTAATCTAATATTTTTCGTTTATCCCAGGGAATATGTCATCTTCTCTCCCTGATAACGGTGCTAAAGTGTTATCACTTTATAAATTGCTTTTGGTTGATGAAATCTAATCATAAAGGTAACCTCAAACCAACTTGAGGCTGGAAGATTGCCCTTCCAACCGAGAGATGGGTCTCTATTGCAAATCAATCACTTAAAGGATTGATTTGGTTTAACTCAAAGGATAGATCTCAAGTTTAAAGTGAATTTAATGGATTGGTGGGAGAGCAGATGGAAGGTCCATTGAGAAATGGAGTCATGAATGAGAGATCAATGAGAATGTGATGTGAACTTGGTTAATTGAAAATTAATTACTCAGAGTAAAGATAGAAAACTCCCATTTATACAATCAAATTTCATTGTAGATGAAAATTATAGAGAAAAAAAACAACCCATTGGGGAATCTATCAAGGATGAATCCCATGGTGATTGTAGCAAAGAAGGATTTGGAAAATATATGAAACAAGGAACCAACTTCAAATGAATTCTGCCACATATACATCATTGAACATTAAAGAAGAAATAATAAGACAAATTAACTATATCAATAAGAGCACATAAACATTATAAGAACTGATATCATAACCCACAAGGAGGATTATCAAATCCTGTTCCTTCTAGACCATCTTATGGACAACCTTATCCGGGAAACATCCAAAACACCACCTGGAGTCCTCAAGGACAAAAACATTATCCTCCCCATGGGTATAATGTGTATCTACCTCCTGGATCTACTCCTTACCCTCCTCAAGGGCACAATGTTCATCCTCTTTCTGGGCAAGCAAATCACCCGCTTATAATTCTCATAATCCATCGGGTTATGCAAATTTTTCTCAGTCATCATCGAATCCTGTTTATCCTGGTCAGCAACAACCATATGTAGGAGGACCTACTGGTTACAACTATCCACCTAACCCAATTTATGGTCCTACTAGTGTTCCTATGCCACACCAGTATCATCCACAAATTAACTGACAACTACCTTTCCTTGTGACTCTGGATCTCCCAGACTTGTCTCAGTTAACTAATGATCCTATTTTTCATTCACCGGTTTGGCCAGTTATTCCAACTAAACTTCCTTTTGATATTCCGAAATTTGACGGAAAATATGGTGAAGATACAAATAACCATGTGATGAATTTCCATTTGTGGTGTTCATCAAACTCCCTCATGGATGATTCTATACGTTTTCATCTTTTCCAGCGAACACTTACTGTCTCTGCAGCAAAGTGGTATATTGAACTACCACATGCTTCTTTTCATGATTTCAACTCCCTTGCCATGTCTTTCCTCACACACTTTCAACTACCTATTCACTACGAGATAGGTATTGAACTCTTGACCTCCCTTCGTCAAACTCACTTTGTGCATATCTCTGACCATATTCATGAGTGGAGATGATGACGAAGGATGATCAAGGTAATCATTCCTAACATATTATTGGAAGAATGGTTTACTAAATCACTTTTACCCTCGATCGCTCGTGATGTCGCTATGGGTAGCACGGTCACATATGAATAAAACCATTGCTCTGGATCAGTACTTAGATTTGGTTTATTCACAATTTGGTACTTTGTATGATTTTATTCCGAATGTTGCTCGAGCTAATATCGATCCATCCAAATCGTCATCCTCATCTCATGTGGACAGTGTTATCGGTTCCATCAAAACTCCATCTACTTCCCAATCAAACACACTCTCCTCTACCTGCCCCCAAAATCAGATCTCTGAGGTGAATGCAGTTCAATCTTCCCCTTCACAAAAATCCAGAGGTAAGAAGAAGAAAATAAATAAATAAATAAATACTAATAACAATGAACAACCAAAAAATCAAGCTCAAACATCTGCTACCGAAAAACATCCACAACGGAAACTGAAATTAAGGTGTGTCATTTATGATTACGATCACTACACTCAAGACTGTCCACATCACAATGAATTGGCCAAAATTTTCTAGGGAAATTCACAACTCATTGTGCTTACTCAGCCTTTTCCATAGAAACAATCCATGGTTGCTCAAACCCCCTCTCTTGGGGGTAGGTCTAGACATCCTCATAATGACACCTCGACGAGTGCACATATTTATATGATTAATGGAAATAATTTGACCACTCGCTCTAAGACATACGACACACTAGGTAACCCTGAGAAAGGAAAAGACACTAACGGTACCGATACTTTACCGGATCCATCACCATCCTCCGTTAGTCCTCCATCGGTTAATCCTTCGTGTCGACCACTTCATATTGAGAATCCTACGTTTCACTCTATCTTATGCCCTCCTAAGAGCACTATCCACAAAGCTACCTTTAATACTAGTTCACGTGCCACCCAAGACTACAACATTGTTGAAGATTTGGCTCAAGCACCCTGTGCTATGTCTGTGTTAGAAGTTCTACATCACTGCCCCAGTCAACATAGAATGATCTTGGATGCTATTGGTGATGTTGATCCAGAGTCGTCCAACCATATCATGTTTAACCTGGACAATTATGCATCTTGACTCTCCCACCAACTTGCTTTCCAAGTTGATGTTGTTGTTCACAATCAACAAATCCACCGAACTATTTTGGATGAGGGAGACTCAACTTGTGTCATGTATTTAGCATGCTGGAAAGGTTTAAACTCACCTGCAATTAAAAAATACCCAACAATGTGGCACACCTTTTATGGGTGAGGTTTTCATCCCCATGGGCTTTTACAGTCCCTTCCCATCCAATTGGGTGGAAAAATGTCACTGTTGATGTCGAGGTGGTCGATGTTCCCCTCAATTACAGTTTGTTACTTGGAAGAAGTTGGTTTTATGCTATGACTGTTGTTTTCTCACTGGTCTTTCAATGTGTACAATTTCCTCATCAACGAAAAATTATCACTGTTGATCAGTTGGATTTCTGCACGACCGATGCTCACGCTCCCGCTACCAATAACATTCCTTTCTTGGGAGACCACAAGATCATGTATGAAAGTGTTGGTGTTGTGTTACTGAAATATTCTAGCATTATGGGTACCTTCCCTACACCACTTCCACCAACTACACATCATATTTCCACCGTCGATATGATTTCGACTACAACTTATCAATCTTTGGAATCATCTGACCCTTGGATTGTACCTAGTCCGTTGGAATTCGATGCACTAGGGGACACTGTGCCACTTAGTCCAGCTGAAACATCATACATTTATATCCAGGACACTGTGCCACTTAATCTAGCTGAAACATCATACATTTCTATCCAATCTTCTTCTCCCTCGTCGGATGACCAACATCTATTAGCACCTGATAGTTACTCGATGCCATCACGGTTAAGTTCCTTGTCCTCTGGGATCGACCCCATTTCCCCAATTTTTCCCCCAGATGAATCTATTATGGAAATGTTGAGAATTGACGAGCTACCCCGGGATGATAACCATCATCGATCCTCTTTTCTTCCCCCTCGTGAATAAATTCAGGAAGATATACACTCTATCTCCCCTCCTTATATCAATTTTATATCGTCTCCCATGCCTTCAACTTCCGATGATTTGGATCCGAAAGTTGACATGGTGATCTCTTCCGTAGCACTATTGGAGCCTTATCCCCTTACCCCTATCGTGACCCTCGACTTGTGTTCCTTCTAGAGTGATTTTCTTCCATCCAGTGAAGATCTCTTGGAATCCATGACCGATTTTTGTCCCTTGACATGGTGTCCTTCCAGAGCATTATTCTCTTGGAAACCATGATCATGAAGAGTCCACGAGCATAGTTTTCTCTTCTTTGTAGCAATCTCGTTAAAAAATGAAACATAGGTCACTAGAATGGTTTCTCTTCTCTATGTAAATCTCATTAAAAAATGAAACGAAAGCTTTGAGCATGGTTTTCCCTCTATAGAAAACTCATTAAAAATGAAACAACAATTTGGGGATTGAACCCGGAGCCCTGAGAATCATTCTTTTCCTATGTCAAGCTCGTTAAAAAATGAAGCAGTCACCTCTCTTGAACCTTCTTTTCATCCACTCATATCCTTTTTCTCCATCTAGTAGAGAAATTGGTGACAACCTCAAAGTCAGTGAATGAATTGAATCTTGGAGGGCATGTCTCCAGCCTTTGATGATCATTCTGGAGTTAAGCCACTATCTTTCAAGATGGGGGCATACCGATCTTTGTCGTTGTTATTTCTCATTCTCGTAAATAAATGATAATGCAACCAGGTAGACGTTTATCTCTTTTTCAGATCCGCATGGATATCTGAAAAAGGAACCCCTTGGAATCTTCTTTGAGCTCTTTTCAGACTCTCTAAACATGAAAAGATTTTTGAGTGATCTTTCTTCCTTTCCCACTTGTTAAAAGGTTTGAAAGGGTGTCTTTTGAGTGATAATTTATCTCTTTTTTGGCCTCGTGAGACTCTCTAAATATGAAAAACCATTGAGTTTACCTTCTCTGGACTCGTTAAACAATCATACATTGAAGGGACCATATGGGACCGAACCCTTACTTCTTCCATTTCATTAAACAAAGGAAGAGGGACTTACCGAAGGTGATTCATATTAAGCATGTGTTACCCTCCTCGAGCTCATTAAATTAAAAAGAGGTACTCGTCTATCTGGATGGGGGGAAATTGAAAGAAGAAAGCCAAGCAGTTTTTTGAGAACACTACCAGTAGCTCTTATGGTCACCCTTGAACATGACACTTTGTCTTTGCACACATTTTAATCTGATGAACCTCTGCATTGAGCCAATCCTATGAGTTTCTTTTACTCCTTTGGGTCATCTGACGAAAGTCACAACATCCACTGCATTATCAAGTTTTGGTCCATGTCAAGTTTCTGCTATTGTGCCTCAGTGTTCAAGGGAAGTATCTTCCTCGAGAGTCATCCATCACAAATATCTTGTTCAAATACCCATGTCAGTCCATGTTCATTTGATCTACCAATTACATATATGTGTCAGTTTCATGTCATTCATGGGGTATACATCAAGGCCCTCCTTTGACGAGTCTATTCCTATCGACTTCAACACATTATCTAGGAGCTAGAATTAGTACCTTGAGACTTGTATACCGCAATGGTGGGCCTCCTCGTCATTACGAGTGTTGTAAGTATAGCATATTGTCTGCGAGTGTCAAAAACATCATGTTTCCATCTTGAATATGTCGTTCCTATAATGACATCATAAAGACACTTAAGACACCTCAAAGGTTAGTTTGGAAGAAGAGAAATCACTTGACAGGAAGTACAAGCCTTTTGCCATTGGAAAAACCACTCAAAACTGAATTTTGGAAAGGAGCGCTCTGCTACCCACTGTCAGGGAGTGCTGGCGCTCCCTGAGCCTCTTTAGGGGAGTGTTTGAGTGCCCTATGCACCCTTTTGGGGGAGCGCTACCCTTTTTTTAGTAAATTTTGGGTTTGTTGAGGCAAATAAGGGAAGAATCCCTCAATTCCTAAAGGTATTTGGATTTGAATAGATGGTCAAGGCATGATCTTAGGGGAGATCCTCAACTAAAGGAGAGGAATCCTCAACTCATCCAAAATATCTCTCAAGTGGTTGAACCTCGCCAAGGTTATATAAGGATGCCTTCTCATGGTGAAAGGTACAATAGAGATTGAGAATTACATCAAACTTATGATCTCATGAGTGAGATGTCATCAAAGCAATCAATGGAGATTACTTGAGAAAAGGGGTTGGAAAAGGAGAATTGGAAGAAGTTGTTGCACCTTCATTCAAAGGATTGTAAGTACTTTTACTCATTCTCATTAATATAATCAATGCTTGGCATGTTTCTTTCAAACTTATGCTTGTTCGATATGAGTTTGTCTTGAGTAGATGCATCTATGTTTGAGCTAATCTCAGTAGAGTAGGAAGTCTTTTGTACCTTTGTTTGTTTTATAGGACCTATCAGGAAGCTCAGGATCAAAGCTTAGCCTGGACTTTGAGAGAAAAAATGTCACTAATATGGTACATATATTTCTCCTTCTCTTTCATTTATTATCTTGATTAGATCTAAAAGGAAGTCAGTGTCCATGTTAAGCACTTTTCTATCTCGGCCTTAGGAGTCTAGAGACCAAGAGGGAATCCACTTGTCCACAGGGAGATTCACCTATAACAAGGGTAGATTCATTCTCCATTAGTTTGACATTCATAGGATAAGAAAAGTTGAAGTGTGAAGGTTCCTAGAATTTTGAAGTCCAAATTAAATTAGGCCCATCCATCTATCAGGATGTGGGGTACATTAGATCATTTCCTATGTGTATTCGCTGGTTTGGCACTCCTGAAGATTTGTGGAGTGATTCTGCGAAAAACCCCAAAGCCAGGAGTTGCGAAGCAGGTGTAAATTGTCGATTTGGTTGAAGAACCAAACTATCCAATCTGATTTTGGGGTTAGGATCTCTAGGAGCATACAGTGTTGGAACAAGCAAATTTGTCGAAGCCCGAAACTATGAAATCATTTCCCACCATGGATTTCAACAGGTTCTACAGACTGTTGATCATAGTTGTAGTTTGATGCTTCACCAATTTGGCATTCAAGTGTAACACAGTGTAAATGTATTGAGACTCCCAAAGAGCAGGAGCTCCAAAGTCCCGAATTATTCAGAGACTTGGGTTTTAGCCTAAGGTTTTGAGTACTCAGTGACTCCCGAAAAAGAGGATTTTGTATTCGGGAAGTAAGGCATAAGACCCGTGTATGGGATTTTGAGGGCTCAAAGGGGGTATACATCCTTTATTTTGAACGATCCTAGACTGTGAGGATGCGTGGACCCTAGGAGGGGGTGGGGGTCTACATCAATCTACATTAAGATCCTGATCAATTTAATTTTAATCCATGGAAGAAGGTTTGTTTTGCTAGAAATTTCCCGAGTATGATGTCAATTGTCCTCTACTATTTCCTTCTAATTTTGAATAGTGTTCTCATGAAAGGATTCTATATTCTCATTATCCATAAATTCCTCATCACCATAAAAGTTTTCTAAATGTTGAATGAAATTCTCAAAATGATCATAGAAGTTTTTAACCAACAACAAAGATGAATATGATTCTTTAAAATGTTCAAAGAATACTGTGTGAAAATATTTCAAGGAATATATACTAGCTGGTGGTAACTTTTCATACCAGGATCTTTATTTTCCTTCTAATGTTTCCATAAACATCTTCATAAGGAAATATTCATGAAATTTAACCTTTAGCTTATGTACATGCATATGAATCTTGATTAAATGCAAAGGAACATCATCACCTTCTCCATCTTTGAATTTTGGAAAATAGGTTTTCCAGTATATGTGAGGAAGGTGATTTGGAAAACCATGTATATGAGATCAATTCATAGGAGCATACCTTGTAGATTGAGAATCCATCTCAAGACAATGGAGTCATTGGGTGAATTGTACAACCTTCTTTGTGTTTGGACTCTATTCACCATCAGGAGTCAAATCTAATCTTTTTCGTTTATCCCAGGGAATATGTCATCTTCTCTCCCCGACAACGGTGTTGAAATGTTATCACTTTATAAATTGCTTTTGGTTGACGAAATTTAATCATAAAGGTAACCTCAAACCAACTTTAGGATGGAAGATTGTCCTTCCAACTGAGAGATGGGTCTCTATTGCAAATCAATCACTTAAAGGATTGATTTGGTTTAACTCAAAGGATAGATCTCAGGTTTAATGTGAATTTAATGGATTGGTGGGAGAGTAGATGGAAGTTCCATTGGGAAATGGAGTCATGAATGAGAGATCAATGAGAATGTGATGTGAACTTGGTTAATTGAAAATTAATTACTTAGAGGAAAGATAGAAAACTCCCATTTATACAATGAAATTTCATTGTAGATGAAATTATAGAGAAAACAAACAACCCCTTGGGGCATGTATCAAGGATGAATCCCATTGTGATTGTAGTAGAGAAGTATTTGGAAAATATATGCAACAGAGAACCAACTTCAGATGAATTCTGCCACATATACATCACTAAACATTAAAGAAGAAATAATAATACAAATTAACTATATCAATAAGAACACATAAACAGTATAAGCACACACATAAAGAAGAGATAGTCACATGAATCTATGATATCAACTTTTAGGTACTTCTGGTCCAAAACTTTCATTAATCTCCAAAATATTTACAATATGCAGTCAATAATCTCTCATATACTCACCCACTTTGGACCTCTCTCCTCATTCAATATATATAAAAATATCATATTCTATCCTGAGTTCAAAATCCATATTTTTCCAAAGATAGAGAGTTGTTACAATGCTTCAGAGATAAGATATTTGCAAAATCTGTCCATATCCTATTATCTAGGATCTGATCTTTGACTCACTTAAAATGGGATAAATGAAGATAAAATCATGGGATTTGAGAGAAGAATATTCAAGATTCAATATCCAAATCAATTTGGGATCAACCTTGCTAATTTGGAGGTCCATCATGTCGAATCTCAAAAAAATCTAGAACTTTGTTAGAAAATGTGGCTTGGTGAAATTCTGGACAATAGGCCTCATAGATCATTTCATATCTTCCAATTCATGACATTTGTGCAAAACCTGAGATAGGTTGTTTTTATTTGGTCTATTAATGAAAAAAAACTCTTTAGGTTTTCCAAATTTCTTCTCCATATTCTCTAAATATGCACCCAAATATGATGACTAAACGAGGAAAACATTAAATGCTTAAATCTAGAAAAATGGGTTGTAACTATTCATTCAAATATCCCATAATATGACACATGTTGAAAATATGAGAGAGGTTTTTGTTATCGAGTCCATTCTTGACAAAAACCTCTCTAGGTGTTTAAAAAATCCTCTCCATTGGGTCAGAATGTGATCTTTAAGTTGACCACTAAAAAAGTCATTTGCGCAACGTGCCCTGCAACGATTTGCACACCAACTTTATTTTCATCTTGTTTTAGATTTGAATGTTTTGTTATGAGTGACTGATGGTAAATTTAGTCTTCATGATGATGATATGTAGCCTTATAACCTCTGCAACCTCTCTCAAAACATCATTACCTTCACAAATATTCAAAACCTTAATGTGCCTCAATATTTAAAAAATGAAGCTACACTACCTTGGATTGATACAATTTTTTTTTTTACGCATCCATAGTATTTATTTCATCATCATCCCATTGATTAAACTCTTCAATAAAAATTCAATTTGCTACCCCAAAACATCACTAAGACAGTTGCACAACGTAGGCTCAGTTGTGTAACGTGCCAATATTTTAGGGTTTGTTAAATGCATATGAGTTGAGTCGATAAAAAAATATTCTTATAAGAATAATGAACTTATTTTGAGCCAAAACACCAACTAAAACCTTCCTCAATAATCATTAAATGCACAAGTGGATGCTTTGACAGTTACGCAACAAGTTGCGCAACAAAGGTTATGTTTTTCACTTTGTTCATCTTTCCTGATCTTAGATGATGGATGATGATGGCCGATGATGCATATGGCCTCATAATGATGGTTGAGTGCCCAAAAAATCTTTATTACTCATTCAAAATGACACTATATTTCTTTAAAACCTCAAACCCTAATATACCAAACTACAACAAATGAGCTTATATCACTTCAGACCGATACATTGTTGAAGTTGTTGTATTTTTCATGATCATCTCCTTATTATCCTTCTGATTAGGCTTTTATTTGAATCTAACAATGAAAACCCCTTCTTGTTGCTCAAAAAACAAGACTGTCACAGTTGCCCAACAAGGTTGTTGTGAAACTGTAAATTTGACATTTACATGTTATATCCTCAAACAAAAATTCCAAAATATGTATGGGAAAAAATGTGATATCATCATCTATAATAAGTCTTCTTTGATCAAAATTACTGTGCATATGTGTGTAACCTTAAAATTAGGGTTATGGATTTCTTGTTTCTCATCAAAAAGAAAGAAAAAAGGAAAAAATGAGTATAGGGGCTCAGATCTCTGTTGCTTCAACAAACAAATCAAGCTTTCCCTTTCCTTTCTTGTTTGCCTCTAGCTGTTGCAAGGTTTTCTCAAATGAACCTGAAGGTTTTAACCTTAATTCACTTAACACAATCACCTTGTAAAAAAAAAATTTAGGCCAAATCACGAATTGAAAATTTATATGTGCTAACACATTGTTTTCCTTGATGCAGAATCCCAAAGATTACATCCTTTCATTCCTTCCTTGTATCTAATGAAAATACAATAGACTTCCTTTTTGTCCAACTTGATCCTCTTTTCGTTGGGATAATGAAAAAATGCATCATAGCCAAAAAAAATTAGATGTGAAATTGAAGGATTCTTACTATACCATACCTCATGTGGAGTCACGTCGACTACCCTCGATGAAGGAGACATGTTCACTGGATATTTTGCAGTGTCAAATGCCTTTGCCAAAAATTCTTGTGTGGGCCCAATACCATTGGGCATGGTATTTTCCTTGTCCATAAAGATTATGTTCATTCTCTCAGAAAATACATTTCATTGTGGGGTATATGGTGTGGTATTTTGGCATGTTATGCCACATTTCTTTCATAACTGCTTAAATTATTTTCCATAGATTTCACAACCATTGTTAGTTCACAACATCTTAATCTTCTTATTTGTCTAGTTTTCAATAAGAGACTTAAACTCTTTGAATCTCTCAAATATCTTTGATTTCTTCCTTAGGAAATATATCCATGTCTTGTTTGAAAAATAATCTATGAAGGAGACATAATACAGGGATCCACCAAGTGAAGGAACTAAACCATGGCCAAGCACATCACTATGAAACAATTCTAGAATCCCATTTTCCCTTGTTTCTCCATATGGGAATCTCACCTGACCTTGCTTTCCATATATGATTTTTTCACAAAAGATGAATTCTAAATTACATTCAGGAAAATATTCAACCATACCTTTGTTATACATAGTTCTAATTCCTTTTTGAATTGACTCATCCCGAGTTGAGTCAAGTCGAATCGAATTCGAGTAGACTTTAGGAACAACAATGTTGTTGCATCTAGTTGAGAAAACATTCCCTAACAACTTGTAGATGATTCCAATACAAACTTATTTCATTAAGACCATCCCACCTCTAACCATGTTGCACATATCCTTCTGAAATAGAGTGTGCACTCCTGCAACACTCATCTTACTAAAAAATATCAGGTTTATGGCCAAACCTAGAATATGTAGCACACTTGGAAGGGTTATATTCCTCCAATATTGAAATATTTGTTAGCCTCTTCCCCTTTTGAAAATTTTGTTTGTCAAGTCATCCCACAAGAACACATCTCCCACTTCATATTGGTCATATTCACATAACCATTATCTATGTGGTGTCATATGATAGGATGCTTCTGAGTCGATCAACCAAAAATATTTTTTGTACTGTGTACTAGTCGACGTCAGGTACACATCACCTCCCCTATCTAGAGTAGTATTTCTCTCAATCGAATTCTTCTTATAGGATCTTGTACATACTTTCATTACCTTTGACTTACAATCCCTTTTATAATTCCCAATTTTACTACATTTCCAACATAATCTCATCGATTGACCAAGGGATTTTCATCTACCCTTTGACTTATACTTTATACTGAAGAATTTTCCTTTAATGTTGTCAATCGATCGACCTCTCACTAATGCATCTTTGGTCAAATCTTCCTTTTTATTCCTTCTCATTTCTTATTACAATAGATATGCAACTAGATCTTCTAGCACTAATGTGGTTCAATTAGTCCCTATATCCATAACTAATCTATCCCAAGATTCTAGAAAAGAACATAATAGGCTAATAATGTCCTCCTCCTTAGTGATTTTAATATCCATAGAAGATAACTAGCTTATTATTGTATTAAATGAATTCAAATGCTCAAAATCCAATGTAATGCCCCCTCTATATTTTTTTTATTTTTCTTAGTTTAGTAGTGTAGACATTTCGTCAAACACTTTGATGACAAAATCCCACTTCACTAATGTAGAAATTTGTGTTTATTTTTTAGTGTTGACTTTCGTGAAACACTTAGGCTATAGGTTATCTTTCACTGTAAAACTACACATTTTCCTGCTGTGATTTTTGATGCAGGAGCATCGTAAGCAAGGAAACAAAGAAAGCACAAAGATCAGAAACAACTGGGTTTGCACCAATGCACTTTTTGAAGAATGGTTTGAATTTCGTATGAGGAGACGTTAATGTAATAGCTAGGAGATATATTTTCATTTATGTTTTGGAGATTGTAAACATATCATGAGCATTTCTCTCATCTGTTAGATAAGAAGGCATTTAATTGTATTGAATGTAAAGTAGTTGTAGCTTTTAATTTTGATTATATAGTTTGAGTTGTAGGAGGGAAAACTCATAAAAGACACCCTCTATTGTATCATTGTATTATGAAGAATTTTTGTAAGTTGTTGAGCTGTAGAAGAGAAGAGAATAGAAGAAAAAATATGGTAGGATTGTATGAGACAGATAGTTGTTGCTACTGAACCATGTATAGGAAAACTGAGTTAATATAAGAAAGCTTTGACTCAAGTTCAAGGTGTTGTTAGGCATAATGTTTACATCTGTTGAATGGTATGTTTACAGTTGTTTTGTTTCTCTGTTATGCATTTTTTTCAATGCTATGTGTACTCTTGTGATTTCATGTTGAATGTATGAATTCTAGGAGAAGGGAAGAATGATTTCAATTGTTTCTCTTCCTGAGAATTTCTGCAAGGTGTGCGTTGACGAAGTTCTGAGTTTTATCTTAGAAAGCTCAGGAGGGATATCATTGTACTCATATCAATAGAAGTGAAAGGTTAGACTAGAGCCATGAAAGGTGTGCGCAGGTTGGTTAGGGCATTCAATTTTATCCATCAAGGAAGAGGATTGAAGGACTGTTGTTGCAAGAAGTGTAGAGAGTCGTAGTGCCAAATAACTAGAGGTTATTCGCAAATGCCACAAGGAGTGTGTGCAGGAAATATTTTGGAGATCCTTGAGTCACAAGTGAAAGATCAGAAGGGATAAAACCTTTGAAGTGTTCAAAGGGAGACGAAGGTCGAGGTCACCCGTAAGAAGGAAAGTCCAGAAGGGTTGACGCTGGAGTGTTTGGCGAAGGAGTGTTGAAAACGAAAAGGATGGTGGAAATGCTTCCAGGAGAAGTGTTGACCTGCCATGGGTCGTTGGATCTAGTTAACCAGTAAGGAAGATAAGGGGGAGATTTATTCTGCACTCACAAGATCAGGAGGAATAGTGTTCATTGGATTCAGATCAACGAGGATCATTGATCTTACAGATGAATTTCATTGTTTCATAATTCGGGAAGTGGAGGAGGTTGTGAATCAAAATTAAGAGTCGTGAACTCCTGATTCACGAAATCCCAATAGAATCGGGACCGTACGATCATGGAAGGTGTAAATCCATTTATTTGTGGAGAAGAGTTATCAGGGTTTCAGCCATCAACGGTGGGAGCCGTTGCATTTAGTTTCTCCGGTAAGCGAAATCCTGAGGTGCCAAAATGTTTGGGCACCAGTTCTTAGTTGGAGGTCACATCAGGGAAAGATCAAGGGAGGATTTAGAGACCTGTTAGACGTTTCAGGTTTCGACGATTGACTAGACAGGAGGACTCACATCTGGGATTGTGAAGTCGTGAAACCCGAAGTACCCTTTCGGGTAAAGGTTGTGGTCTTATCAATGATCATGAGGTGAGAGTTGGTTCTTAGTGCTTGTGTGCACAGACGAAATCATAAGGACCTATGGATACGCACTAGCATGTGGGACACTAGCATGTGGGAGATTTCCTGCGGGGAAAAAAAAGAGTCAATCTGACTCACGGGGAATATTAAGAATGATCCTAAGATTGGGAGGTCGTGCAGAACCTACTGAGGTAGGGGGTCTACGTCAAGTGCTATCAGAACTTAAAATTTTTCTTTTTGTTTCCTACGTGGAACAGATTGAAACAATGCCTCCAAGAAGGAGGGGGAGACAAATGACCGATCCAGATGTGGAAAGGAAAATGCGAGAACTTTGTGCTCGATTAGATGTTATGGAGACAACACAGAGACAAACAATTGATGTTGGAGATGTCAGTGAAGCTGAAAGAGAAAATGAGGATGGAGCTAAAGAAGAGGTCACAGCTGAGGATGTTGTAGAAGAACGTTTATTTAGGGTTGTTGCAAGAATCAGAGCCAGAGAAAATATGGACATTCCGATGTATGAAGGCAACTTAGACATTGAAGAGTTGCTAGATTGGTTTAGAGATCTGGACACATACTTCGACTATGAGGATGTCGAGGAATATAAGAATGTCAAACATGTTGCCAATAGACTTAAAGGGAATGAAACACTATGGTGGGATGAACTGCAGGCTGACAGACGTTGCAAAGGTAAGAAAAAAATCAAAATCTGGGATAGGATGGTTGCAAAAATGAAAGCCAAGTTTATACCTAGAGACTACTAGATCAATCTATTTTGAAGAATGAAAAAGTTGAGACAGAAGATGATGACAGTGAAGGAGTACACTAAAGAGTTCTACAGATTGAACATTAGAGTAGGTCATCATAAGAGTGATGATGAGAAGGTCGCCAGATACCTGAATGGCTTGAGATATGAGTTTCAGGATTAAACAAGTATGCTGACCATCAGGAACGTGGAAGATGATTATCAAATGGCTTCGAAGGATGAGGAAAAATTGACCTAAAAGAAAAGTCAAAGAGGCAGAGGTCAAATTCAGAGCAGAGGAAAAGAAATTTCCAAAGATAGAGTGCAGAAACCCAAGGATGAAGAGAAGAAACCTCACACTCACCCTAAAACAGGAGGAAATTCACAGAGGAGAGAGTATGCCAACAAAAAAAAATTTCTGCGAGCCAGAGGAAGAGGAAGAGGTAGAGGAGGTGAGATAAAATGTTTTGTCTATGCAAAGATCAAACATAAATATTTAGAATGTCCCGATAGGAAAGGAGATGGAGGTGAAGCTCACATTTTATAAGCGCAAAAGTGAAATGTTGAGGCAAAAGATGAAGAAGGAGGAAGATCCTTAATGATGCGGAAAATTCTCTTGCAGCCGGAGAAGGAAGCAGAAAATCCAGTCCAGAGGAACAATTTGTTTCGAACTACTTGCAAGACCAAGGATAGGGTATGCAAGGTAATAGTGGAAAGTGGAAGCACATATAATCTGGTATCCACAAATATGGTGGAGAAGCTAGAATTGGAGACTGTTTCACATCCGAGCCCATACAAAGTCTCATGGTTACAAAAGGGATATCAGGTAACTGTCACTAAACAATGTTTAGTTGAATTTAAAATAAGGGGATATAGGGATGAAATTTTATGTGATGTTATTCCCATGGATGTCTGTCATATTTTTTTGGGGAGACCGTGGAAATATGACAGAAATGTTGTTCATGATGGGAGAAAGAACACATACACCTTGGAGAAGAATGGTAGAACACATATGTTATTTCCAATTAAAGATGAGAAGGTAAAGGAAGAAGCCAACAATTCTATACTTCTCATAAGTGGGAAGGAACTTCTTGAGGAAGTCCAGAAAGAGGAAGAAATGCAGTTTGTGGTGGTGAGAAAACCTAGAGTCATCTTAACTAGTACCAAGATAGATGATCTACTTGAGGAAATTTAGGCACTGCTAGACGAATTTTTTGACATATTAGTGGATGAACTACCTTGTTCGTTGCCTCCCATCAGGAGCATAATTCATCATATTGACATTATACCTGGAGCAATTTTACCAAACAAGGTAGCATACAGATTGATGCCACAGGAGAATGAAGAGGTTAAGAGACAAGTCCAGGATTTGATGGACAAAGGGCTTGTTAGAGAAAGTTTGAGTCCATGTGTTGTACCTACAGTGTTAAGTCCAAAGAAGGATGGTGGATGGAGAATGTGTACATACTTGAGAGCTATAAAAAAGATCACCATCGGGTATAGATTCCCTTTACCTAGGATGGATGACTTGATGGATTTCTTGAGTGGAGCAAATTTTTTTTCAAAAAATTATTTGAACAACGGATATCATCAAATTAGAATGAGGGAAGGTGATGAATGGAAGACAACATTGAAAACGAATGAAGGACTATATAAATGGCTTGTCATGCCATTTGTCTTGACAAAAGCACCTAAAACTTTTATGAGGCTTATGAACTTAAAAGATTTCATTGGGAACTTTGTAATCGTGTATCTTGATGATATAATGATCTTCATTAACACTGAAGGAGAACATCTGGATCATTTAGCTACAGTGATGAGGATATTATAGCAAGCAAAGTTGTTGATCAATTTGAAAAAGTCGTCTTTCATGAAGACAAAACTCATTTATTTGGGTTTTGTAATCTCTTCGAACGAATTGAAGATGGATCCTGAGAAGGTAAAAAGAATAAGGGATTGGCCATCACCAAAGAGTATATTTGAAGTTCGAAGCTTCCATGGATTGGCTAGTTTTTACAGAAAATTCATTAGGAATTTCAGTGGGATATGTGCACCGATGATGGACACATTCAAGAAAAGACACAAATATTTTCATTGGTTAGAGGAAGCAGAGAAGAGTTTCAGGTTGCTGAATGAGAAGATAACTGGACAACCAGTTTTGGTTCTACCATATTTCAGCAAGACATTTCAAGTGAGATGTGATGCAAGTGGATTTGCAATTGGAGCGGTCTTAAGCCAAGACAACAGGCCGATTGCATACTTCAGTGAGAAGCTGAATGAAACCAAGCTAAAATATTCCATGTATGATAAGGATTTTTATGTAGTCATACAAGCGTTGAGAAAATGGAGACGTTACTTGGTTCTGAAGGAGTTTGTCTTGTATAGCGATAACCATTCTTTACAATTCATAAATCGACAGGAAAAATTGAACCAGAAGCATGCAAAATGGGTTGAATACATGAATAATTTTACTTTTATTATAAAGCATATTTTTGGAACTGCTAAAAAAGTTGTTGATGCTTTGAGCAGGAAATGTTTGATTCTGCAGGAGTTCAAAGTGAAGACCTTAGGTTTTGATAACCTCAAGGGGATGTATAGGGATGATTCAGTTTTTAAAAAGACTTATGAAGCATGTGAGAATCCATTTCTTAGAGACAAAAGGCAATGGAATGAATATCTGATTCAAGATGGTTTGTTGTTCCGAGGAAATCAGTTGTGTATTATGAGGAGTTATATGTAGGAGAACCTTCTGAAGGAACATCATAGTGGAGGATTGGCTGGACAGTTTGGCCAGGGATGAGGACAGATGTCAAGAAATTCATGAAAAAGTGCAGAATTTGTCAGCACGCAAAGGGGAAAAGACATAATACAGGGTTGTATCGGCCATTGCCAGTACCAGAGAGGCCGTGGGATGTGGTGAGCATGGATTTTGTGTTAGGACTTCCAAGGACACAAAAAGGTTGTGATTCAATATTTGTGGGAGTCGATAGATTTTCTAAAATGGCACATTTCATTCCATGTCAGAAAACCAGTGACGCGACACATGTTGCCAATGTATTTTTCAAAGAAGTTGTTAGACTTCATGGTTTACCCAGGAGTATTGTATCAGACATGGATACAAAGTTTGTTAGTCAGTTTTTGAGGACCCTATGAAATAATCTAGGGACTAATTTATATTTTAGCTCAACATATCACCCTCAGATGGATGGACAGACTGAGGTAGTAAACCAAAGTTTGGGAGATTTATTGAGAAGTTTGGTATCTGAATATCGCAGTTAGTGGGATCCGATTCTGCCACAAGAAAAATTTTCATATAACAATTCAACAAATAGGAGTACATGACAGATCCCATTCTAGATAATGTATGGAATGCAAATGAGAGGAGTATCTGAGTTAAGGGACTTGGAACAAAATGAATTCAGGAGTGCTAGCGCAGAGGATTTTGCAGTAGATATGCAAGAGCTCCATAGTAAAGTTAGAGAGTGATTAGAGAATTCCAACCAGGAATACAAGTGTAGAGCAGATCAACACAAGAGAGAACTTCAATTTGAAGTAGGCAATTTGGTGTCGGCGCATCTCAGAAAGGAAAGGTTCCCAAGGGGAACATACAATAAGCTGAAAATGAAAAAAATTGGACCATGTAAGATCATGAGAAAGTTTGAAGCAAACACTTATGAGATTGAATTACCGGATGGGGTAGGAATATCACCCATATTCAACATAGTAGATCTATATCCTTACAGGGCTGATGAAACAGGATCGAAAGAGAATCAGAAGGAAGTTCAATGAATTAAGAAATTTTATATAGTTGAAAATCCACAAATGGAAAAGATAATTGATAAGAGAATCAGAAGGAAGACCTAAAGCAAGACATATTTTGAATATTTATTCAAGTGGAAAGGACACCCGATTGAAGATGCCATTTGGGAAAGTGAAGCAAATATCCAGAGACATGGATAGACAGTGCAGGATCTCATGAACATAATTTCATGAATTTTCTAGAAAGAAGAGTATGATGAAGGAGAATTGTAAGAAATCGCAAAGATGGGAGAGAACTGGGTTTGGACCAACGTACTTTTTGAAGAAAGGTTTGAATTTCGTACGAGGAGACATTAATGTAATATCTAGGAGATATATTTGCATTTATGTTTTGGATATTTTAAATAGATCATGAGCATTGCTCTCATCTGACGGATAAGGAGGCATTTAATTGTATTGAATTGAAAGTAGTTGTATCTTTTAATTCTGAATAGATAGTTTGAGCAGTAAGAGGGAAAACTCGTAAAAGACACCCTCGCTTGTATCATTGTATTATGAAGAATTTTTGTAAGCTATTGATCTGTAGAAGAGAATATCATAGAAGAAAAGAGATGGTAGGATTGTATGAGACAGATAGTTGTTGCTACTGAACCATGTATAGGAACACTGAGTTAATATAAGAAATCTTTGAATCAATTTCATGGTGTTGTTAGGCTTACTATTTACATATGTTGAATGGTATGTTTACAGTTGTTTTGTTTCTCTGTTATGCATTTGTTTCCATGCTATGTGTATGCTTGTGATTTCATGTTGAATGTATGAATTCTGAGAGAAGGGAAGAATGATTTCAAATGTTTCTCTTCCCGACAATTCCTGCAAAGAGTGTAGTGAATGTTCGCAAGGTGTGCATTGACGAAGTTCTGAGTTTTATCTCAGAAAGATCAGGAGGGATATCGTTGTACTCATATCAGTAGAAGTGAAAGGTTATCCCAGAGCCATGAAAGGTATGCACATAATGGTTAAGGCATTGAATTTTATCCATCAAGGAGGAGTATTGAAGGATTGTTGTTGCAAGAAGTGAAGAGAATCGAAGGGCCAAATAACTAGAGGTTATTTGGAAATGCCGCAAGGAGTGCATGCATGAAATATATTGGAGATCCTTGAGTCACAAGTGAAAGATCAAAAGGGATAGATCCTTTGAAGTGTTCAAAGGGAGACGAAGTTCGAGGTCACCCGTAAGAAGGAAAGTTCATAAGGGTTGACGTCAGAGTGTTTCGCAAAGGAGTGTTGAAAACAGAAAGGACGGTGGAAACACTTCCAGGAGAAGTGCCAACCTATCCTGGGTTGTTGGATCTAGTTAACCAGCAAGGAATATAAGGCCAAGATTTATTCCTCACTCACAAGATCAGGATGAATAGTGGTCGTTGGATTGGGATCAACAAGGATCGTTGATCTCGCACATGAATTTCATTATTTTAGAATTAGGGAAGTGGAGGAGGATGTGACTTGGAGTCGAGAGTCATGAACTCATGATTTGTGAAGTCCCTATAGAATCAGGACCATCTGATCACGGAAGGTTTAAAGCCATTGATTTGTGGAGAAAAGTTATCGGGGTTTCGACCATCAGCGGAGGGAGCTATTGCATTTGGTATCGCCGGTAAGAGAAATCCCGAGGTGTAGAAATGTTTGGGCCCCGATTCTTAGTTGGAGGTCACATCAGGGAAAGGTCAAGGGAGGAGTCAGAGAACCGTTACCCCTTTAGGGTTTCGAGGATTGATGAGACAAGAGGACTCACATCTAGGATCACGAAGTCACAAAACTCGAAGTACCCTTTCAGGTAAAGGTTGTGGTATTATAAGTGATCACGAGGTGAGAGTTGGCGCTTAGTGCTTATGTGCATAGGCGAACTCATAAGGACCTGTGGATACACACTAGCGTGTGGGATATTTCATGTGGGGAAATCAAAGAGTAAATCTGACTCGTGGGGAGGATTAAGAACGATCCTAAGAATGAGAGGTCTTGCAAAACCTACTGAGGTAGGGGGTCTGCGTCAATTTTTCTAGATGGTTTTCTGAAGTATTATAGTTATTTTGCATATGATTTAGGTGTACCAAATATTCTTTTCAATATAGTAAATATATACAACAACAAACATATAAAAGATCCATAGCTCACAGTTGATGTAACTGAGAAAAATCAATAGAAATAAACCTTTTATTATCAACCTCTATATGAGCAATGAAATTAACAACAACTCATAAGTTTAAATGATATATACATGATATATTTGAGGTACATTCACAACTATTAACACTTGTTGGCTAGTAGAAATAACATATGGAGGCGATTTTGCCTCTAATGGTACACCCTGATGCAACAAAGATTTTCCTCTCACAAAGATAAATTCCCTCTTTTTACAAAAGTCAACATATGAGGAAGAAACTGACCCCCAATAGAAAAATATCGCCTCTCTCAATGAGACATGACCTTTCACAAGGGAACTCAACTCTATTATCAAAATCTCCCTTTGAATATAGGAAACTCGACCTCTCCATCAAAGGAATGTGCCCAACACATATAAATGCATCCCTCACTCACTAAAACACCTTTCCCACAACCAAGTAAACCAACATAGAGAAAATATACTTGCTCAAAGGAAAATATGCCCTCACCCAAACGAAACTCCATCACAGAAGATAAAAATTAGCCATCGCAATGTGAAACGTAGTCACAATGAAGAGAAAATGAATAAATATGAATGATCCCTTCTCTTCGATCGAATAGGGTGGATAGTTTCACCACCGAACCCAATCCCAAAAATCCTCTAGGGTTTTTTCGTCCCAATATCCAAAGCCACAATAACTCTCTGAATTTTCGTTTAGAAAATAGTAATTGCATAATGAAAGAGGGCACCCTCATTCTCATTTGATTTCCTCATTCACCCTTTTCAAACCCTTTTACTGTGTTAATAAAGCAAAGTGCCTTTATAAACTCATGTCACTTAAAGCACCCTTTTAATTAATTAATCAATGTCACTTTTTAAATAAGTTACTTTTTTTCAGTCAAATAACATTAAATAATTAATTAATCCCATTTTACCATTGACTATATCCTACAAGAATCACTTATGATATTACGTCAATTTCCTGGAGCGATCAATTGGAAAGGGACATTAGAGTCCTCCCTTCCCGAGATTGATTGTCCTCAAGCAACTGCAAACTAGTATATTCCAAAATATACTCACTCTCCAACCTGGAATCCCCTACTGACCAATCTCTCCACTTGAAATGATAGTCCTTGAAAGATGATAGTCAGAAAAAAATAAGAGCAGGTACGCCAAATTTGGTGGAGCCCCACCAGATCTCGCGGCCAACGGAAAAATCTTAACCTCCGCTACAAGTTGGTGAAACCACCACACACACACACACACACACACATATGTTATAAAAACAACCCAAAAGGGGAGGCTCGCAGGCTTGACCCCGGGACCTCCCCCATTGCATATGCCTTAACTATAGCTCTTCCATCATTGGGCCAAACGACCCCATTGTTTATACCACCTGTAATTTTTATTTAAATTTTGAAATCCACCAGTGCATGGGGGGAGGCACGCAATGGTACGATCGGGAACAATTTTTGAGACATTTTTTTGGAATTAATTGTAGGTTGGAGGGCACAAAAATTGAGACAAATTTTGTCTTGGGCCTGGAAGTGCCAGAGTTGGATTGAGGTGTGGAGACAATTATTTTTGGGTAATTTGACACCAGGAATTCAATGTTGTTCCTTGTTTTTTGATATGAGTAAATATTCTTCATCTTAATTCCATAATGAGTTATACTTATGTATTTTTCCAAATTATTTTGTTGAGTTAATAAAAAGGCCTACCCATTTGAGAGCAGAACCCAAAGATGTAGTCCATTAGGGACGAACTTCATTATCAAGTTTTTATGTTTAGATTTGATGCTTAGGTCTCTTCATTAATGATGTTTTCCTTATTTAATGGTGCACTTTAAATTATTCTCATTTAATACAATTCTTTATAAATCACCTCGATGAAAAGATCTCGGATCATGTGATGTCCTAGATTTTAAAGAATGTTAGAAAACTATTCTTTATTTCCTCCTTTGAACATGTTTTCTTTTCAATGTAGTTCATGAACCATGTCATACAGATGGATATCGGTGGCCACCCACCTTTTCCAACTGGCTCAAAACAACTTTCTGACATTTTTGGCAATTTACTATTTTTAGCAGTTTTTACTTCTGGGGCCATTTTGAGGGCCTAAATGAAGATTTTTCAGTATCGAGCTCCTCAATGATAGCCAACTCAACAATAATAACCCGTAGGAATTTATGATGACTTGTATACTAAATGGACCACACTGCGGCAAGAAAGAGACCAAGCAGTGCCAGATTTCACAAATATCTTCCATACCTTGCACACCAAGTTGGGTATCAAAGATTCAGAGCGACATCTGATGCTCAAATATTGCGGTGCTCTGCATAGATACATCCAGACTGAAGTGGAATTTTTGTACGTCTCATCCTTTGGCACGGCCTACCAATATGCCGTCAAAATTGAGTAGAAGCTCAAACAAAAGACGCGGTAATTTGGGTCTGGGAACCCCTCACAACAAAAGCCAGGAAAAGGTGGCCCCAACCCACCGAACAAAGGACAGAGAAAATATGGGCAGTATCAAGACAACCTGTACAAGCCACAAGAAAAAGACACCAAAAAGACAAAGAAAGATATCGGGAAGTGGTGTGACTTCCATAAGATCGCTTGGCATAATACTGCTGATTGCCGCTCAAAGTAGTCGTTGGTGGCCGAAGTGAAAGCCTCTGAATCAGATGCAAATTATGACTCCAAGATAGAACTAGAAAAGGGAAGACGGATCATTAATGTGGAACCCAGTGCCACCATTTCTACCACCAAGCTCCATCTTGGTGAACCAAACGAGCCAGAAGAAGGAGAGTGCCTCTTCCATTCACAGATGTGGGTAAAATGCACCCTGTTGCACTTCATCGTTGATAGGGGTATCCAGAAGAACCTCATCTCAGCAGAGGTCATCAAGTGGCTGGCCCTGACAACAACGCCACACCCACAACCCTACACCATTGGATGGCTCCGCCAAGGAAGTGATCTCCGTGTCAGCCAACCGTGTCGACTGTCGTACGAAATCAAGCCCTTCAAAGACGAGGTATTGTGTGATGTTGCTCCTCTTGAAGTTTGTGATGTTCTTTTGGGACAACCTTATTTATGGAAACTTCATCTTGTATATGAGTCTAGGACTCGTAGTGTTATTATTACTTCGAACAGGGAATTGTACAGGATACCCGAGGCAGTCCCACCTAGTGTTATTTCCTTGATCTCTGCTAAGCAATGCAGGAAGGTCATCTCGTAGACGGGGAAGTTTGTCTTCTTTGTGATTCTCTCTCAGAACAAACGAAAGATCGCAGCCACATCTAGGGTCTCTGTGATCGATCTCCCCACACAACATAAGCAAGTAGATAAGGTTGTGGAAGAATACTCATATATCTTCTCCTCACCTACAGGGGTACCTCTCCACTGCCAGGTCAAGCACCCCAACGATCTAACCCCTGGCGCACCGCTACCCAATGGGCCAATATATCGTCACTCTTTGTTAGAGAATGAGGAGTTCAAGTGACAGATCCAAGAACTGCTCCACAAGGGGCACATCCACCCCATCTCATCACCTTGTGGGAGACCAATCATGTTGGTATAGAATAAAGATGGAACCTAACGACTCTATATTGATTACCGGGCTTTGAATAAAATCATTGTCAGAAACCAGTACCCGATTCTCTGAATTGAGGATCTCCTTGATCAACTCACAGGGGACAAATACTTAAGTAAGATTGATATGAAGTCTAGCTACCACCAGGTCCTGATAGAATAGATAGATGTATGGAAGACCACCTTCAAGTCAAAGGAAGGACTTTTTGAATGGTTGGTCATGCCCTTTGGTTTGAAAAATTCTCCAGCCACTTTCATGAGGATGATGGACGATATCTTGTGACCATTCACCAATACGTTTGTAGTGGTGTATCTGGATGACATTCTAATTTACAACAAGACTTGGGTCGAACAATGGCACCATATTCATCAGGTTCTGCACACCCTGCGGCAACACAATATATACGCCAACCTGGAAAAATGCTCCTTCGGTATGGACAGGGTCCATTACCTGGGCTACATCATTGATCAGCATGGCATACATGTGGATCCAGCCAAAATCCAAGTCATCCGTGACTGGCCAGCCCCAACAAAACTCACTAAGATTCGAAGCTTCTTTGGACTTGCTAATTTCTACTGCAGGTTCGTGTTGGGTTTCTCCCATATTGCATTGGCCCTCAGCCAAATAAACAGGGGTGGTGGTAAGGAAACATTTGCGTGGGGCCAGTCCCAACAACAATAGTTCGATGATTTGAAGCAATGCTTGTGCTCATCCCTAGTACTTTCACTACCGGACCTGCAACATCCCTTTGAGATCGAGACATATGCTTCAGACTATGTTGTGGGCACCGTTCTCACTCAGCACGACCACCCCGTGGCCTATCATAGTGAGACACTATCTGATACTGTCCATAAGTACCCTACTTACGACAAAGAAATGTACTCCATTGTGCAAGCATGACGCCAGTGGAGAAATTACATTCTTGGGAAGGAGACAGTATTCCACACTGATCATAAGCCACTGCAGTTCATGCAGACATAGGGAAAACTGCAGAATGACCACCATCAAAAGTGGTCCACATACTTGTAGTAGTTCCACCTCAATATCAAGTATAAAATAGGAAGCACCAATCGCATTGTTGATTGCCTCAACAGACTGCCAGTCATGACACTCACCATGGTGCTAGACTCTTGTGGCCATGAGACATCTGAATGGCCCCAACTCTATGAGATAGACCCTAACTTCGCCACCAGCTACCAAATGTTGGGTGAAAATGCAGTTGTCGATAATTTCCATCTTCAGGATGGGTTGTTATGTCATCTGGGCCATATCTATGTTCCATCAAGTGAGCGAGCGAAGATAATCTGGGAATCCCACTACAGTCGGGTGGCAGGACACTTCGGCATCGAAAAGACAATGGCGATGATACAAAATCATTTCTACTGGCCGAAACATCGATAGGAGGTCAGAAAGTATATCAGGTCTTGCATTACCTATGCTATTGCCAAACCGGCCACTAAGAAACAAGGCATGTACACCCCTCTTCAGAATCAACATGGCGATTCTGGTTGCCTGCAAGAACAACATCACAACAGAGGCCACTGCCAAGCTCTTCTTTGATCGAGTTTGGGTGCATTTTGGAATCCCACAAACCATTGTATCATATCGGGATATTCGATTTCTCGGCACATTCTGGTCGATTCTCTAGTCACTGCTGGACACTAAGCTCACCAAATCCACGGCCTTCCACCCCTAGATAGATGGCCAAACCGAGGTTGTAAATCGAATGATTGTGCATATCCTTCGCATGTATAATTCAAAGAACCCTCGCACATGGGATGAGAGCCTTCCCTATGTCCAGCATAGCTACAACCGATCCTTTCATAGCTCAACCGACCACAGCCCCTTTCAAGTGGGGTTGGGATTCCAACCATTGGGTCCCATAGATGTTGCACTTCCCCTTGCGGTCACTTCGACTGACTCATCTCCTGCTCCAACTGAAGCTGACAAATCCACCTGGTTCATTGAGCGGATCCAGCACATCTGCCAACAGGTTCAAGATATCCTACAAAAGTCTAATGACAAGTACAAACAACACTATGATCAACATCGGGTGCTGCATAAGTTTCAGGTGGGCGACAAAGTTTGGTTGCACTTGCAGAAATAACGCCTTACAAGACCCCATCAGAAGATTTTACCACTCCTTTATGGATCATACACTATCACCAAGGATGTGGGGGATAATTCTTTTGATCTCAACATTCCTCCTTTCCTTGGCCTGCACCCAGTGTTCAACGTGGATCTCCTTCACCCATATTTCCCACCATTATTAGACACCTCCGTGGATCTCCTCCTTCACCCATAGTTTCCACCATTATTAGACACTTTAGAGTAGCGTAATCAACCGACACCAACGTATTCAACCCCGGTCATACATACAATGTGAATCCAATGATCGACAGGATAAAGTGTATCAAGGGCACTCTCGACAACAAAGGATCCATCTTTTATCGAAGTCGCCAAAGGTATGTACCTCACATTCAAGGCAAGTGGTTCACCCGTCCAAATTGTTAAAAAATTTCATATAATGGGGACCTTCAATGAAATGGAGACCATCGCCTTATCGAGGGAGGATCGGGATCCATATGCATACTTCCAGGAACACCATTTCCAACCTGCTCAAAACAACTTTCTCGATACATCTTTGGCAATTCTACTATTTTTAGCGCTTTGATCTCACATGAGGGCCTAATGAAATTTCTTTTCTGTGATCGAAGCCCTCAATGATAGTCGAAGGCACGATCGAGCCCCCAAAAACGAATATCCTCTATGATACCTTTCCATCCAAGGCTATCACATCACCTAAAACGGATATCATGCCAAAGTTACACACCTCGGTAGTTGATGTGTGTTCAGGATGCAAAAGTTACGACCCCGAGAAGTTGATGTACTAGCTTACCCAAACGGGGCCCACATGACTTTTGGCGCTTCATCTCCTAGGGTTAGGTTTTTGGATGTCTAGGGTTTTTGGAATTATTTCTTATTGTAAAAATTCCTTCAAAGCCTCATTGTAATATTCTTCTTGCGAATGCGCACTATCGTCACATCTCTTCTCAGAGATAAGCCGCCACCATTCCAACAATCTTGTTTTTGCTGCATTTTATAGTTTCAACTTATTTTGTTATTGAATAAAAAACTAGTTTTACTGTATCTCTGTTATTTTGTGTTAAGCACCTATTAATAATATGTATTCATTTCATTCTTCTCATAAAATCTGGATCACCATGTTAAGGCATAGTGTCGCAATGCAGTTCCAAATTGTGCCATTTGATTATCCTCATATGTAATATCGGTTTCATCCCAAAACTTTTCACATACAAACCAATGGCATTTTGTGTCTTCTTCTCCTTTGTATATGCCTATGTGACTGAATCCCATTTTTAATTTCTTCGTTGGGAAACTTGGGTTTATTGGTGTTTGAGTTACTAATACTCTCGAATGAGCCATCAAATCTACTGGACGATTTTTTTCTGAGTCTGACAATGGATGATACTTCAGGAACAATTGTTTATTATTGAGTGAGGAATACACATCCTCAGTTTGGGAACATTGATTTTTGTATTCGACCAACCATCGTTCCAAAGGTTGCATTGCTTCCAAACTATAGTTAATTTCTTCTCTCAAGATTATATGTGGTAGGGGGGTTGATTCAGTGAGGTCCTTGATTTGGATAATCATATTATCAACTTCATTTTGTTCAGGATAGATAATCAATGCATCTCATGGCTTTCCTAGGTGGTCTGTTTTGTACCATAATCTTGCATATTGGTCATCAATATGCAGTCTTTATTGGAGAAATTTTCTTATCCTTGGATTAGTTTCTAGTGTAGGAGACGTATGTAAATCTGGTCCAGATTCTACGTAGTCCATACTGTATGGTTCGTAGACCAGTTGATGGAAGGTTAACTGTGTGTCGCTACATCCATCGGGTGTCATTGCGATTGTTGATGTTGCTAACTCTCTTTGATATATGTGTGAATTAGGATGCTCACGTGATCTAACTGGCTAAACCTCCCCAAACATATTTCTATTTGAATTTTTTTTGTTTCACTGATTACAAAGGTCTTCTCTTTTCTGTTGTCTTTTATCCTGTTCTATTTTTTGGATATATGCATATTTCTTATGGGATTTCTTTCCTCTCGATGACATTTAGGATTGGGAAATGATACTTCTTGTTTTTATGGAATCTCAAAATTTATACCAACCTCCCATTGTCGACCCAAATTACTCTAATTCTGAAGCGTTGACCATATTTATTTCTTCAAGAAGTAATCCTAGGCTTCTCTCATAGCTTTGCACTTTGCGTCAAGAAATGCTTCCCACCTTTCGTCTCTTTCTTGGAAATTTTTAATCAATAACAATGTGCCTAATATTGGTCAGTATTCGATGATATCACTGACTCCCTTTTCGAGAAGGAATTTATGAAGAAGTGTTGGAACCGTGTAGAAAAATTTGTCGTGCAATTCAGTGTAGAATTTATCTTTTATTTTTTCAAGGGACGTCCAAACTTCAATGACTTGTTATGAAATATAATATTCAATAATTCTTTTGATCCAATCATGCATGCTCGTTCTTCCTCCATTTGTCAACTTTAGGACTAACTCCTTTCTAGGTGTGAATATATGCATCACTTGATATGTTAATGTGCTAAAACAATG
>SNQJ01S0006693.1:40370-59164 GCA_010110895.2 Picea sitchensis | reverse complement strand
AGTGTTCATAATTTTAGAGTTCGATAGTTCGGGAGTTGTATGGTGATCAACACCAAAAAATTCCAAATTCCAAAGCCTCGAAGCGTCGAAATATCGAAACTCCGGAGAAGCACAATTCAGAGAGTTAGCCACTTTCGCATTTAAAAGAAATGTGGATTTGTGTTGAGGAAATATTTGAAGTCCCGAAGTCTTAGAGTGTCGAAGGGAGGTGACATGATAATTTCACCTAGAGTGATGTGGCATTGTTCATAAATTCGACATTCAAGAGATGTGTTGTGTGGTACTAATAAGTTCTCTAAAGTCCCAAAGCGCTAGGGTGACGTGGCATGTTGAGGTCACCTAGGGTGACATGAACCTAATCTAAGCATGCCACATGTAATCATATTTCAGGATTTACATAGACCTTTTGGGCCAACTGGAAATTGACATGTGTCACCCATAGATTGGGCCACATGTCATCTCTATATTTGTGACACGTAGCACCTCCTTGGTGTATGAATGTTGATAAGACTCTAGAAGTTCACCAATTTAGGGTTTGAAGATTCAAAATTCAGGGGAAATGTTGTGTTGTATTATGAAATCCTCTGAACCCTGAAGTCCTGAAGCTCCTATCGACCGTTGATCTCAGCCAGGAGCGCAAACCATTGATTATTGAAACCTTTAGGGGTTTTCCATTTTGTCGTTCAGAGGAATTGAAGTGTTGTGTTGTAAGTTCCTCTGAAGCCTGGAGTTCTGAAGTCACAGAGCACCAGAGTGACATGGTTTGTTGATGTCACCTAAGGTGACATGGACCCACTTGATGATTTCTACATGTCATCATGTTTTGTTCTTTTCAAATACCTTTTGTGCCAATTTGAACTTGACGCATGTCACTTTTTATATTGGGCCACGTGTTAACTCCTTATTTCTCCCATGTGGCACCCCTTGGGTATTGATTACTGATGAGACTCTGGAAGTTCGTCAATTCAGAGTTCGGTGGAATGGGAGTTTGTTGATGCAAGAAAATCTAAAGCACAAAGATCTGGAGAGATTATACGTGAATTTTCTAGTTTGGTGTTCAGAGGGAATGATGTGTGGAGTAGGTGAAACTTCTGAAGCCCGAAGTTCCAAAGATCTGAAGTCTTGAAGCTCTGAAGAAATGGAGCCCTAAATCTCTGAATATGTACTGTGTAAGAGTTCACCAGTTTGACATTTAGAAGAAATAAGGTGTAAGTTAGTAAGAGCCTATGAAGCCCGAAATTTTGAAACCTCAAAGTCTCAAAAGTCCGAAAAAATTTCCTTTTAGTTAAGCGCTTGGTCATAGCCCGTGGTCACATGAGATTGGGGGTTGAAGAAAAGGGCTAGTGCCCAAAAATTATTTTTTTAAGGATATTTTTTTTCAGATATTCACAAATTTCTTCTCAAGATTCATAATTGAGAAAGGGAGAAGTCATTGGAAATATCTTGGATAGTAGAACATAATTGTTCACCCAAAACATTGAGTTGAACAAAAAAATTATTAAAAAATTAGAAGAAATAAGTATGCTATATTATTGAACTAGAATAGTTCATAATTTCCTAATTTTGTTTAATCAAACATCCTAACAAAGTTTTGTTGGTTGGACATTTTGTAGAGATAAAAATTGTAAGATAGGAATCAAGATGAGCACAAAGTGCAAAGGAATCAAATATACACAAGGGACCTATATCCAGGAATTTGAGATGAAAGGGATGGATGTCTATATGGGTATTGAAGGAACAAACTCCAATGGATACAAAGAAGGAAAGGATGAAAACATGAATATGATATAGACTATTAAAAGTTTTCAGAAATATATCCAAAGTCATAAAGTTTATAATTAAAGGCTTATGAAATCCAAGGAGCAGCAGGAGGAATTCAACATGAAGTTAATGCATATCTTGGAAAGAATTGAAAATAAATTGGATAAGGAGAATGGTTCAAGCAAATCAAGAAGTCATAGGTATCCTAATGAGAAAGGAATATCAAGGAGTTTTATTAGACATCATCATCACTCCCCAAAGCATTATAATATCAGAGCACACAATGGCTCAAGTTCATCCCTTGTCATGAAGCATAAGAAGAGGTATGGGGTGGATGATCTACGAGGAGAAATGAACAAAATCAAACCTACTACATTTGATTGTGAACAAAATAAGGATGAATATGTCGAGACATGGTTTCTTGGTATGAGAAAATATTTTCAATTGCATAATTATTCTTCACATGCAGAAGGAATAATTCCTATCTATCAACTCAAGGGAAAGGAATCCATATGATGGGAACAACTTGTGCAGGTGCAACACATTAAAGAGAAAAATGTAACTTGGAAGGAATTCAAGAAGTATTTTGAAAATAAATACTTGACTAATAGATATTATGAAAATAAAATGAAGGAGTTATTTGAAATCAAGCTAGGGAGTATGACCATTGATGAATATGAAAGAAGGTTTTTGGAATTGCTGAAGAATGTCTCCTTCATCAAGGATGGGACAGTTAAGAGGAGTGGGATTCCATCATTCATTAGTGAACATATACAATATGATGATCCCAAAACTTTGGAGGAGACCATAAGGCGAGATAAATTCCTATATGATCAACATAAAGGAAACAAACTTTCGAAAAATCTTGGGAAGACAAGAAGAAGTTGAATATGGAATAGAGGAAGAAGGGGAATAAGCCACCATTCTTCAGAAATAGTCCTAAGGGGAAGCCAACTTCTAAAGAGCCTAGAACGTCTGGGACAGGTGGGAAAAGGACAAGGTAGCCACCGATTCAATGTTGGGGTTATTATGGAAATCATATGTATAGAGATTGTCCCCATAGAAGTGAAAAAGTGAGAGTAGTTCACAATGTACAACTATCAGAAATAATGGAGGACATAGGCAGGAATGTACCCAGGATCTCTGCAGCCTTGGACAACAGGAAAGTTGAGTTTCAATCACACATGATTGAAGTGGAAGGTATGATCAACAACTAAACCATTGAAATTTTAATTGATTCAAGAGATATTCATAGTTATATAGATCCTAAGATGGTGGAAAGATTTCATTTGCAAGAAGAAGGCATGAAAAATATTGTTTGTTGCATATGCATACTAGATCTGAAAGAAAAGATAATGAGATGGTTGATTTATGTCCAATGGGAATGAATGGACTAAGCTCCAGGAAATATTTGAACATCTTGCCTTGCGGTTCCTATGACTCTCTAATTGGCATGGATTGGTTGGACCAACATCATGCTACCTTAGACTATTATAATAAATCATTTAGTTGTTGGTATGAGGAAGGGAACCTAGGGACAATGAAGGGAATTCCCAGGGAAGTAACTATCAGGGAAATATCAACATTGCAGTTGAATAATTTTTACATAAAGGGTTGTCAAATATTTGTAGCTCATATGGAAGAAACACCTAAGGATAAGGTGTCAAATATTGAATATTATGCATTACTAAAGGATTTTGAGGATGTGTTTAAATAAATACCATGATTACCCCCTAAGAGAGATATTGATTTCTCCATCAATATGATGCCTAGAGAAACTCCAGTATCAAATACCCCTTACAGGATGAGTACATCGTAATTGAAGGAGTTGTAAATGCAACTATAAGAACTTTTTAAGAAGGGGTATATACGCCCAAGTGTGTCACCTTGGGTTGCTCCAATTTTATTTGTGAAGAAGAAGGATGGAACATTGAGACTCTGCATGGACTTCAGACAATGGACCAAAGTAACTGTGAAGAATATGTATCCTTTTCCAAGGATCGATGATCTATTTGATCAGTTGAAGAGTGCAAAAATATTCTCAAAGATTGATCTTAGATTATGTTATCATCAAGTAATAATAAAATATGAAGACATCAACAAGACTACTTTTAGAAAAATGTATGGGCATCATGAGTTCATAGTGGTGCCATTTGGGTTATCAAATGCACCATCTATCTTCATGTGTTTAATGAATGGTGTTTTCCTAGAGTACTTAGATAAGTTTTTCATTGTATTTTTGGATGACATTATTATATATTCCAAGTCGGAAGAAGAGCATGAGAAACAATTGAAGACAGTATTAAAAGTACTAAGGGAGCATCAATTGTATTTCAAATTGAGTAAGTGCTTATTTTATCATAACCAAATTCATTATTCGGGGCATATCATATTGGAGGAAGGGATAGAAATGGACCTTGAAAATATTGAGGCCATTAAAGGGTGGTCAACACCTATGAATGTGACAAAATTTATATCCTTCATGGGCCTTGCAGGCTACTACAAAATATTTATTGCAGTATTCTAAAAAATGGCACACCCAATCACTCCCTTGCAAAAGAAGCGAGTGAAGTTCTAGTGGACATTGGAGTGTGAAAAGAGTTTTCAACACTTGAAGAAATTATTAACTAGTTCTCCAATCCTAAGGATTGTTGATCCACATGAAGAATTTATTGTATGTACATATGCATGCAAAGAAGGATTTGGTGGAGTCCTCATGAAAAATGAGTATGTTGTATGCTATGAATCAAGGAAGTTGAAGGAGCATGAAAGGCTATGAATCATGAAGTTGAAGGAGCATGAAAGACATTATTCCACTCCATGATTTGGAATTAGAATACATAGTGCATGCCTTGAATATGGAGGCAATACCTCCAGGAAAAAAGGTTTTAGATGAGGACAAACCATAATGGTCTGAATATTTATTTGATCATCCAACTCTAAATTCACGGCAGAGGAGGTGGTTGGAATTTCTTAGTGAATACTAATTTGATATAAAGAATATAAAAGGGAAAGAGAACAAGTTGGATGATGAACTAATTATAAGAGTGCATGATTTTCATGCTACAACCATCAATATCTACCAATATGATCTGAAAAACAAAATCTTAGAGGCTGCAAAAGCATATTTTCAATACATGGAATTAATGGAAAAATTACAACAAGTTAATTTGCAGTAGAAGATTGAAGACTACAAGATGGGAAATGATGAAATTATCAGGTATAGAGGTACAATTTATTGTAGTATACCTAGGGAGGTAATATGGGGTACCTATGGAGGTACCCAATGGGAATGTAGTTATGTATTATTAGTGGAAGTGATTTAATATATGAGAATGTGTTCGTTCAATGTAAGGTGGAGTAGGTCCATTATATTAATAAAGGCCCACTATGGTAGTTATATGTAATAAATGTGAGAAGGATCTCTAGAAGGTTCCTAGGAGATAGAGAGAGCTATATAAACAAGAGTAAACAATGTAATGAAACATAGTGAATAATATTGTGAATGTATCAAACATTTCTTGAGGAGTGTTATCCTTCCTTAAGGATTAATATATGGTGTTACCCTACCTCAAGGGTTTTGACTATTTATTGTGTTTAGTATTTTGGTGAATGGTTTGGTTTATTCTTGGTTATTTATGAAGTATATTTTTATATCTATTTATGCACTTAACAATTGATATCAGAGCACTTTCCTTCGCCAAATAAGGGAATACATTTTTTCTCTTTTTTCAGATAGTTTCTAGGAAAAATGAGGGCATGCACTTTATGTTCATATATGAAGCTTTCTGAGCTGAATTTGGGAAAAACAATTGGATATTTTAATTCCTCTTGGAAACATACCCAATTTGAAAGAAAAACATCAGACGAAACAAATTCCGGGAAGTAAAGTTATGAGCATTTTAAATTCAATAGTTTTTTAGGTTTTTTCTGGAAAAAACCGCAATTTTCTGCAGTAAGTTTTTTATACACCCTAGTTTTTGTTGAAGATTTATTCCAAAGATGATATTTTTTAATGGAAGAGATGATGGACCTACTATTGAATAATTTATACAATCTCACAAGTCATTATGGAAAGAACAATGGAAATCTTTTGTAGACTGGGGTTTCAAAGATGATGCTCTCATGTGGTGGCAATCATTTCGCCATTCTGAGTGGATGTCACTTTCTGAGGAAGCACTTGAAAAATTACTTTTAGACAAGTCGTCTCATACATAGAGTAAGGATAAATAAATCAACAAGAGTTTAGTTGCATATGGAAAACATATATTACAATTTCATGGTTGTATTCATAAAGAAAATGTCATTATTTCTATTAACCCTAGTTACCAACAAATTTTTATCAATATTCAATTGGTTAATGGATTGCAAGTTCCTGTAAACAATATTCACAACACACAGGTTGAGGGTGAAAATGTTAAAAATTTTAAAGATTTGAAGCTCAGTATGGATAATATGTGTTGCATTCAGATTTTTATGCTATGGATATGGATGAAGTGGATATTGTTTTGGGATATCCTTGGATAGAATCAATGGGTACCATTAATATTAATGTGAAAAATAAGTTTTTGAAGTTGTGATACAAGAAAAAGAAAATCACATTGCAGGATATGTCTCTTAATAAGAAAGATGGGCCCTTATAGGCCAACAAAGTAGTTATTGTCGAGTTAGAAGTTGAATAAGAGGCAAATTCTATAGAAGGAGATGAAGAAAAACCACAGGAAGGACACAATCAGGAAGCTAAAGAGGTCATTGACTCAAAGGCACAATGTTTTGAAGATTTGAATAAAAATGAAAAAAATTACTATAGTTGTTGTATATCGTCATCCACATCATATAGAGAAACACAAATCATCAAAGAAAGGGTGTGAGCTTCAACACATTTATGCACCAGGAGGGAACCATAGAGGAAACCGATCAAGAGGTGCATGGAGGACTACTGGCACTATGGGAAGAGATTAGGCTACAAAAAAAATCCTATGGCAACCCCTACAGGATGTAGAGAAAGATTAGAGTGGGAAGGAAACATATGGAAATCATGTTCAACTTCCATTGGGATGGATGGAGGGTCATACTTGGTACCATTTGGCTACATTGCTTAGCTAGTCATATTGTATGGTTTCTTCTTGTGTTTTGAGGACAAAACATTTGAAGGGGGATGGAATGTAGTATACTTAGCGAGGTAATATGGGGTACCTAGGGAGGTACCCAATGGGAATGTGGTTATTTATTATCAGTGGAAGTCATTTAATATATGAGAATTTGGTCATTCAATGTAAGGTGGACCAGGTCCACTATATTAATAAAGGCCCACTATGGTATTTAGATGTAATGAATGTGAGAAGGCTCTCTATAAGGTTCCAAGGATATAGAGAGAGCTATATAAAGAAGAGTAAGCAATGTAATGAAATATAGTGAATAATATTGTGAATGTATCAAGCATTGCTTGAGGAGTGTTATCCTTCCTTAAGGATTATCCTTCCTTAAGGATTAACATATGGTGTTACCCTACCTCAAGGGTATTGACTATTTATTTTGTTCATTATTTTGGTGAATGATTTGGTTTATTCTTGGTTATTTATGAAGTGTATTTGCAGATATATTCAAGCACTTAATATTTATGCACCAAATTCCCAAGAATTGAAAAATATGATATTGAGAGAAATGCATAATGTACCTTATGCTAGATACCCAGGGTATCGAAAAACTATTGCAGTGGTCAAGAGACAATATTATTATCCAGACATGAAGAAAGAAATTGTTGAGTACATTGCCAAATGTTTGGAGTGTCACAAGGTCAAGGTTGAGCATAGACACCCAACCAGGTTGTTATAGCCATTACCCATCCTTGAGTGGAAATGGGAAGTGGTAACAATGGACTTCATCGCCAAACTTCCAAGAACAAACAAGCACTACGATTCCATCATGGTAGTGGTGGAAAATCTTACCAAACCTGCACATTTCAGTCCAGTAAATATCACTGAAAAAGAAACTAACGTTGTTGAGATTTATATGAGGGAAATTTCACGATTGCATGGTATACCCAATAAAATTGTGTTTGACATAAATCCAAAATTCACATCGAATTTCTGGAAAGGATTTGGAACAAATTTGAATTTCATCACAACTTATCATCTAGAATATGATGGGAAAACACAAAGGGTGAATCATGTGATTAAGGATATGTTAAGGATGTATGTGATGGATAAACCATCAAAATGGGAAGACTATCTACACTTGGCAGATTTTTCTAACAACAATGGGTACCAAGCATCTCTAAATATGATCCCATTTGAGGCACTTTATGGAAGAAGGTGAAACACACCAGTAAGCTGGGACAACCCAATAGATAGAGCAGTGGTTGGGACATAGTTTCTCAAGGAAATGGAAGAGAAGATGTAGAAAATAAAGTAGAATTTAAAGGATACTCAAGATAGGCAGAAAATCTATGCTAGTAAGGGAAGAATCCATTGGCAATTTAAAGTGGGTGATCATGTATTATTCAAAGTGAAGGCCAACAAAAGTTCCCTGAATTTTAGAAATGGTTCAAAGTTGGTAGCTCATTATTGTGGGCCATTTGAAATCCTAGAGAGGATTGGGCCTATAGCGTATATGCTTGAATTACCTGCATTAATTTCAATTCATAATGTATTCCATGTATCATTGCTCAAAATGTATATACCTGATGTTAATCATGTTATTAATTGGAATGTGATTCAGGTGGAGCAAGAAGGCACTTTTCAAGTGCATCTGGTGTGCATACTAGACCGGAGGATCAATAAGCTATGTAATCGATCCATAGAGATAGTAAAGGTCCAATGGACTTGGTATGGTCCTGAAGATGCAACTTGGAAGCACGAGGATGCTATGCGGAAAGAATACTCACATCTTTTTGAAGATTTTTTAAAATATTGGTGTTAAAGGTATATAGGTCTTGCACTGAGGACAATGAAAAAATAAGGGGAGGGGAATATAATACCCCCAATACCAAGMCCCATTTTAATTGTAGACMTGTTCTATAGGCTGGTGAKCCAGATGATTATAATCTA
Organism: Picea sitchensis; assembly: GCA_010110895.2. Lineage (NCBI taxonomy): Eukaryota > Viridiplantae > Streptophyta > Pinopsida > Pinales > Pinaceae > Picea > Picea sitchensis. The sequence goes on along the minus strand of SNQJ01S0006693.1, from coordinate 50,354 downwards.
AGAGGCTTATGTGATGATTAGACTGGAGAGCCTAGATGCTAAATTCCAGTGATCCTATTGTTTTATATGTAAAGACTTATATCATTAATATAATACATCGTTCCATGTAGAATGAGMAYGATAAAAGAGTATGGGGGACTAAAATACATTGGGAAGGGAAAGGGGGGGGCTAAGAGATTAAAAAAGGGGCTAATCTAGAGGTATTATCTCCAAGGGAATATTATATTATTATTCCTAAATACTAAGGCAAGGATAAATATTATATTATCCTAAGTTATTATATGAAGGGAAATGATATATAAGTGGAGAGGAATGAGCTCTAGGAGAGCCATGTGTCATCAAGGGCACATGCAAATATATGTGGGGAAATAGTTTATTTTCCCATCCTTCCCCATTCACGAGCGCACTCACTCACATAGTGATGGACCCCAACAGTCAAATATCTACATTTTTCATGCACACCTTCAACAGTGATCACATCTATTTCCTWTTATRAACATCACACATGTACTTTTCATGATTCCATACTATTCCTTACCTGAATGTTGTTGCTGCCAACACAGTTCCTTTCCTGAGCATGGTCGCTGCCATCACTGGTTCCATACCCATTTTCTATTGCTTCCTTCACATGATCTTGTACCTAATTAACAAGAGAGGTGGATTGAAGAAGCTGGTTGTCAAGTTTGTGGGTTGAAGAAGCAGGTTTTCAGGCCTGTGAGAAAATTTATCTAGGTGAGAGAATTGTTGGGAATTGATTTCCTGAGGGAGCCCAACTATATCTATAGTTCTCTGAGAATTCTTATCCGACCTATTGTTAAAGATCTGGAAGGGAAGTGGGGCAGCCTAAAAAATTTTGAGCAAAGAAGGGGCACACTTCCTGGGGTGGGATAGGCATGTGGGGAATGAGAGGTTGTAGGTTGCTAGTTTGAGTTTTCTCCTGGAATGATATCCTTCCAGTTGTCTCATTTGTCTCAGCTTATCCTAGCAATCCCTTTACCCAAGTGAATTTTAGTCCCATCTCAAGGGTGACTGAATTCTAAGAGTAATGAGAAACGTGCTTTATGGATGGGAATATCATGGAAGGTCTGCATGAAATTGGTGGTATTCTACAAAATATAAGTATAAATTGTGTATTAATTTACATGCTATGTATTTATACGTGTGGTTATATTTATGGGTTTTTACTGTGTATGTTGCATGTATATTTTTACTATTATTTCCGCATGAATTTGTGTGTTTGCAGAATATCTTTTTCTTATTAATTTTGATATATATACAGATGGTATTTTTGTTTTTATGGAGTTGGCATGACCATCTTGTAAGGTTGGGTATGTTACAATGTATGAAGTTTCGCAAGAGTTAATGTGTGGCATAGCCTAGCAGGTGTAAGGTTGGGTGTGTTACATGTCCTTTTCTTATATGAATAAATTTTATTTCTATCTTGAGCTTCTTTTAAATACTTCTTCATTCTAACCATCTGGTATTCCATATTCTTGAGCAATTTTGGCCCAAGTACCACTCTATCTGGTGGGTTGTCCCAACTCACTGGAGTATTGCATTTCCTACCATACAAAGCTTCAAATGGGTTCATTTTCAATGAATCTTGATATCCATTATTATATTAAAACTCAACAAAGTGAAAGTAATCTTCCCACTTAGATGTCTTATCCATCACATACATTCTCAACATGTCTTCAATTACTCGGTTGACTCTCTCTTTGTCTTCCCACATGACTGTGGATGGTATGTTGTGCTAAAGTTTATATTTGTACAAAATCATTTAAACAATCCCCTCGAAAAATTTGAAGTAAATTTTGTATCTTTGTCTAAGACAAATGGCTTAGGTATTCCACGAAACCTAGCAATCACTTTCATGTAAATTTATGCAATATTGGTTGTTCTATGACTTGTTTTTACAAGAAAAAAATTAGCATCCTTTGTCAATTTATCAATCAATACCATGATTGAATCATGTTGTCTTGCTGTCCTAGGAAATTTAGTTATAAAATCAATTGTTACCGCTTCCCATTTCTTCTCTGGAATTGGTAATGGTTGTAGAAAACTCATTGGGTTCCTATGATCAACCTTCAATCTCTGACATTCCATACATTTGGTGATGCAATCAACAACATTATTTTTCATTACTGGACAAAAGAATTGTATTTTTACTACTTCAATTGTTTTCTGGTAACCGAGATGTCTGACATATGGAACATTATGCATTTCATTTAATACCAAATTCCTAAGTTTCCGGGAACTAGGAACATAAATTCTATTTTTATGCATAAGTAATCCATCTTCCTTCATCTCATACTCTTTCATTTTCTTTTTTACATCGTCTTGCTGTAATCTTTTCTTTACATGTAGGTAATGTTGACTGTGACAACAACATCTAAAAATTTTCTCTTTAAATCTAACTGATGCATACTAACAATTGTAGCATGCATGAGATGTATTATTCTACTAAGTGCATCCACAACTTTATTTTATTTTCCTTTGATATGATTGACATCAAAATCGTATTCACTTAAAAATTCCAGCCATCTTGTCTACCTGGCATTCAAATATGGTTGTTCAAAAAGATAATTCATACCACTATGGTCTGTTCTTAATTCAAATCTCTTTCCCATGAGGTAATTCCTCCACATCTTCAATGTGTGAGCAATGGTAGAAAATTCCAAGTTATGTGTGGCATAGTTCCTCTCATGTTCTTTAAGATTTCTTGACTCATAACCAATCACATGTCCATTTTTAGCGAGGAATCCACCAATCCCTTCCTTACATGCATATGTACATACCAAAAAACATTCATTTGGACCAATGATATTTAAAACATGTGCACTAGTAATTAATTGTTTTAATAGATTAAATTTCTCTTCACATTCAGATGTCCATTAAAATTTAATTATGTTCTTTTACAAAGAAGTATTGGGATGTGAAATCTTAGAGAACCCTACTAAAAATATTATGTAGTAACCATATAACCCCATAAAAGACCTGAATTATCAAACATTCATGGGTGTTGTCCATCCTCTAATGGATTCAATCTTCTCTAGATATACTACTATACCCTGTTCTGAAATAATGTGCCCCAAGTAATGGATCTTCTCTTGATAAAAATAACACTTACTAAGCTTGGCATACAAAATATGTTCACTCAACACTTGCAATACCAATATTAGGTGATGTTCATTCTCTTCCTCCTACTTATAATAGACAAGTATTTCATCCAGGAATACTATGACAAACTTATCCAAGTAATTTATGAATATGCCATTCATTAAGAACATAAAGACAATGGGTGCATTGGACAATCCAAATGGAATCACTACAAATTCATAATKCCCATACCTGGTTCAAAGGTTTTCATCTGGATGTCTTCTTGCTTAATTATTACCTGATAGTATCCCGATCTCAAGTCTATCTTTGAAAATATTTTTTCCCCTCTTAGATGATCAAAAAGGTCATCAATTTTGGGTAGTGTCTACTTGTTCTTCAAAGGGGATTTATTCAGTCGTCGAAAGTCAATACACTACCTCAAAGTTCCATCCTTATTTTTGACAAAAAGTACAGGCGCTCCCTAAGGTGAAACACTTGGACGTTTGTACCCTTTCTTCAACAATTCTTTCAAATCCATTTGTAATTATTTCAATTCTGGTGTACTCATTTTGTAAGGTGTTTTTTATACCAGGGTAGCTCCTGGCACTAAATCAATAGATAAATATATATCCCTTTTTGGTTGCAACCATGATATTTCTTGGAATACATATTAAAATTCTTATAGTACCGATAATTTTTCAAGGCTTTCCTTCTTTACCATTCTGTCCCCTCCACATGGGTTGCATACAATTGACATCCTTTTCTAAAACATCCCTTCAATTGTAAGGTTGCAATCTCCCTTATAGATATGGTTCTTGGAAGTCCTTTCAAAGTGCTATGTTTTCCATCTTCATCAAGGCATGTAAATGTCTTTCTATGATAATTTAGGACAACATGATGCTTTTCTAACCAATCCATTCCAATTAGAACATCATAAGACCCCAATGGTATAATATTTAGATCAACATTAGTATTCAAACCATTAATACTTATGAAACAACCTCTTACCATATCATGGATTCTCCTTTTGGCTCTAATGGCTAGATGAACCAAACTTGATTTTGCAAGCTTAACTTTCTCCAAATGTAATCTATACTCTATTTTAGGATCAATGTAACAATGACTTAATCCTGAATCAATTGAAATAGAAACAAGATAATTTATTATCTTACCGTCAACCTCGATCATATTGGATTTGTACTCTGTTTCTGGATCATCTAAGGCTACATAAATCCTTCCCATGTCTTATACTATTATAGGCTCTTGGATGTTGTGCACGGTCTTCACTCTGTCCTTTTTGTGAGATAAATCCTTGTACAGGTGATCTTCTTTGCATCATCAACATTGGATGGATGGTCTTCCCCTTTTTCCCAAGGATTATTCTCTCTTGGATTCATCCTTAGCATATTTGTCTTGGTGATTTTTATTAGGTTCATTTATGTTGAAAGAAGGTTTGAATCCCTTCTTCCTTTAATCAGACTTCTCCTTCTTCTTATCCTTCCTAGATTTATGCATGGAATCTCTACCACAACCTTTCTCATACATGTATTTATCCTTCATGATGGTCTTAGTCAAAGACATAGGTTTATCATACTGAATATTCTCTTTATAAAAGGATGGAAGTCAACTCAAGAACCTCTATATTTTCACTGTCTCATCCTTTATAAATGCCACATACTTTAACAACCCCAAGAACTTTTTCTCATACTCTACCATGGTTGCGCTTCCTAGCCTAAGTTCAAATAACTCTTGTATTTTCTTGTGATATAAGAGCTCTAAGAGGTACTCCTTCTGAAAATACTTCTTTAAGTTCTTCCAAGTGATCCTATTATAATTAATGTGCTCAAAATGCTTCAACTCGTCCCACCACATTGCATATTTCCCATGCAAATGGTATGTGGAAATTTTGGTTTCTAGATTTGATGAATAGTTATTCAATTGAAAATATCTCCTGAGTCTAAGAAACCATGCCTCAACATCATCTTCCCTTTCCATTTCTCCATCAAAGGATGGTGACTTAAGCTTCCTCGGCTCTCCTTGAAAATTGTCCACTTCATGCCTTGTTCTTTGGTGCCTAGTGAGAGACACCTATGGATTGCTTATGGAGTCGTCAAATGCATAAGAATTTCTTGTTGCGTAAAGAGGTGAGTGGTTTCTATGAGTTATTCTAGATGCATGCCTTATTCCTCTTGTTTTGAGTTTGATCCCCTCTTTTGTTTCCTCTGCAACTGACTTAAGATCTGCATCACCTGAGAATTTATCTGATTTTGTTCTCTCATCATCCTTTCATTGTTTTGTTTATATCTATTGGCGTAGAATTGATCAGACCAGGGTCCTTCTCAGGTTACTAACAAAAGGTACTGAGTAGTCTAGAGCACAGGGATTTTCATATCCACTGAAGAGAAGAAGTCTCACCCGAAGTGAAACCAAGACAAAAAGATAGGGAAGGTCAACGAGAATACTTAGGTTGGTTTCCATAACCTTCAATATTCACCATAATCTTGTGCAAGATAGGCTAACTATAGAATAGATATAAACTCATTCATACTTGAACTAAAGATAATTAAGTTGTGAAAATAAATTTTACAAGGAGATATCACATTCATTTTATCAAGCATAAAGAAGTACTGTAAAGAGACAATGCATAAAAATAAATGTAGACTAACACAGTAATTTCGAAATTTTAGGTCCTTCTTTATCTATTATCATCATATCTTCTTGGATAGAATGTTAGAGATACAAATTAGTACTCTGCACAATCTTATGGCTTCAGACTCATGTCACAGAGCTCTATCTACCCGTTTTCCAAAAACTGTATACAAATTACAAATTACAGAACCTTTTCTCAACTAAAACCCAACTAACAACTAATAAAAAACCCAACTATCAGAAAAACCCTTTTAAAATAATATTCATCTCATATATAGGTTGAGTGGGATCTTCTGCCTTTGGGATCACATGATTTCTTGTTCTGTTGTAACTGTTTTTTCCTCACTCCTATTGCACTATCCCTTTTCTCAATTGATTTCTATTTATTTCTTTGATCCACTGTCTAGCTCTTTTTGTAGCTTGCACAAATCGTGTTTGATCAAAACTGGGACTGTAGTACTTCTTTCATAGATTCAAACCCAAAAACGAAGGGTGCAACAAGCTCTAACCATAAGCCTTGACTCGCCCTCGAGTCTAGTGTTGGGGTCTAAAGATGTCATAAAAACAACCTTAGTTTAACATTAATTTATCAACCCAAGGATTCGTATTTTATCTCAAGAACATCAGCAAAGTCTATGCAGATATCTTGTAGAGGCTAAAATCGCGTAGCTAAAGAAAACCTGAGTTTATCCACAACCAAGTTCCTCAAATGTTCATTTAAAGATTCTAAGATTAAGATCTTACTTAACAAAATTGAAATCTAATTGCTAACATGCCGTGAATAAAAAGGAACTAGCTAACCTACTAAATTCATTTAACTAAAAAGCAATGATTGAATCTAAGTAAAGACTTGCAGAATTAACTATTAACTAGGAATCAAATTGCTGGAAAGGAAATAGAAAATTATTCTAATAGAAAGAAACTGCAATTGTAATCTAATCGTAAGGAACAACAAACATAACTGAATGGAAAGGAACAACAATTGTAACTTTAAATGAAAGGAATGCCAATTGTAACCTATTCGAAAGGAACAAAAAATGTGAATCTTAAGTAAAAGGAACAATGCATATGAAAACGTGAGAATCTGACAAGCAAAAAACTACAGTAATGGGAATTGGAATCAACAATCATTAACACTCAAGAGAAATATCTATCTTCTGTATGAAAACCATATGAAATCATTCACATTCTTATGAATTCATCCTAACTATTGTGAAAGAGAATTGAATCGTAAAACAAAAATCAACTGATACAATTATAGTTGAAACAATAGCTCCTTTAGATTGGGCCCTTGGTCCTTAGAAGCACTGCTACTAGAAACTCAATATATAGAAATTGTGAAAATGATCAAATATTTTATTAACTTCATAGCTGGTAGATCATTCACAAAAATGGCTTGTGCAAAGTAACTCTGAGTCTAAATACTTGAACACAATTCTTAGATTGTATTTTAGGATCTATTATGTTGTATATATACAATAATCTGAGTAAATCAAGCCATCCCGAGGATCAGAAGAAACCCACCAACTGATCACTAATGGGGAAACCCACCAACTATCTGAGATAGGGTATATAAAATCTACATCCAACAACTTTTGTAATTCTTCCTTAACAATATCCCTGAGATGGGGATTCATTCTTCTCTACGGTTGTCGGATAGGTCGAGTGTATTTCTCAATATTAATGTGGTGTGTGCAGAGTTTCAGATCAATACCTTTCATATCAGAATACTCCCATGCAAAATCTTGCTGGTATTTGGAGAGGACTTGAATTAGATTTTGTTGTTGTTGTTAATCTAAATTGGCATTGATGTTCAGAGACCTCCCTAGTGCAATCTTGACAGATTTGTTTTTATGAACAACTGTAGTTGGAATTTGTTGTTCCATTAAATCTTCCAGCGGGTCTCCCTATGATTCATAGTCTAGAACAACTTGGAGCATCTGGTAGGTTGGGTTACTCACGGTGGCTGGGCTATTAATAAACCCACTGATTACGTCTTCCTCTATCTATTTTTTAAGTCTGAGGGATTCTTCTAGCATGACAGGAGTTCATAAATCCTTTTCTGGATATCGTGGTGGTGGAAATTGTGGATATACAAAAGTTGGGCTTGGCTTGGCAGGAGGATATAAGATGAGATTATTTGTGACACATCCTCTATAAATTGTCATATTACCCATTCAACATCCTATGTACGCATATGTTGTTGCGAGCCATGGTCTTCCCAGTATCAATGGATTCCCTTCAAGTCCACTTCTTGGGTTGATGATGACGAAATCCTCCGGATACTCCCAAGAGTTGACGAAAATGGCTATATCATGTAATGTGCCAACTGGTCGAACCACTGATCGATCTGCCAATTGTAACATAATTGGGGTGGGTTTGAAGGAGTCAAAACCCAAGGTATTGGAAGTTTCCATAGTCAGGATGTTGATGGACGCTCCCAGATCAACTAGTGTATTTGGAAAAGAACAACCCTCGATATGAACTGTTACTATGGGATTCCTTGGATCTGCATATTTGATTGGTTCTTTTCTACCAAGAATTAGATCAGACAAGGCTCCTACTATGTGAATTGTCGATGATTAATTTTTGTTCTTCCTAATAGGCTTCCTTCCATATAGTTCCTTGATTGTTTTCACATAAATTGGAATATCTTGTAGTGCCTGAAGGAGTGGAATATTGACATATAGATTCTTGAGTTCCCATACAATTCCAAAGTTGGGATATTGACAGGTTTTGCTATCATCAATATTTTGGGGAACAGAGGGGAAGGAGTTGCATTCTTATCAGGATCCTGTGATTCGATTGTGTTTCTCCCCTGCTTGATTTCTTCTGTTATTACCACAATCGAGGGTGTTATTGTTGGTTGTTTTTCATTCTCTTGCTCTCAAGAAATGTTATTTTCTTCAGGAGATATTATACACACCGATCTCAAATGGAGTTCGTTGCACCCTACCGAGTTGGTTTCTCGTTCCCTGTTCTCCATAATTTGGATGAGTTGAGCCGGTCTATTATTAGGGTTTGGGTGAGGTTGGGCTGGTAATTGGGGGTGCAATTGCGATTGAGGGTTTTGGGGTAATTGGAGTGGATCTTGCAATGTGGGTTGGGTTTGAGGGACCATCCCCATGGGTTGATTGTTTATCCCCATGGGGCACTAACAATTATGGTTCCAATTTGGGTTTTGGGCAGTCGTATTGGGCCATTGTGAAGGGTAGCGGTTATTTGAATTTTTCCAGGGTGAGGTGGGATATTGTGATTTAGGCCAGGTAGAGTTTGCAGTTTGTTGATTCTGCCAGACAAGATTTGCAGTGGAATGGTTTGGCCAAGTGGGATTTGCAGGTGGGTATTGGTGGGGTTGCCAATTCTGATTAGTAAATTGTTGTCCCTACCATGTTTTACCATAATTTTGCTGCTGATTATATTGTCCGAGAAAGAAAGAGGAAGGGTATTGTAGTGTATTTGGAGGTCTATTCTGCCATTGATGATGCTGAGCCATCAAATATAATGGCTTTGTTTCTTATTCTACTTCTCTAAAGACAAATTTCAATCCATGGAGAGATGGTCATTGTTCTGTGTCATCATCCTTGGTATAGATAGCGCAAACCCGAACCACATCCAAAGGGAAATCCCTTGGAGCATGTTTTCTTCTGCATCCATGGAAAAATATGGACAAAGTCCGTTCTGCTTCTATTTTTTTTCTGTTTGGCCTACAATACATCCAATTGTGTATTCATAGTGCTCAGAATATTTGTTTTGAAATTTTCTAAGAGATTACCAACTTCAGCTCGTGTAACACCCCCGCTAGTAGTGTTGGCGACGGAAGTCGCTCCTGGATTGCAGCAGGAGCAGAGCTCTACGCCCATCAGTTTTATGTCACGGTATTTTTTAATGGGTGATCAAATGGGTAGAGACTCGGGAAGATATCACTCAAACTCAGGGACTGGGTCCGGCATGCGAGGAACAAAGGAGGTCTTGATCTAACTTCAGTCATTTGAAAATAAGCAGGTTGAAGACTTGGTGAGAGGAGTGGAAAAAATACCTCAAGCAACAGGCCTTTCAGTAATTTGTAGAAGAAAAACTCTGAATGCGAGATCCTCTAGTTTAGAGCTTCGAGAAACTGAAAGGGGGACTTGACTGGATTCTCCAATTCCAATTCATTCAGTGCTAAGAAAATCACAGGGACCGATTAGAGACAATGCAACTATTACAGTGATCAAACTCTACATCATCCTATAA
>SNQJ01S0006693.1:15396-40360 GCA_010110895.2 Picea sitchensis | reverse complement strand
TCATGTCTTCTGACAGTCTTCCCATGCAGACTCAGGATGATCGTGCGCCTATGACAGACGCTACCTTAACTTCACATGGCCTTTGCAGGGGAGGTAGCCGAAACATTAAAGGCCAAAATGGCGTGTGCAGACTGCTCTGTCCAATCGAGGACTTCGACATGGCTTCTTTGGAAAAATAAGTACATAGAACTCCTTCGAACAGACCGCTTGCCAGACCCTCCATATCTCATATTCAATGAATGAAAGGAAGTTTCAACCATCCGTTCTTGCCTTCATTTATTCCAAGCGGAAACTGAGAGCTAAATCATATCCGCTGGCATCTGGAAATCGTGATGATCCTTTCGGCGACTGGACTCAACGCTTTTGGCCCCTTTTTCTTAGCTCTTTTGTTTCCCAAATGACCATGGACCGTGACCCTGATTTTATTTCCATAGGGGCTTTCGGAGTTCGTGAATAGGAAGGAGATGATCCTTGCTTATCATAGTTGTGATGGGCGAAACGTCGAGACGACTCAATTGGGCGCCACGCGTCCTCCAAATATGATGGTCCTAAAATCTCCCGACGTTGTTGTGGGCCCCAGGTCCTGGACGCTCTCGTTACTTCGCGCATCAGGGATATGAGGGAGCTGCTACTTGCACTTCAAAACCGCGATGGACGAAAAGGCGGGGAGCCTAATCGCGCGCCAGGTGTCTGCTTCATATGGATGGCTGAGACTGACCCTTGATACTGCGGGCCTGACTTTGGGCACCATCGACGCTTCAAGGTTTGGGGTTTCGAAATGTACAATGACATAAAACCTTCACCCCTTGAACTCACAACTGCCGAAAAGATGACGCGACTGGATATCACGCCACGCGTCCCTCGGATGGATGACTGTTACTCTTCCCTGCATACAATATGATCGTGCTTTCTTTGATGTTATATATATCGGTCAACTTGGTAGCCCCGATATCCCGATGCTCGTTGACAATGTAATTTCACCCGCTTACTTGATTGGAATCCTTAAAATGAGATTTTCCCATGCTGCGCTTGGGTGCTCCTCGTACAACTTGCCGACCCAAATACTCTTGTGCCTAGGACAAGAAATGTCGCTAACAGGTAGTATTTCTACTTATGGTAAGGGAAGTCTATATACCTGATCTGGTCTGTGTGCTTCCTCGTGAGATCCTGATACACAATTGAATGATGTTATCATAAGTTTCTTGATAAATGTCACCCTTTCCCATTAGATTCAATGTTTCTACCCATTCATCTTTCATACCCTTAATCAAAGTTTCCTTAAGTACTTCACCTGGTAATGTACCATAGGGTGATATTTGTAAATTATACTGAAATATCTCAACATATTCTTCTAATGAGACATTTTATTTTGCATTCATTCGAAATATTTCATCTTTCAAGTCTCTAGTTCTACAATAATCCTAATATTTTTTCAATAAGGCTTGTTTCATCTCATCCCACGAGTTTATAGTTCCACCCCCTAATCCCATAAACAAGCAAAGAGTTTCTCCTTTCAAAGTGGAGGGAAACAATTTTGATTTTTGGGGTTCAGAGGTGTAATCATACCCTCTACATAGGACATAAAATTCAAATAAGAATACATCCAGGTCTTCTGAGATCAATCCATGGAAGGTTGGAAGGTTTTGTAGGGGGATTGCCTTCATGGGGGCATTGGCAATTGGATCAACTATCGAATATTCCAATGTGGAAGTCTAGGGACGTTGTTGATTTGGTTGTGCCATTTGATCGAAAATGTGCCATAAATCTTTAAGGATTTCCTGATCCGGGTATTTTATTCGAGGTGTTTGATTATCTAACCCTCTAGGGTATTTGATTTCACTCCCTTTATCTGGGATTTCGGGTATGCCTTCTTCTTTCGTAGGAGATTCAGGATCAAGGGGGGTCGATGGATCTACCTTGGCAACTCCACTGGTTTCTCCTTATCCTACCTCCATATTACGAGAATTTCCCACTTCTAAAGGGGTGAGAGGTGGAAGATATGTGCTCTGAAATATTTTCTTAGTCCCTTCAGTTTTGCTGTGAGTATCAATGTGGGTTGCAGTTGGTGAGACTACTAGCTAAGGGATTCAGGTAGATGCTTTCCTAGGTCTAACCGAAGCTTGAGATTCAGATTTTCGGATGATGTCGTCTATGAAAGTTCTTCTCCCAGGGAGCACCGAGCCCTGGGCTTTGGTAATTTTTGGTGGGGGTTTTGGTTTTTCAAGATCTTTCTTCTTAGTAATACACACTTCACGCAAAAACAAATTCAAAAAAGAAAACACCTATGAAACCTCTTAATGTGTTAGTTGGAAGTAGATATTGGCATAATCATCTTACTTATTTCCTGCGTAGGTTCTTACCTTCCGTCTTCAATACCACGTCCTCCAGAGGAACAATCTATGCTACCTTTGACATTCTCCCCGGAAACGATGCCAAATGTTGGGGTCTAAGATGTCCTAAAAATAGCCTTAGTTTAAAATTAATTTATCAACCCGAGGATTCGTCTTTTATCTCAAGAACATCAACAAAGTCTATGCAGATAGCTTGTAGAGGCTAGAATCGCGTAGCTAAAGAAAACCTGAGTTTATGCACAATCAAGTTCCTCAAATGTTCATTTAAAGATTCTAATATTAAGATCTTACTTAACAGAATTTAAATCTAATTGCTAACATGTTGTGAATGAAAAGGAACTAGCTAACACGCTAAATTCATTTAACTGAAACAAAATGATTGAATCTGAGTAAAGACTTGCAAAATGAACTATTAACTAGGAATCAAATTGTTGGAAAGGAAATAGCAAATTATTTTAATGGAAAGAAACTGCAATTGTAATCTAATCGTAAGGAAAAACAAACATAATTGAATGGAAAGGAACAACAATTGTAACTTTAACTGAAAGGAACGACAATTGTAACCTATTCGAAAGGAACAGTAACTGTGAATCTTAAGTAAAAGTAACAACGCGTATGAAAATGTGAGGAACTGTCAAGCATAAAACTACAGTAATGGGAATTGGAATCAACAATCATTAACTCTCAAGAGAAATATCTATCTTTTGTATGCAAACCATATGAAATCATTAACATGATTATGCATTCGTCCTAACTATTGTGAAAGAGAATTGAATCGTAAAACATAAATCAAACTGATACAATTATAGCTGAAACAGTTGTTCCTTTAGACTGGGTCCTTGGTCCTTAGAAGCACTGCTACTAGAAACTCAGTATATAGAAATGGTGAAAATGATCAAATATTTTATTAACTCCATAGCTGGTACATCATTCACAAAAATGTCTTGTGCAGAGTAACTCTAAGTTTGAATACTTGAACGCAATTCTTAGATTGTCTTTCATTATCTATTATCCTCTATATATACAATAATCTGAGTAAATCAAGCCATCCTGAGGATCAGAAGATCCTCAGGATTTCTTTACTATTATAAAGTTACAATATAGAAAACCGAATCATCTTTAAAACTGCTTTTGCGCCAAAATTCCTTAATGTCTAATGGCTCACGCATCTTCATGATTTTCTTTGTTATTTCCATTTTGACAATATTTGACCAATCCTATAACAAAATCAAATAATTCCAACCATATTTTAGAATCTATTCATCATGACTTCAACAATATCACTAGAAGGCATATTAATCATTTTATATCCTATTTATCCCTAATTAACATAAAAGTCAATCAAGATTGTATCATGAACTATGGGAATAAGGAGGATATCTGTACCTTTTTCATAACCCAACATCAAGTACTTGGCTCTTTCGCATCTTCTAGGAGTGAAAGTTGCTTTCCCTTATCCTCCTTCTCCACTTTTCTTTCCACTTTTGCTTGCAATTTCTCTTTCTCTGCCTGTTCAAATGAGGGTCCCAACTCTAGGACCAACTCTAAGGCCTGCTTTCTGACTTCCTTTAAACTCCCAATTTTATCCTTCCACTTCCTGGAAAGGAGTGAGGCATTGATGCGACCAGAGAGTTCCATTCAGAGTCGACTATAGCATCTACTTGATGCATTTTCATATACATTATCTGGATGACAGGTGAAAATTCATGCAACTCCTTCTTGGCTATGGATTGTGTTTGAAACAAAGCATTGGGCTCATTGTCTACTTGCTAGATTTTATCAATTTAATCTTGTTGCTCAAGTGGATCCATGGTGACCTCAACTTCCTCATTGAGAAAATGTATTCTTGTATGCACACCCTCTATATTTTGGTTCCACCTTGTGATAATTCCCATCCAATCTCTGGCTTCTCTAAACATTTTTTTTCACTCATCTCTGCGGTTGTGTAGTTCTTCTCAAGCATTGTTACCTTACAAAATTATATTTTCCATCTTATCTTGTAGCTTCCGAGGTTGCTACTCTGATTCTTGTTGACTCTAACGCAACTTCACTTCCATATTCTCTACATGAATGGCCAAATGTGACCAGGATCCTTGGGGTAGCTCGATTTGATGCTCAGTTTCTTTTGCAGCATTGGATTCTGGTAGTTGGGGTGCTACCTTCCTTATTTACGGCCATGCTTCAACAAGTTTCTCCTAGACTCTTTCCAGTTTCTTCTCTTCCTGGATATTGGTGTATTGTTCTTGTTTTTTTCTCAGTGCTTCCTCCCTTGTGAACTCTTCAATCCTTTTGACCTACTGGAGCCTCTGCTCTATTTGATAATTTTATTCTCTGATCATTCCGACTAGATACATTGTTGGCCAATGTGAAAGGTCAGCGAAGGAAGGGGTGGCATCCCAGGGTACTCAAACCTGCAGTGGAAGTCCACTAGTCATTGAATGATCTAAGGTAGTCTCCACCTCCTCCTCTCCTGTATATGGTCCTTTTGCAAGACTCAACCTCAATGTTGATGGTAGAAACGTCAGAACATTTTTTATGGTCAGGCAGATTTGCAACAAATTTGCGCACTACTAAGGTTTTGGAGGACTAGCTCCATATATTCTTGTGTTGATGTCACGCTTTGTCCTGAGACTATATCAAGTTCCTTCTGAACCTCTAGTATCTCCACATATTTATGGAGCTCAACTTTCGGGGTTGTGCTTCCAATAGCACCCTCAACGTTGGTCATTGGGGAAGTGCATTGAGGACTTAGGGATTGTGGCTTTTCTCCTGCTTGCATCTACATTTAAGACAGAGTGTCCTTTATTGGCACAAAGGGTATGATCTGATGGTCTTGAGATTTAGGGTTTGGGACAATCAGTTGTATAATTTGTTCAAGTACTTCTGGGTTTGAACCAGGGAGTTATGGCCTCTTCTTTGGTATTTGTGTGTTTGGACCATGGAGTTCTGGTCTCTGCTTGGGTATCTCTAGGGGATCCACGTGCATGGGTTCTAGGTCGACGATTTTGGATGGAATGATGGTTTATTGGGGTGGCGACTGGAGTTGTGGTGGTGATGGGGGTTTCTTAGTAATGATGGTGGTGGATGGAGTGGTGTCAGGCTCGAGTTCATCATGGATGTCGGTAATATGGGTTTCTTGAGCTACTGAGTGAGTGCGAGGAACGACGAATGAAATGGGTTGGGGGTTCAAAACCTTTCTTGGGGAGATCCCCATCCTATTTTTCTTGGCCATTGGCTCTGTAATAAATGTAGCACTAAGAATGTCATTGACATCCTTACCTGTCAACATAGATTACTTTGGTAGTTGCGAGAAAATAGGTAGTGTTCTATTTTTACGCTCTAGTGGTTGCATCTCTTCCACCTTGTAGGAGTCTGTCTATAATGTATCTTCCTTCTTCTATACCTCTGGGCTTGAGCTCAGTCCTATCCCTGCATCCTAACCCTTTTTCTTTAGCAACTCCGCAGGTAGAACGTAATGCATCCTCGACTTGGGCAGGTTGCATTTTACTCTAGGCCATGACATAACCTCCTTGTCGAAGGCCTCCTCATATAAATAGAATGATAGTATGTGTGAGTGGAAGTCCTCCCTATTGGCATACATTGGAAATACAAATGTATGGTGGTGGTTCATGTTGAATGCAATGTTCAACGTGTTGCAGTTGAGCAATTCCTACGAAATGTGAAACCTTTGTGTTGCGTCAAGAAAACTATTATACCATTTGGAGAAGATCATGTTGTTGAAGGCGATGTTCTCTGAGTCCGACCTTGAGTGCCAAGTCTTGGACATATTTTCCAATATCCATTTATCTGCTGGTGACAATGGTCTTCTAGCAGGTTGTACCCACTTCAACATTGCAAACACAAGCAACAAGT
Organism: Picea sitchensis; assembly: GCA_010110895.2. Taxonomy (NCBI): domain Eukaryota; kingdom Viridiplantae; phylum Streptophyta; class Pinopsida; order Pinales; family Pinaceae; genus Picea; species Picea sitchensis. The sequence goes on along the minus strand of SNQJ01S0006693.1, from coordinate 34,136 downwards.
AGTTGTAGGTGAAAGTACCAACCTTCTCCTGTGCTTCCTCGTAGGCCAACATGATTTCCTCTAGCAAATAGCTGGACCAGTTAAAGACAAAGCCATTGGCACAAAAACTGCCACTGATAGAGAATCCAGTGTACACTCTCCCTTGTAGTAATACCTCATAACCTTGTTGGCAATTATATAGTAACCAGTCTTGACCGTCTTGGGTAGTATGGGGTTGATATTGGATATCCCCCCCCCCCGCGCCCCCTCTCTATATGAAACCTCTGAGACTAGGATCCCCCTTCTTCTTTCCATCCTTTCTGGGAGCTTGGAAACCTTTGTACACATCCTCGCCTTTGATGGATAGTCATGCAAGTCATTGGATGTCTTCTGCGTGAATTGGATATATCCTATCGAACCATAGGCTTATGTCGTGTAACCTGCTAATGACAAACTTGGTACACCTCACAACTTCTCAAGTGGTTCCGACCACTGGAAAATCACTGAGGTTCATGATGGTAGAGTTGAAAAAATTAATGAACTCTGACTTTGGCACGAACTGCATGCCTCCCAACTTGTCTGGAATGACACTCTAGAAGACATCAATGTTCATCTGAGGGGAAAAATCTTGGTCTGTCAGTTTAAGTTGGAGGAGCTTGACCCGCTCGACCTTGCCTTTGAGATCACCTATGATCTCAACCCGGGGTCACAGGGCTCATTTGGTACTGCATCCTTTGAAACAACACTTATTCTACCTGTAGCTCTCAACATGGTTAGTCTGAAATATCACCAAATTCGATAGGAGAAATAGGGATTTGGGATCACGACTAAGGGTCGAGGGATTACACAGGTTTTCTCATGCTTTAGAATTCACAAACCTCTAAGTTATTTCTGGGAAACAATGCATCCTACACCGAAATCACATAACCTTATACTGAAGCTTAGTTGGAAATCTCTCTAATAATTGTTATTCATCATTAACACTATATACGCAACTTGTATTTGAGTTGTCTGACGAGACTGGTTAACAGGGTAAATCTATTGGGTGATCTCGACATTTACTGGGAAAGTTGGTCAGGGACGTGGACAATTCCATACCTTACCGTTAAACAGATGAGAATCTTGGTGCGAATACTAATGGGATCTTCGAGTATTGTGGATTTATGGTTTAAAAAAATTCAGACAGGGTACTGTAGCAGTAATAAAGGCTATGACTAGACTGGGTTCGTGTCACACATGGACTAAGATTGAGCCCAAATTTTCTCTCCCTCTAACCACAAAGGGGTCCCCATCGTATTTAATGATTTTCATTAATAGTTGTGTGGATCTTCTGATCCTACACTACTGAGTAAGCAGTTTTTCATCAAACAACACTTAGACATAAAACAAAATGAACTACATGTCGCGACGCAACAATGCACTCTTCGAATTTATTAATTGAATTCACTGAAATTGAAAAAACTCAAATCTAACTATTATACCTGCTCCTTCGAACTAGATAAATAGTTCTTTATCTCAGTTCAGAGATATATAGGGTTTCATAAGAGCGTCATTCACCCATTCTGTCCACAACATACCATCCAGTTGCACGATTCTGGCTTCTCCCAAAGGTCGTATCTCCACAACTATAAATGGTCCCAACCAATGCATGAACAACTTTCCTGGATGTTTCTGGTATCAATTGTCATAAAGTAGGACCTTTTCTCCTTGTGAAAATACTTTGGTATTAATGTGTCTATCGTGCCAAGATTTATTCCCTTGTTTCTCAACTGACTAATGGAAGTCTTCTAAAAACCCAATCTCTTCAAGTTCTTGCAACTCTCTGAGCCTCTGTGCAACTGATTCATCTTCTGTCATGTGTGTAACCTGTGCAATATATAAAATTAAAGTAATAAATTATGTAGGTACCACAACCTCTTTCCCATAAACTAGCTAAAATGGAGTGTACTTGTGGAGTTTCTTTGTGGTTGTCCTGTAAGCCCAAAAAATTGTTGGGACTTTGTCATCCCAATACTCCCTGTTTTCGCAAAAAACCTTTGTTAATCCTCTCTCCAGAATCTTGTTAAATGCTTCTACTATTCCATTGGCTTATGGATGGTAGGGGATACTCTTATGGTTTTTGATCAATAACTCTATTGTAATATTTTCTATTGTACTACTGATAAAATTACCTCTGTGATCACTGGTTAGACTTCTAGGACATCCAAACTAAGTGATAATATTTTAAAAAATGAACCTAGCAGCAATATTGGTTGAACAATCCTGGACAAATTTTTCCTCATCCCAATGTGTAAGGTAATCAATTGCAGTAATAATATACATATCCTTTGAATTCCTAGCTATGGGGTTGATCAACCCAATGAAGTCAACCTCCCATTTCTCAAATTCTTGTAGAGCTCGAACTTGTTGAAGAGGTAGTTCATCCCGTAGTGATGGCTTACCCACTCTTTGACAAACATCGCAAGATATAATATATGAATTTTCATCCTTGAAGAGCATGGCCCAGCATAGTCCATCTTAGAGGAATTTCTATGCAGTGGCCTCCCCCCCAACATGACCTCCTGCAAATCCACTATAGCACTCCCATAGTATGTCTTGTTTTTCATGATCTAAGACACATGTCCTAAGGATGCTATCTAGTCCCAACTTATACAATTTCCCTGCAATCAATTGATAGTCCACTGCTCTAACCACCATATGACATTTATGAGTTGCAGAGTATGTTTCTAGGTAGGCACATGTACTTAAGAAGACTGCTATGTATTCCAGGTATTCTAGTATGGCCTCCACCCGAAATAGGTATGCATCTGGGAGATGATAATTGATAGCTCCACCACTTTCTCCTCACTCTAATCTAGATAGGAAATTGGGCCCCACGTTGCATCTTCTAGGATTAATGATCACTTGAAATGAAAATTCTTGAAACAGTGAAAACCATCGACAAATTCTTCCTTCTAGAACAAGTTTGTTAACTAGGTATTTTAGTGCAAAATGATCAGTAAAGAACTTAAAATGAGAACCTAGCAAATAACGTCTAGACTTTTGCAAAGTGTAAACCATATATATACCCTCCCTTTCTATGGTTGTATAGTTGTGCTTATCTTACAACTTCCTGCTAGAAAGGTAGATAGGATGGTCCATGGATCCATCTCCTGGTTGTACTAGGATAGCTCCCAAGGAAATACTTGAGGCATCTACGTGCACATGAAATTTGTTTTCCCAGTTTGGAAATATCCGAATAGGTGTTGTGCTAAGATTTTCCTTCAGGATATCGAATGATTTATCACACTCTAGGTTCCACTAGAACACTTCAGACTTCTTTAATAGATTTTATAGTGATGCAATAATGGTTTCATATCTTGTGATAAACCTACAATAATACCTTGTGTTCCCCAGCATGGAGCACAATTTCTTAGCAGTCATGGGTGAAAGCATGTTCACAATAACCACAACTTTGGCTAGGTCTATGAGTACTCCTTCTAAACATACTATGTGGCCTAAAAAAAATCCATGTGACACACATAAGATACACTTTATGAGGTTCAAATATATCTACAATTCTCTACATCTATCAAAGAGCAGACGTAGTAGTGCTACCTATTCCTTGAGAAGACTGTATACCATCCAATCGTCCATACAAAATTCTATAAACTTGTGAATAAATTCTCGGAAAGCTGCTATTACAATCTAGGAAAAACCTGAAGGGGAATTCTTTAGGCCGAATGGAATCACATTATATGCAAATGACCCCCATTATGTTATGAATGAGGTCTTCCTTTTTTCTTTTACAACAATCCTTACTTAGTGATACCCCGAAAATCCATTTGTAAATGAGTAAGATTCTTTCCCCGCAACCTGTTCTAGCACCTCATCAGTAAAATGTGTTGGGAAAGGGTCATGAACTCAGGCCGAATTAAGGATTATGTAGTCTACACACACCCTTATGTCCTCCATGCCTTTCTTGCTTTGGATGACTATTGGGCTAACCCATTCTGCTTCTGTCACTACAAAAATAAGTCCAACTTCCAACATCTTGTGTATTTCCCTCTTAACCTTCTCTTTTACTCTGAGGTTAAGGTGATATGGTCTATGCCTTATAGGATTTGATCCTAGTTTTAGTTCAATTTTCATCTCTCCCATAGCTCCTTTAATCCCTTTTAGCTCTGAAAATGTCTTTGAGAACAAGTATTCATACTCTCACAATAGACTATGTATTTCATGGATAGTTTTCTCATCCCATTAATCTCCCACCATAGCTATCTTAGGTTTCTTTATGGTCCCTATATTGATTTTGCGCAACATAAATGGATAATTATAAGAACCATCAATCTCGTTGGGTATAATTTTTTGAATTTCTCTGCTTCCTTTTGTTTCCCTAATGACTAAGTTTCTTAATTCTTCTAATTCCTCTGGTTTTCCAAATCCTTCTCAATCTTTTAACATTCTTTAGTTCTCTCGCCCAAGTTTAAGTGAAGGTTAGATTGAAGTTCTTGGCTATGATTTGTACATACCACTAGGTATGATTTCCATTCACCAATATYTGTAAAAAGGAATTCTTTAATTYTTTGTAGGACTACTTTAAGCTCATGGTACTTACTTGTAAATGAGAAGTCCTTGCAAAAGTGATGTACCAACGTTTTCCAGTCACTAGTCTGTGTTCTAGTTTCTTCATGCATGTACCAATATCTCAAAATTGGACTTAGTGAATGGGAAAATAGTTGAACCTAGAAGAAAGATGTTATTTATGCAACATACCACTTTCTTACGCATTTTTCAATGTGTTCTTTAGGATCAGATTGTCCATTGAACAATTGCACAACCTAGAAATTCATTTGCATCTTTGATTCTAGCTGCTCCTTATCTTGAAATCTATATCAGATAGCTTGCTTCACATCGTCCCAATTCTCAAGTAAGGATTTGTGATTAATCCACCATCTAGCAGGGCTATCCTAGAGGGATAAATCCAACACTCAGATCAGTTTATCCTCTGTTATCTTTTCTTCCATACTGACTAGAAAAATGTCAAGTTCTAATGTACCATCATATATCGATTTCTCTCTTACCTCGGTTCCAACCCATATAGTTAGTCTGACAATTGCACATTTTCTTGAGAATCTTTCATATGAACCTTGCTGGCAACTATCAAATTCCAGTTTTGAATCTTCGTTTGTTGATTATATGCTCCTCCAATGTATTGATACATAATCAGTAGGATTTATGTAGTCTTCTCTCATTCTTGTTGTCATAGTGTACAACTGATCCAGGTCTTCTCCCTCCATATTTTTTTTCCATTCACTCCATGTATCGAGGGCCTACATATGGATCCAAGGGTTGAACTACTTTTATTCCATCTTCCTCAGATATGTTAGTGTCTTTCTTTAGGTCAATCATCACATATTTTCCATAATCCCAATCAATACCGAGTAGTGAAGGATAAGGGTCCTTATCCCCCATGATCTCAATCACCTCAAAATCAACTACAGTCTTCACTCCCGCAACATCTATCTCCACATTCTCCAATATTCCTATTGGAAAAATACAATACTTATTGGCCATTCTCAGTTGGATTGGGGAATTATTCAATAGGGGTTTTCCTAAAGCTTCCCAAGTCTTTTTAGGTAGTATATTAACATCAGATCCTATATCTAACATGACATCCTTAATCTCAAACTCATCTAGCTGGGATGCTAATATAAACTCTTTTCCTGTCTGTACTTTCCTTCCCTATATTCTATGAGTATTTGTCTCAAGAAGATTAGTCCTTATTCTTGTTTCTGGAGATTCTTTATTCCCTAGAACTAGATACAGTGTATTACACAAATTTTTTGTCAATTGGGCATTCCCAAGAATATCAAAAAATAACTAAAACCAAAGGTCAAATACATTTTGTGGTTGCTCAGGTTGTCTCATCGGGGCTACAGGGTTCCTAGGTGTAGGGGGTGAAGCAGGGACTTGCACGATCCTAGGGTAAACAATAGGATGGGGGGGTTTCTCTTGTAGCTCAGGGACATGGATATTCTAAAATACTTTTATGGAATTTTTAAAGAAAAACTTATGTTTCAGAGGATCATACATGTCCTCCTTAGACGTTTCTTTCTAGATTTGAGGTAAATCGTTAGCATCTACGCCAGTCTTTTCCCCTCCTTAAGTAACGATATTAAGGTTGGGTAGTTGTCCTCTAATAAATCTCTTTATATCTGAACTGATGAGTTTAGTTCCTCGTTGACATACCTGATCTTCCCATTTTCCAATTAGTTCTCGGTAGTCTTCAGTTGCATGCCCATTGGTTCTGTAGTGAGAGCACCATGGCTGCCTCGGGTGAGGACAATATCTAGCCATGTGTCCTTTCTCATCATAGTTGTATCATGTACTTGGTCCTCTTTCTCCAGTTCTTCCTCCTCTAAAGTCTCCTCCATCTCCACCTCACGCTCTTCCCGGTGCCTGAGGGGTTTCATTCCCTCTGATTGATGTTTGATCCAGTCTGTCTGCAGGTGCATCCAATGATCTACACTGATTTGTAGCATGTGTGGTAGATGCGCAAAACTAATAATGCACAATATTCTATATTGTTGAATACTTCTAAATAATAGGGAACTCAACTGATGGAGCTACTTGATTACCTGGAAAAATATGATATGGGGTTGGGGTATGGAATGGTAAATTCACGGATACTTACAAAAATCCTTCGATGGGGACTAGTGAGGGTCCCATCGAATTCAAAGGAGGTCCCATTCCCCTCATTCACATACATTCATTCACCATTTTCCCTTCTATGTAACATCCGCTACACCAAACTTGTGGTTGTCCTAACCTAGGTATCATCAATTCTTGAATATTCTCGGTAAGCGCTAATATTGTCCTTGTAGTTGCACCAAATTTACATATTTTGGGGGTCTGGTCACTCTCATTCTTCCCGGATATCCTGCCATGGCTTCAATATTCATTGATTATTCCCAGGCATCTGTCAAAGAGGCTATCCGTTGTTGCGTTAGAAAAATCCATGTCATAGGTAGCAATCCATGGATATACCATTCTCTTTGATGTTCCTCATGAATTGGATGTACTAAACTCCCTATAACATATTTAAACTTATGATTGTATTCCAAGGTCAATTCACCTTCCCTTTGTTGAATTTCACGCAACTCAGACATAGCTTGTTGTTCTGACTGAGGTAGCCTAAAATCTTCTATGAACTTTGTGTGTACTTGGTCAAGTGTGAATTCTTTACCTTGCACTCATGGTACTCCTGGCTCAATGGCCTTCATGTACCATTTGAGAGCATGACCTCTCAAAGTAGTCTGGAACTCAACCAATTTGTTCGCATCTAGAGTCCCTCTAGACCTCCAGATTACTTTGCATAAGAACCAATTATTATCAACATATTAATCTCCCTTACCCAAAAATTATAGGCATCGAGCAATTGAACCTTGTTACCATCCATTGCTGATATTACTTCTCCTACCAAAATAAAACCTAGCGTTCCTGCTTGCGATCTACAAGGGGATCCTAATATCCTCCCAGTATTCACATCGCCCAGTTGTGACTGACTAACTGAATGTAATGGAACATGAATAACATGAGAAGGTAGTATAGAATTTACCACTTGTATAGAAGACTCTTTGGGTATGGGTGATTCGGAGCTAACGCCACTGGCTTCAACACGATATTATTTGATATGGGGTGTCTCGTTCTAATCCTATGAAGTGATCTCTTCAACCAGATTCCTGATATTTCCTGGCATCTTCACTGAATCTTATCTTTCTTCTTGAAGATCCATGTAAGATTCCTTTTCCCTTGCTTCTACACCTTATCCTTCTTTTTCACCCTCCTCAGGACTTCTTTCTCTCTGCGTTTCTCTCTCACTTAATCTTTGACCGGCTAGTCTTTCCTGTATTCTCATCTTTTGTAACTCTTCCATCTATCATTCCTCTACTTCTCCTGGTCTGACTTCTTTCCACAACTTGTAGGATTGTTTTTCTTTTTTATTTATCTTACCRTGCCACCACATCTCAACTATGGCAACTCTTTTCAAGGCTCACTCATTTATAAAATCCATTTCTTGCTACTCCCACATTTGTCAAAGAAACCTCTCCTCTCTCTCAGGACATAAATCCACCCCAAACTCACCCCACCCCGAGAGAGGTTGTTTATGTTGTCATTTTAGTCAGGGACATAGTCAACATCCCCTCCTCCATCAATAAAACCTTAATACATAGGAAAATTTCTCTCAACAGTCTTCCCCTTGCGTCTTTCTTGAAATCCACTTCTGCCCATGAAAAATATTTGTGATTCTCAACTGCAAACTCGATAACATATCCTTCTAATATTGTGTTGACCCATAAATCGATCACTTGTCTTACTCGACAATCCAACCGTTGAAGTGTTAAGATATTTTATATATCCCAAGCGCAGGTCTTCTTGACTTGTTCTTAGAATTATGGAGCTTCTTGGAGCCTATCTATCCAGTGGAAAAGTTATTCTGGGAACTTAACCCAAAATATCTCGTACTGGTCACTCGATATTTTTGAGTAAAAGACTACCTCCCATGTATCTTTCACAAATTTTCCTGTCAGCTCCACTTCTTTCCATATGAAGACATCACAATTTCTCTCCCACTAGTGGTGAATATCAGATTTGTGAATCCTCGTAAGCATTCTCCCTACAGGTTCTCTTTTGACGCAGGTACAGGAAACAAAAGAATTTTACTGGCACATAATTGATCAGACTAGCGTCCATCTTAGGTTACTAACAAAAGGTACCAAGTAGTCTAGAGGACCGGCATTTTCATCTCCTCCGAAGAGAATAAATCTCACATGAAGCACAACTAAGACATAAAGATAGGGAAAAGAAAGGAGAATTCTTAGGTGGGTTTCAAAAACCTTCAAGATTCACCATGTTCTTGTGCAAGATAGGATAAATAAAACATATATATAAACTCATTCATACTGGAACTAAAGATACTTAAGTTGTGAAAATCATTTCTACACAGAGATATCACATTGATATTATAAAGCATAAAGAAGTATTGTAAAGAGACAATGCATAAGCATAAACACAGAATAACATAGTAATTTCAAAATTTTAGGTCCTTTGTTATCTATTATCATCAGAGCTTCTTGGATACAATCTCAAAGATACAAATTAGTACTCTGCATAGTCTTCTATCTCTGGACTCATKTCATAGAGCTCTATCTAACCCTTTCCCAAAACTGTATACAAATTACAAATTACATAACCTTTTCTCAACTAAAACCCAACTAACAAGTAATYAACAACCCAACTATCACAACAACCCTTTTACAATAATATTCATCTCATATATAGGTTGAGTGGGATCTTCTAGATTTGGGCTCGCATGCTTTCTTGTTCTTTTGTAACTGCTTTTTCCTCGTTGTTGTTGCATTGTCCCTTTTCACAACTGATTTTTGTTTCTTTTTTTTCTCCACTATACAACTCTTTATGTAGCTTGCACAAATCATGTTTCATCAAAAATAGGACTCAATTCGTTCTTACGCAACTTCAAACCCAAAAACAAAGGGCGAAACAATATATCTTCACTTCTCTTTTCAGGGTTCTCATAGTCTCTATCAATGTTTCTTACTCCCCTTTGACCTTGTGTCAGTTGGATTCTATCTCTGGATTACCGACTCTGATATTTTGACCTTTGGCCTCTTTATCATTGTGTGAAGTTCCCTCTCCTTCTTCCATTTCTTGAATCTACATTCCTATATTGAATTTCTATGTCTACGTCCACTAATTCTGCAAAATGGGCAAGTGGCCATTTTGTTAGAATTAAGCATATGATAAACACATTTTTTTCTAAAAAATGCTATAGGTCCTTTTTCTTCTCAATTCATGAAGAATATATGATTATTGTGTATATTATAACACTTCCATTTTATCCTTTAGCCAGTACATAATTCAAAATTTTCACAGGTGCTTCCCTCAAACCATGCACCCAAGTGACCATGTCTTGAAACCATGAGCTTAATCCTTCCTTAGCACCTCACTTCGTGCTCTTCCAAATGCGATCTCATGAAAACAACATAACTGAGGTCTAGTTTACCTCCCATGACCTTTTTAACTTATCATGAGACCGACATTGGGACTAATCCCTCCACATTTCAGACTTTGACTGTTTTTCATTGTCAACCTCCAATTTTTCCCAGAGCCACAGTTTGTCGAAGTCTTCACTAACTCCACCAGAAAGAATTAGACGATCGAGTCTTGATCTCCCATTGAATGAACATCCCCACCCCCATCTGGAGGCTTCAACATAAATCAACAATTGTGACTTAATAAAATGTTGATATGGAAGACTCTCCATTAATTTGGAAATTCGGTGCTCCAGCGCTCCTGGACATTCGGTTCCCATGTCTCTCAATTCCTCCTGAGTGAAAATACTCCAAGGTACTTACCCTACTCCTATTTCTTGATCCAATCGTCGAGAGAGGTCCTAAATGGATCTCATATTGACAGTCTGCGTGCCTTCAGGACTTCGAGCTTCGACACTTATTACTAACAGAAACTTGGACAGCCCCGGAGTCACATACTCTCGGAGATCACATGAGTGGTTGACCTCACCTAGGGTGACATGGACCCATTACACATGTGAAATGTGTCACTAAAACATAGACATACTAGGATCCAAGAGATGTTGAATGGGGGTGACATGTTTCCCCACACGGCCCCTACCACGTGGCACAAGCCACGTGATCAACCAAATGAACGATCCACACTTTTCTCCATGATCTCTGGTTGAGATCAAATACGGGACTCCGTGACTCTGGGCTTTCAGAATTTTCCCAATTCCAACACATGCTACCTCTCGGATAGTCGAACGTCGAACTGAAATTGACGACTCACACTCCTCCCAAAGCCAATGTATAATTTCCTCGACCACCCAAGTCGATAACTGCCACAACAAAACTACTATGTTAAAGATTTGATCTGTAACATACCTGGCCATACACCTGCTGGGATTTTCCACATAGATATTATGGAGAAACATAATACAAACCCAGGCCACCCAAGCCAGGACATGTTATCTCATAGAAATAACAATTACCATATATATATATATATATATATATATATATATATATAAACAAATGACATATTCTTCTAATACACAGATTAATGTTGAAATAACAGTAAATCCTATACGTACAACATATATAGACTAAGAACATAAATATAAAACTTGTACACATACACAAAATGTAAATGAACATAGAAGTGGTACTTATCTTTTATTGAAGATGACCAACTATGAGCAAACCTTCCATCAACCTCCCAACCATAGACCATGTTGCTAATCACTCTCAACAGTGGGTCATCCCTGAGCTCAGAATAAACTCCACCCAAGTAAAGGGATTCCTAGACTAGGCTGAGAAAATGGGATACTACATAGTCAACTAGGAAGGATTCCCTTCCATGAGCCAACTTACACACATAACTCATAGTCTCTCATTCCCCACCTACATGTCCCACCCCAGGAAGTATACACCTTCAATGTTCAATAGTCCATCAACTGCTTCACTTCCCTTCCAAGGATTCAACAACAGGTTGGATTAGGAATTCTCAGAGAACTTATTAATTTTGTTGGGCTCCCTCCAGGAGAAATCACTTCCCAAAAAACCTCTCTTACTTGCAAAGAGGTGCTCACAGGACTAAAATCATGCTTCTTCTTTCCAACAAACTCTCTCACCTAGAGAGAGTTGCTCACAAGAATAACAACCTGCTTCTTATTTCCAACAAACGCTCATACATGGAGAGAGTTTCTCACATGCATGATAACCTGCCTCTTCATTCCATGGGCCTGACAACCCACCACTTCACTCCCTCTCCTAGATAACGAAAAGTAGGCTTAAGTGAAAATGACTTCTGCATTTAGCTAATGCATAGGTAAAAAATAACCACAACCTTCGGGTTTGGAATAGGCGCTACTCTCAATAGGAAAGTACAACACAAGCTTAGGTAGGTACAGGTGCGTTGTGCCACCCAGGAGGATCATGGGTTTCAACTGATGATCATTAAACATGGGATATCACTATTGAAATGTGTACAAGTTTCAGAGGTTGATAATGGAGTAATGGATTACTACATGAATGTGTGAGTGCATGGAGAGAATGGAAAGAATGGAAGAGAACCCCCAAGAAGGATGTGTTTTCCAAATATAACTGCATGTCCCTAATCAGACACTTGTCATCATGAATCTGCATGAGCTCCACTTAACATTGATTCCCTTCACACGTGAACTTAGGATAACATAGCTTATGTCCAACCTTAGTCTTTAGGAAATAATAATATAATATTATTCCAATATAGATAATCCCTCAATCTTATCCATTTTCCTAGCCTCTTAGCTCCATCCCTTTCCCTGCCTAATGGAGCTTATTTACCCATTCTCTTTTATCATGGTCGGTCTATACGGAACAATGTGTTTTATTATTGATATGAGTATTTACATATATACAGACATACTCTTTATCCTTTAACATCTAGTCTCTTTGTCCTAATCATCATATAAGGCTCCTAGATTATAATCACTTGGCTCACCAGCCTATAAAACATGTTACATTCACAATTGCAAATGGGGCTTGATGTTGGGATATTACAATTGCCTCCCCTTAATTGTTCATTGTCCTCAGTGCAACATGTTTATACATGGAAAATTTAAATTCTTCAAAAAGAGCCAATAATTGGCTATTGGAAGCTTGTTATACATTTGGTGCTATACTTTCTAGCACCAATTTGGGTATTCATACAACAGTTGGAAGTCAATTTATTTATTCCATAGAGTTTCTTCCGGGAATAATTCATTTCACTATTCCATTGACACACCCTCCTTATGGAAGATACCATACCATAATCTCCCTTGAGTTGCCTCCTCCTTTTTGCACTCACCCTTCCAGGCTCATGTATCCCTTCACTGCTATGCAGTTCTTCAACGATCCATCCTGCCAAGGATTTCACACACAAGGAGAGCATTAACCCATTACCATAACCACACCAAGTTTCTCTAATTATATCTCTTTAGTGTCCTCAACAATAGTTGTTCTTTCCCATCTTCCAACTTTAATAAATATTATCTCATATGCATCACACACATCCAGTTATCATGAAAGAACATAAAATAATTCATTTAGAACTCAACTTATTTCAAAAGTAATTCAACTTTTTGCAAAATATGAAATTCAATTTCATAATTTTCATTGTTGTTTCAATAATAGTAAGGTAATATTCCTTGCATTTTTCAGCAAGCACCATGCTTATTACCACTTTCCCTGCAATGTTTTCATCTTGGATTCAACCAACAGATTGTCAGTATTTCTTATACACCATAATTTTATTGCAATATGTACCAAAACTTACGAAGTGATTTTAGAATTACCAATACCTAACAATCCAATCACAATACCAAACAATTTTATTAAATAAATAATGAATTATCATTATGTGCATAATCTTATTGACAATAATTTCATTAAACTCATTACATCAATTTCTGAACATAAATTTTTTATGTAGTCAATATTCATGTGACTACTTGTCTTGCAACTTTCTTGTTGCAACTTATAATAGCTCCTGAAATGTTCTCAACTACGGGAGTTAACAACATTTATGTTGTTAGTATAATTATTTTTGTGCAAAAATATATATGTATACATTCACAAATGCATTCAACAAATGCATTTAAGTATACAATTCTACCATGCCTAATTGCATGTCTACCACTTACTAGGAATGAGTGCAACTCTCAATGTATATCTATCCAATGCACCTTTGCATTGATTTTCAGAACGATCCTTATTTAAGTCATGTTTCTCACCATCCATAAATTGGAAATCTAGACAATGTCTTGACACCTTCTCCACACACTTCCCATTGTCTTCTCGATTATTTGGATGCCTTCCTTTCCTACCCGAACACTACACCAAGAATATAATTACGTGGTGTGCATTAATGTTAGAAAAAATGTTGCAGTCCAAGCATTATTTAAAGATAGAAAGATTTTGGGTATTTGTGTGGTATATAGCCTTTCCATATCCAGCCATGTCCTGGTCTCAAGCATGACTAGTTTTCCTGGCATCATACCTATAACAAGTTCTTATCTTTTATTTCTTTGGTTATTAACCCATAACAAAAATAACATGACATGTTACTATGTCAGTGTGTGMATTCAAAGCTAAAATATTTGMTATCTATAACATGCCTCTAGAWTTTACCACACCTAGTGATATCTCATTCATTTTAATGCATTTAAATAATACTATGCAATTCTATCTGGGGAAATTCTCACCTAAATTCCCTTTYGACAATTATGCAACATAATTTCCAAAGAAATACTTACCTGCATAAATGCCATTAAATAAATTTGATGTTACCTAGTTAGCTGATGACAGTAGAATATTTCAGGCTTCTTTTATCAGACTTATAACCAACACTTTAGMTTTTCGTTGCTTCCTTACATATGCATCAACCTTATYAACGACACTTGCAACATGCAAGCATTCTCTCTTTATTKTTGTCCCAACAAGCCATAACATAACTGATGCTATATTAACTGCAACAAATTATTTCTCCTTGTATCATTTTCCCTTGTTGAACCCATAATTCTTCAATTCTTCCCAGATTCCTGAATCTTCTTGTGCTCTCACTGTAATCACCATTCACGATTATTTTTTACCTGATCACTTTCTAGAGAAATCACTCTTGGTTGCCTTTGCTTTTCCAACTTAATACTAAGATGATATTAACTCTCAACTTTTATTTATTTTTTGCATCTATCTATCCCAACTCATACTTGGATGAATTATAATTCCAAACATGTTGTCTTATAGACTTTGGGTGTTCAACATCCAGTTACTTTTTGGACTGAACTACTTCATCCTTTTCCTAACTGAATACTTTAGTACTTGAGGCTTCCTGCATCCTTCTTCTCTCTTTTCTTATCCAACTTAGCCTCAAAATTGACTTGCATAACCAATGTCTAGCATATTGTAAGGATGCACATATGCCTCCTTCGCTAGTTGTACACAATTAATTAAAGGTACTTAACACTGCTTTTACTTTACCATTGTAATTTCCAAGTGATACTTCCAACCTCTGGGAATGTTACCCATGGATATATGGCWCTTAATATGGATTCTTATAAGGAACCATCYASTTTGCATTCAAAACCATTCATAGAACCATTTTCTTCTTCATGGCTCCTTACTAATTTCTCATTATAAATTCCTTTCACTTTTAAGTCATTCTTGACCTGGCTTCTCCATACTTGAATCCCTTTGTATTGGYAACCCAATGTAMTTTGGAATGTACTTAATATCCATMTTTATTGTTGTCACAACTCTTGAGTTCTATAATAGACTCAAATATATTGGAATTCAACTAGAGGTATTATTTTCCACTATCTTTGAGTTACTCTTTGAACTTTATTCAATTTTTGGAATGAACTGAGATTTACATAATTCCTTCCCCAAAGTATGTATATATACCTCCAGAACCAATCTACACATGATGCATTTCTTATGCATATGTTGGCATTTCTTTAGTGTTCAGACAACTACATTACTTCATCCTGAGGTTTATCATACAACCATGATTCCACTGGGTAATCTGTTAGCATTAATGGAGGTGCTACCTCCAAAATGGTAGGTTTTATCCTTGGAATGTTACATCTTATTTAAAATTTAGAGTTTCATAGAAGTATTCCATCTTACTAACTGAGAATAAACGGCTTCAACTAGTAGTTTCCTCAAGAAATCATCTTCCAAACGAATTTGGACTATCTCCCCCAAACAATAATTTCATTAGGATTATCCATGCTTCTTATTGAACCCAACATATGATCCCATAACTTCTTAAAGATCCCAAATGTAAAAAACATTAACTATCTCTATCCTTCTTTCCTCGATCTCGACTTGAATGTGGGATTATACCAGGCTTCCTCTGCAAATTTCTCCTTCTCGCCCTGCAACACGAGCCCTATACCTGAACTACACAATATTAATTGTATGCAAAGACATACACTTCTTCCTCACATAGGTATATAATAAACATATAAAAATATATAATTACGAAGGCTTCCATAATACTCAAAATATAATATTTTCCTTTTCTTTCATATACTTGTGTTTACATACAATTACATAGGCTCACATGCCTTCCTTTGTCTATATTAAATCAACATACTGAAATCCTCATTATTCATTTCTCAGAGCCAAAATAGTTCTTTTACCTTTTTTGGATCCACTCATAAGGTTCAAAGACCTTATTCATTTCTTTTGATGCAGGTCCAAACAATCAAAACCCCACGACTTCCTTCCTAACCCCTTTTCCTTCTTTAACACAGTTTTTAGTCGTTATCCCCTTTTCCTTGGCACCCAATATCATATGACCACGGATTGTGATCAAGCGCGAGAATACATCTTCTTATCTGGAGCCTAGGGAACTTTGGGGCTCCTGAAATTCAGGCTTAAGAAGTTTCACCTACTCCACACCCCGTTTCCTCTAAATCACTTAACTAGCCAACTTCCGAACTCATTCTCCGGGGCTTTAAAAATTCAGCACTATGGAGCTTCGGTGCTTCAGAGGTTCCTGCATCAATGTACATACATTTTCCCGAACAATGAAATGACAAATCTCTGAGGTCTAGTTAGCATCCACATATCAGTGTGCCACATCGTAGAGTTACATAATGGACATGTGGCTCCATCCAACGGATGAGACATGTCAAATATTGATTGACCAAGAATATCCCTTGAAAATCATGAAAAATGATAACACGTGGCATGTATCCCATGTGCCCACATCACCCCAGGTGACTTCAGCAGATTGCATCACCTCTGTGACTTCGAAACTTCAGACATTCAGAGGTTTATCCCTCATTACTTGATGATTCTCCCGAACATAAAATGTTGATCTATCGATAAATTTAATATCAACGGTCCTGCTTGATTGCAGACCTCGAACATGCTCGCGGTTTAACAACATCTCTGACTTCCACAATGGAAGATGCACGATGGAAAAAAAATCAATTTCCATCGTTGATCTTCCTCCCGATGGAGATCTACGATCCTGATTGATTGCGGGATGTGAAATATCCCTTACATTAATTTACCTTTAGATTTTCGCAATCACTCTCATCCATTGATATATTCTACGTAAATATTAAGGTCATGACCTCGCCATCAATGATTTGGCATTTCTCCATGTTCCTCTCTCGATCAACGTTCGATATTAACTCTGGCCCTCGAGAGCTCTCGAGTCAAAGAAAGCTACAATTCCTTCCTTACGAACGTTGAATTGGAAAACTGTCAGAGTAGTCATCAGTAACCAAGCACCAAGGGGGGTAATACATGGAAAAATACAAGAAGAGGACATGTGGCCTAATCCAAGGGATGACACATATCAATTTATAACTAGCATGAATAGTCTTCGAAGAGAACAAAAATTGATGACATGTGGAAAGTATCCTAAATTCCCACGTCACTCCATGTGACATCAACTTCTATGTCACTCCCATGCTTCATGACTTCAGATATTTGGGATTCATAGGTTTCTACATCACTACCTTGGTATTTTCCCAAAATTCGAACCAACGAAGTACATAATAGGTGGTCCTTCGGGGCTTCGAAACTTCGGTGCTCCCAAGCTTCAGGCTCCAGAGAATTTTTCAACTTCCTTCCACACTTCCTCAGAACACCGAACTTCCAAATTCCATGGTCTCCATGAATCTGCAGACAATAAATAAGGTGATGACACATGGCCCGACCAACGAGTGACAAGTGTCATACCACGATTGGTTAATAATACTTGCCAAAGGTACAAAACTGGATAACACATGGCGCGCTTAGAGTAGGTCCATGTCACCCTAAGTGATGTCATCATGTCGCGTCATCAAATACACTTTGGTACTTCATAACTCTAGTATTTAGAGTATTTCACACCTCCCTACAGTAATTCTCCCAAACATCGAATCGGTGAACTTACAAACTCATTCTCTGAGGATTTAACACTTTGACGCTCTGAAGCTTCGGGCTTCAAATAAATACATAGAAAAACTAAGCAATTATCTCAATCTTCTTAACCGTCTGGGCTCCATGAAGTAGATATTTCATAAATCAAGGTGGTGACACGTGGCCCCATTGTTGAGTGACACATGTCAAATTACTATTGGTACAACATGGCCTACCAAAAGTAAAAATCTTGATGACATGTGGAATTCCTAGCAGAGGTCCATGTCATTCTAGGTGAGGTTATCATGCCACGTCATATTCTATGCTTCAAGAGTCAGGACTTCGACAAATTCTTCTCATCGAAACTTTTTCAAAAATTCCAAACTACTAAACTGCCAATTAGGTCCACGTCACCCCAACGTTCAGTGATTTCATCACTTCAGAATATCTCTTCTCATCTTCACATTTGCAAAACACCCGAACTGTCGACTATCACAAAATTTCTTCCCATAGCTTTGGGACTTTGGTGATTTATTCTCATTGACACTTTTTCAAAACTGTCAAACTACCGTCTACTAAACAATTGATTCCTTTAGGTTTGGGACTTTGATGATTTCT
The DNA here is from genome assembly GCA_010110895.2 of Picea sitchensis. Classification (NCBI taxonomy): domain Eukaryota; kingdom Viridiplantae; phylum Streptophyta; class Pinopsida; order Pinales; family Pinaceae; genus Picea; species Picea sitchensis. The sequence continues at coordinate 15,573 of SNQJ01S0006693.1, read as the reverse complement.
TCTCATTAACACTTTTTCAAAACTGTCGACCTCAGAACAATTTCTTCCCATAGGTTTTAGACTTCATCGATTTCTTCTCCATGCAATATCCAACGGATTTCCTCGAACACAGAACCGTCACACCACTTTTGGAAATCCAACGAACCAAATTTAATTTTGTTGTTCTAAACCCACAGT